>JAWWEN010000009.1:12154267-12170189 GCA_035582955.1 Sycophila texana | reverse complement strand
TCCCCACGTTACTAAACAGTATAGTAATTTTTATTCAAAATTGTTGCAATATTTATATATACATTTCTCTCCGTGTACTATAGTACTTGTTCTCGTGAGTTAAGATTCATAAATAAAATTGAGGGTATGTGGAAAAAAATACGTAAATGGAAAGTTTATGCAGTTTAATTTAAAAAATATATTGTATTAATTTATAACGGGAAACCGATTATTTGCTAATTTATTTAAGGGGCTATAATCGGATATCAATTTTCATGCGTAATTGTACCTTGGATTGGAATTTATAGCAGTCACGTTTTAGATCTCAATTACTACTGTATCTATGCACATCTAAATGTTCTAAAGGAATGCTACATCTGCGGTTATAATTGTAATTGTAGAGAAACTGGTTTTCCTTTATCATTCTTTGCGCAAGCGAATTTTAACAATTAAATTTTTTAATTGAAAAAATCTTCTTTCCCATATTTCTTTAATTTTCTATGAAGCCTAGCCTTGTATCTAAAAATCTCGCTTAATTTATCTATCCGCTGAAAACCAGAAAAAAATACTGAGGTAAACCGCACGCAAAATTACTCATTTCTCCGCGGCATTTAGTCGAACTTTTAACTGTCGGTGCATAATCCGTTAAACTAATTCCATCCCGCAGCGTCGCATAGACTGCGTCGCCCAAAAGCGATGAGCAAACATCGCGCGACAATCAATTAAGAAAAACAAACTTCAGTTCGTTTGCCTTAGAGCTTCGCTATATACTCTGCGCCTCCGGCTCTGGTCTACCGAGAAAACTATTCTCTTCTTTCCTCCTTCCACGGGTTATTCTCGCGTCTACGATTACGAGCGCAAATATACCGGGCGGCCTGGCGCGAGCAAACGAGGGGAGTGACAGGTGACCGCAGCCGTCGATCGCCCCCCCTCCTCCCTCCCGACGCACTCACCAAGCCTTTGTGGCGACCCCGTCACAAGGAAATAGAAGATGTCCGTATAGACCTCGCGCACTCGGTTATATGCGTCGAACGAACGCGCCTCGCGAAAACGACGGAGAAAATAAACGAATGCAACGGCGAGAAGGCGCGAATCGGATTTCGCCGAGTTAAGTTAGTTTGCGTGTGGACGCGGCATAAGGCGCTGCGCGCGTCGATTAAACAATTTAAGACGAAGTTTACCGCTGATATTATACGCCTTCTCAACGAGATGAGCAGTGACGGGAAAAATTGCATAAGACCGATTGAAGTCGCTATCGGTGTATAGTGCGTCGATTCCATTCATTCTTCTTTCGCGTCGATCGGGACAATCGATTTGAATAATGCAAATTTATCGACGGTTCTTATTATTATTTGTTTATTTCGCACGCGAAGTCTGAATAAATAAATATTCTTATAGTAAACGTTGCAAAATCCGTGCTTTGTTCAAACTCATTCGACGTATATTAAATTGGAAAAAATGTGTCATTTCAGGTGCCGCGCTATCAGCCGTGAATGAAAAGGCAATCCGAGGAGCGCGATTGCATTTCACGCTACGTTAAGAGCGATTAAAATCGGGCCGATCAGCCTTTAATCACGGTTGCAGTTCAAACTCGATCTCGTCTTACCCGATGCCTGGATATCTGCTCTTTTTTTCGGCTTTGTATTGCACCTTATATTGATCGGCTCCGCTTCTACCTCTTTCACTTTTCCATGCCCCCCAAGCCCCCCTTCCCCCTTTCACTTGCACTCATATGTCCGTATCGTCGGTCTTATCAGCTCGTAAAAGGCCGCGCCGTAAAGAAACACAAGGCTCGCCTAGTTAAGGCAATTTCATCGTTGAAAAGCTCGACTTCGTGCGGTCGACGCACGACCTAAATTTTGGACGAGCCGTAGACGACGCGCGCACCGAGTTTCATTCAAAGCGACAGCTCGCTCGATCGAATTATCAACTCGCACTGTTAAGCCGTGACGTTTTTTAAACAGATCTAATGAGTCTCTTGTCGCCTTGTTATTAGAAAATTCTGCCGTAAATTTACGGAGCAATAAAACACGCCGTACGAGAATACAATACAGCCGGATAAAGATTTTTATTTTTTATTTTCGATAAAATATAATCTTCGAGAAAAGAAAAGAAAAACACGCGTGGTAGAAGGAGAAAATCTGCTTTCCCGGGCGTCCGTAAGTAGGCTCCTCCATCCGCCTGACTCATAGGTAATCGGACGGGAGAAGAATAACTGTGACCCCGCCCTCGCACGCCCTTATCGCGTTGATACGAACACGATGAGTCGGCGCCGATTGTCGATCCCGTGAAAGCGGCCGGAAAGGCGCTTAGTCTAATAAACGCTAATTGCCGATCGATCGCGCGTGTGCGCGCCCGCCACGGGTGGCAGGGGAGGGGGCGGGTGTTCCTCCGCACACCCCGGTTCGACGGCCCCTCTTCGTGTCGTCCGTCCGTCCAGCCTCTCGCCGCAGCGGCCGATATCTCGCGCAGATTGAGAGATTTGCCCGAGGTGGCTCTTAGTCACCGCCCGGCTCGTATGAGGTCGCCTGATAGATCGTGATTTTTTTTTGCCTGGCGAGTAGTATTTTATCTCGTTTGTCCTGTTATCTTCGCGTTTGGCCGGGTGAATTGATTTTCAAATGGTTCCTTCGAGTGATTTATGCGTACCTCAAGTGACTAATGAATTTTTCTTAGATTAAAAAACTGGATTAGTTTTGATCGAATCAGAGAAGAGGATCGTCCGTGTGGGAAGTTTAACTGTCAATGTCGTCACGCGTCAGAGAGGTGAAGGCTACTTTGATGGGTTCCAGCTTTAATTTTCTTTTTTTTTAACGATCCTTAAGAAATGGCTCAGGCATATTTTTAAATGATTCTAATTCGATGTAGATTATATATTTGAGCTGTTATCGAAATTTTCTGTTATGAAATTGTATAACCAGTCAACAAGTCTATATAGACAATAAGTATTTGTGTATAAACATGAATAGAGTTTGAGAATAGTGCTTTTATTATTCAATATCGAAATATAAACAATGCTTGTCTATTTCATGGATGAAAGCTAAACTGCAAGTAATGAAGAGAATGTGAAATCAAATGTTCATTATATATAGTCAACCTATTATTTGCTTAATATCTGTAAATACTTTCTTTTTCCTAGACAATGAATATTTGTTTAATACAGGTTTACGCTGAGATTCTAGTTAAGCTTAGCTACGTTATCGTTTATTTTACAAATACTAGAATGAAACATCGCAAGTGACATGATTATCAGCGAAAGATAAAATGTAAAAGTATTTGCAGTACACTGAGTACTGAGTAATTCGCAATACACTTCCTCAATAATAATCTGATCAAAAGTATGGAGAAAGATGCACAAAGTGAATGAGAGTTTTGCTGGGTGAGATAAGTGAAAACATTTATGTTTTGCAAATCAACGTTGGCTGAGTTCCAATGGGGGAGTTTGCGTGCTGGACGAAAATAATTGAATCCACCCGCCATTTTCCAAAATAGAGCGCTTCAATTTCCCACAGGTCCAGTGGACTCATTTGCGCTTGGAAAATTTTTTGAATGAACAGCCTCCGAATGTAAATCTTCACTTTACGTTACTTCTGTTTCATATTTTTTCGTAAAATATTACACAGTTGAGTTATTGCTCGAAACTTATACTTTTTCATTTTAACCGTGACTCACTAACTTTCAAATTGCTGGTTTTTTAAAATGTAAGATATTGACTAAACGCAGTATTTTAGTCATAATTCTTCGGTTCTTAAAATAGTCCTCTACAGTATGTCATTTACTAATTTAAAGAGCAGTTCGATCGGGCATACATAAAATGTTTCATATCTCACTGACGTAAGTTTTACTACTGTCTACAAAAAAAAAATACTACCAGAATAAAGTTTATAAACTCTCGTTCATATTTTAAAATTATACGAGATTGAATAATTTACAAGTCCGACCGAATGTAAATGAGAATACTCACACATACGCTCATCCAAGTATCATCACACAACACTATCAAAGAACGTATATAATAAATGCGGATATGAAGTCATGCTTTTTACGGTGTAAGATTGTATAATCCTCCGTTGCATCACGCCCGGTTTTGGAGGATGAAAAAAAGGACGACTCGAAAAGGAGGAAATTTTCGAAGCGAACAATTGTGAGAAAACAAGTACCCGCCCCTCGGCTCCCCTCCTCCCGTCTGATACATGTGCGCCGGTGTGCTTTGCGTAATCGTGCGTATACACCAACGCTTAGACGCTCACGGGGCGTGTCGAAGTTTTCATTAACCGATGGTCAGTGCTGCTCTCGAAATTATAAAGTATATTACCGCAGCACCGATGCCTGCTTCCTTTTTTATAGGCGCACACCGTAAGACCGGAATATAACGGAGCGCTCAAAATAAAAAAAAAAAAATCGGAAGCTCTCGAAAAACTTTTATTCTCGACGATTCGTTCGACGTTTTA
Organism: Sycophila texana; assembly: GCA_035582955.1. NCBI lineage: Eukaryota > Metazoa > Arthropoda > Insecta > Hymenoptera > Eurytomidae > Sycophila > Sycophila texana. Next base: position 12,165,759 of record JAWWEN010000009.1, on the reverse strand, counting down.
TTTTACAAATAAATTGACTGTTAAATTAAGAAGAAGCAATTAACCGTAACCTTCTTTCTCGAGTGGAGCACAACGCATCGCTCGTAACACATCGCGGGTAATAAGTAACTCGAACGAATCGAGCGCTGCTGTTGCCCCGAAGAGGCACAAGCGTCGTCGAAAAAAAAGGAGTCCCGGACCGGACCATTAAGAACTCCCGTAATCCTTTTATTTATTTTTTCTCCCTGTCCCGTATACGGTACAGCGAGGAGACCGGCTCCGAAATGAAAAATAATGCACGCATCGTCTCGTTCGAACGCGATTCAAAATTTCTAAGCGACGTCGCCGTCGCGCGCTCGCTCGCGCTGGCATCCCGATGATGTCACGGTTTAAACATAGATTATCGCGCATCGCGTATACGTTTGTAGCGCGCAAGACGGGCACGCGGGTAGATGCTGTTCGCGAGCGAGGAGAGCATCAACGTCGCTCTCTCGGACTTTTTGCAGCAGAGCGAACCCGACTGGAGAAAGCTAGAAGGGAATATTGTAAGTTCGAAAATGACGATTTTACGAGCGACGTGGATTCCATCCGTCGCGACGGACGATTCTTTTTCTCTCTTTCTCTCTCCTCTCCCTCTCTCTCTATCTTTGTCTAAGAAGGTGCCTAAGTGGATTGATATTAATTGTAGCGTGGGCGGGAGGCTAGATGGATCGCTTGACGGATTTTTTTAACTCGTTAAAGCTTTGTTAAGTATAGCTATTTTTTAATGTTTACCACATCGTATTTTGAGCAGCTTAGAATAGTCGGATAAGTGGAATAAACCACTGGCTGGTGTACTATTAAATTTAAAAATTAATATGTATTTATTTTACTTTTTTTATTGAGGAAAATCATTACGGAGTAATTCTACAAGAGTATGTCAACAGTGAAACTTTAAAAAATAGTTTTGAATCTGGTTTAAATAGCTACTTTAAATAAGGATATAAATTCAAACTTCTGAAAGTATTTACGCGAATTTTTGGTGCGAATAGTCACTGCGTTTTAATGAAACAGGAAAGAAAAAATTAACTTAACATTTAATGACTGCATGCAATATAACAAATTGGATACTGGTAGTCATGAGCTCAGTCATCAACACTTAATTAATTAAATTCCTCTCATCACATAATTAAAGAATTAATTAAAAATTTAAATCCACAGTTTTCTTTGATTTACTCACCATTGATACGCTCAACTGTCCCGTACCAAAAGCATTTGAAACCGCACTTTTTCGACAGCACATAAACAAATATCCGATGAGCATTAGTCCACTACCTCAGGAATCTCTAAAAATTCCTATTTTTTGCGTGAAAAGAATTTTTCTCTGTACATTACCGAACGCGAAAAAAAACCATCTTATAGTTATTAATAGTACCAAGGTCACTATGAAGACCGCGACAGCAGGCACTCACTACACGTTTCTCTCCATCTCGCTCTCACCTAACCTCCAAAACCCACGGTATCAAAGGGCAGACAGTCTTGGAGCAAACCCCTTTCTCCGCTTCGCTGCTTTTTTCCCTACAGTCGTGCGTACGCGAGCCCCCGTTTCTTTACGGGGCTCCCGCCCTCTTTTGTTTTAACGAGAAAGAACACACACAAACGTCACACACACACATGAAAAAAAAAGCCGAGAAGGGAATCGAGCGCGCGCGCGGCCAGCGTACGGTGCGTGTCCCCAGGCACTCGACGCCCTTTCGCGGGAGTCAAGCGAGCGAGCGTGAAAGCCCCCAATGGCCGGTTCGCCTTCTCTTTCTCTCGCACGGGGCACGCACACACAATAAAGAAAGTCGCGCCCGCGGCCTCCCTCCCGCGTACCCGGCTGAAATGAAGCGAGGCGGCGCGGGGCCAATCGGAAGCGACTCGTCGACGAGACGCCGGTTTTTGTGCGGGGCCCACCTAAAAGTCTCTCCGCGTGCATCATGCTTGAGCTGTCCGCTGCCGGCGATCGCCCGCGGGGCCTCCGAAGCTGTCCCCTTCGCCCTCCCCCCCCCCGCACTGTACCCTGCTGCACTTGCGGCAGACTACTTTTTGTTTCGCGCGAAATTCAGTTATTCTTATTCTTATAGTGATAGCAGTGCGGGCCCCACGCACGCGCACTTCCCAGGAAAGCTCTCAAGCTGCATTCGCCGGAAATCTACGCGAGAGCGCCGTTCGCGGAAAGCTCCGTTTTGTTCGGGATGGAGTTACGCGCGGGAGATAAATGCTGCGCGTGTACACATCGGGGATTGACCGATTATAAAGCGGACCGTACACACGAATACACTGCAGCGTGACAACCGCAGTCGAGGCGTTGGAACTTACCCAAGATTCGAGAGTTTGAGTAAACAACGGAGGAGCTCCCATTCCGCGGGCCAGCACCGCGTTACGACTGGCTGGGCTCGTAGCGCGATACTGAGTTACTGGCATTGACTCGGGCGGCGAAATTTTGACGGCTGGGCGTCGAGGCGCCCGAGCAAAACCAACGCGAAAATCGAACGCCTCGTCGCCCGTCCGATCTTCCTCTCGATTGAGAAAATGGCGGCGAATTTCGACACGGAGATATCACTCTCCGAGCCCACCGAAACAGATAGGAACCGCTCGAGCTCGCTCGCTAGCGAGCGAGAAGAAAGAGATAGATAGAGACGAAGAGGGAGCGTACGAACGCACAGTAGAACGACGAAGAGAGACAGAGAAAGAAAGAGAGAGAGAGAGAGAGAGAGAAAGAAGGAGCGACGCCGTCGCCGGTCCCGGCCGTGCGCGGCGCGTAATCAATCGCCGTGGCAACGCGCACCCTAACCTCTGTCTCCCATCCGAAATCCAGCCGCGGCTACATCACACTCACCCCGCAGCTGACGGCGCACTCGGGCCACTAGGTACACGTCGTCGCCTCTCGCTGCACGCTGATAGACCGGCACCGGGTTCCTTCTCTGGATTTTCGCCTGCGGACACTCAAGAGCCGAGGCCGAGGCGCCGCGACACACCCCTAGCTTCGACGTCACGGTACCGAGAGGCGCTGGTGTGCACTCTACCCGTCCGCCCTCTCTGTCTCCCTCTCTCTCTCTCGCTCTCGCGCTCAAACCCCGTGAGAGAGAGACGGCGACAGCGCGAAGGAGTGAGCGAGGGACGGCGGCTATTTCCAGGAAATGTAAAAACCGATACTCTCCTCCTACAAGTAATATACGGAGAAGTAGTGCACGGACAGGCTCCGCTCGCGGCCCGTGAGCCGCAGCCACGGAGGTTAGGACCGGGCGGGGGCTCCGTGATGCGCGCCACCCTGGGCGGCTCTTATTAACAGGCACTAGTGTACTACATCATGGACTCACCAGAAAGCCGTTGGACTCGACTCGGCGGCTCCGCGCGGCGAACAGCCTCCCTCTGCTTCCGACGTGATTTTCGGCGTGGCCCTCGCGCCTCTCGACCCTCAACGTCTCGGGGCTCCCGCTACCCCGGCGGCTGCACTCTCGGCCCCGACTTGTAAGCGCGTCGCTCACTCAAGGCGTCTCCTCCTCGGCCCTCGTCCGGCGTTCCAGGCTTGCGCGCGCCCACACGCTCTGCTCACCTTTGCCTGTCCTCAGCGCCTTCCTCAGGAGCTGGGGCTGCTGCTGCGGGCGCAGTTTTCGCAACTCGTCGCGCGGCGAGTCAATGGCATTATAGCCGCGGCGGCCCGCCTAACGTTGCAAGGCTCACGGCTCCTGCTACGGGACATGCACCACCGCGTCCGAGATCAATCGCCGCTCGCGGAGCACTGCACACTGCCGCTACTGCTACTGGCGCGCCGCCGCTGAAGCCGCCGATTCGCTTATGCGGCCTGCCGCCGTGGGAGCTGGGGGCGCCCGCCTGCGGTGCCCCGCACCCGGCGCGTGTACCTCCCTATATAGTATCGCACGCACTGGCCACTCCGTTATATTCCGGAGCTCGGAGCACGAGCCTCCGAGTCGTCATCTTTTTTGAGAGAAAATAATGACCCCTGTTGAAATACAAAGGAGTCGTTGATGCATTGGGTCTAGTGGGGACGTATATGAATAGTATTGGTATGTATTTAATTCATTCTTTTATTTGATCTCAGGCTAGAATTGGAGTATACAACGTATTGGACTCAATACATACTGCGGTTATTGTTGGAGAGGTAAGGGGAGGTAAGAATGTATACCTGTGTCGCAGGGTGAACAGGTACTTCATAGCAGAGGGGAGATCGAAGGGGATACAAACGACACCTTGCAACAGTACACGTACTATACAAAAGATTGGAGCAGGTGAGCAGGTTTACCGACTCTATCAACATAAAGACTTATTCGGATGAAAAATAATTTTGACTATAAATTTATTTTTTTTTAGCTGTTTAATGAAGTAAAACAAGTACTTGAGGGACGCTTTTCATAATTTTTTATTGTAACGCACTGCTGGTAAAGAAGAAACTGCTTTTTACTGCTCTTGGAAATAATTATCTACATGCGATAACAATACTTTTTCATGCGGTAACCACAATTTTATAGGCAGTTCTTTGATCAAGAAATGTTAATCTTCAACAAGAGTTGTTGAATTAAAGCGTAAATTTATTTATTCAGATAATTACAAAAACATTTACATTATTAGATTTTATACTATTATTAACTATGATTTTGCAAAGTTATAAGTATAGTAGATAATAAAATTGAGCTTATTTATGTAATGATTTATTAAGTAATATTGTAATAATAGTTTTTCAATAATTAATGTGAATAGATTAATTTGATACTTATATGTATATTATTAGATATACCTTGTTAGAATAAATCTTGTAAATATCATACTTTAATTTTAGTCTGAATGGTATAAGTAACTGATTTATTTAAAGTAGAACTGAGATAATTATTTTTACTTCTAAATAGTAACTTTATTAACATTTAATATATTTAACAGTTTTTTGAATTAAAAAGGCAAATGTGTAAAAATAAAATGCAGCAAAAAAGAAAACTTACAAATTCATTATGAAGTATGGATTTGCATAGAATGAATATTACAGGTTGTATCCTTACAAATTATTGTTAAAATTTATTATCAAGATTTACTTAATAATACTAGTTTTATAATTCATTTTAGGTTGCCTCTGGACATTGATTTTTAAGCAATGAAAATTTGCATATGTAAAAATGATTTGCCAATTCTTCAAGCAGAAAAGCGTCTGTTTAAAAATAAATTCATCACAAAGAGAAATATTCGATGATGCCATTGAATCGGGTATCAGCTATAGTAGCAGCCATCAGAGAAGAGATACTGCACAACGCGAGGCATCATATGAAGAAATCGCGCAACTTAATACATGCAATTACGCTCGATCGAGGGAGGTGTCTCAAAGTATTGTTCGATGCAAATCTGCTGCAGCAAATTATTGTCGCGAAATGAAAGGGAAACGGGGCAGGGCTCAAAAGGAAAAGCGGCAAAGTGCAAAAGACACTTGTCGACCCGTCGAGCGGCATTCGAGTCATTGCGCCGACTGCGTCGTCGTTGGCGCACTCCTCGAGGCTGCTGTTAACGGTGCGCGGCTCGGATTAAGCACTCGAAAAAAAGCTTTCACACACTTAACGATGAATAAGGTGTGTGCGCCGCATTGAGTCTCGAGAGTGCGAGATGAAAAGTAGGTGTCGGTCGACGAGGGTGTCTATCGCCCCGACTAAAAAGCGAGCGCTCTGTGACTCACTGTTTTCGTGTATTTTTCTTTTTTTTTTTCAATATTCATTTATTACGTTTTATTACTGTAGTACATCTTTTTCTTATACAAGAATGGAAGAAATTCATTTGAATAACGAATTTTTATGTTTATATTATTGCTGTAGCTTTCATTCAATATCAAAATTGTCACGCGTTTTACGTATTTTTAAAATATTTTCATCGAACTTTCTATTATTTACATTTATATTTCAAATAAATAATGTCATTCCGCGTATCTCGCGAAATATTGAATATCGAGAAGGAAGCAAGCTGCTAAAAAAAAAGAATGAATTTGAATAATTTGGAAATGCAGTATGATAAGGGCGCAACGGGTTTAAAATCGATACCACGGGCTTGTCGAAACGCCTCACGTTCTCTTCGTAAGACTAAAGAGATGAATCTAAATGCGTCTCGCACGAAGAAGGTCGAATGAAAAAAGCACAAGACAGGGGTGAGGGGGGGGGGGGGGGTATGGAGACCCCGAAGCCAGGAGAAAAAATAATGTAAGCGAAGGAATAAGAAAGTGCGAAAGGAGAGTGGAAATACAGTGAAATAAAGAGAGGAATTGCGGGGAGCGGTAGCGGCGCAATTTATGCTAACGTACGCGCGAATGTAATTCGCCGTAGTCGCCTTGTGCCTCAACGATCGCGAGCGAGTAACGAGAGTAACGAGGATATTCTTTTCTCGACTTTCGGACGAGAGCGCGATACCTGCCTTGCATAATATTACACTTTCCGTCTTTCTTTTTTTTGAAATATTTATTCCTCTACCGTTTGGTGAGCCCCCTAAACAGCCGGCAATTTTTATCTTATTTTTCGCCTTTATTCGCTTTTGCAGTGTATCCTTTTACAATTTTAATGACTTCTTAAATGTATAGTAATATTTTATATATTTTGCTTTTCCGCTTTTATCTTTACATTTTCTGCATATAATTATTTTATACAATTTCAAAAATTAATTTTATTACTGCCTTTCACTCGGTTTCACGCATTGCATTTACGTTTCTCATTACATTTAAGTATCTTAAAGAGCTTAGAAACTACTGAAATTACCATAAAGCTTTGATGCGTACTTTAAAAGCGCTAAAAAGCATACTTTTTACAAAGAAAATTTATATTTTTTAAACCTGCAAAAATAGCTTATAAATATCTCTCTAGAATATTTAAAAAAATATATATTATTCGATTTAAATATTTACATAAAAGCTTAATTCATAAAAAAAACGTAAAAAAAATTGCTGAAACGTGCATAAATTTAAATCTCATTAAAAATATTCTTGACAATATTCTTAATGAAGTACAGAACTCAATATTAAAAGTACCCCGTCAAGGCCTATTCCAAAGAAAGAATCATCCGTCAATCCGAAAAGCGCAGAAAAAGCGCGAGCTCATTTACGGGCTTTCCCTTCAATTTCAAGTAATTCGGTAATAGTCCGGCGTCAAAGAAGCTCGCGGAAAGGCAGGGCCGTGGCGCGCAATACTTACACAGTCAGTCGGCCACCTACATGCAACTTTGAAAAGAAACGCTCCCCGCGCAAGCGTCGGCGGAAAGAGAGCGGGGCGCGTGTATATAGATCGCGCGCACGAAAGATTTAGCAGCCGCGTAAGCGCGAAGATGAAGAAGCAATTATTCTAATGGAGGCTTTGGGAGGATTGTGACCAAGACAAGTGAGGTAATCCATGAATAATACCCGGGCCGCAGTTGCCCCCGCGCGGGCGCCCTCCTCGCAGCCGCGCGTTTCATCGCCCGTACCCCCGCCCGGGGGGGAGGCTTCCCTCCGAGTGCCGTGCGCGCTACGTATACCTGCTAATATTATGCTAAACTCGCATAATCCTTAAATGCTGGCCTCGCTGAGGCATCTCTTTCTCGCTTGCGCGCGCGCGCCGAACAACGGCGGCGTCGCCGAGGCGACGCGAGCGCGCGCTTATACTATACACGACGACGCGTTATATGTGCGTTTTGAGTTTCATCGCGAGCGAGAGGAGAGCACCTCTCCGACGCTTTGCGCTTCTGTGTGTAAGAGTGTGTCTTGTAGTCGGCGGGGGGACGCGCCGTCGGTTGAGGGTAAAATTCGACCCTGCTCAACCCGGGGCTTTAGGACATTACTGTATATTCAATAGAACGCGCGCGCTGAACTTTACGGAATCGCACGGGTGGAGCTTTTGACTTTTTACTCTTCTACGCTATTTTGGAAATAAATTTTTATCTGCTCTTACGGAGCTCACGGAAGTTCTCAAGTGGACTTCAACTTTGTACGTTTCATTTGCGTTTAATCAATTATGTTAGTTTATGCAAGTTTTTTTTTATTGCTTTTATTTCTATTTTATTATAAGATGAAGATGATTATACTGTTTATTTATAAACTAGTATAGTAATTATTGTAAAAATACATTTAAATATAATTTCTAGTTAAAATCGTCTATTACTCGTTCAATGTTAAGAACAAGTTATTTTCCAAATTAATAAGCGTTTCAGTAATTATGTAATTTATGAAAATGTTATTATTTTTTTTTTAAGTGCAAAAAAATGTTTATAGGACAATTCAAATTTCCGAATATTGGCGCGCTGAAGTGCGGTCGGTTGACCGCTAGGTGGCTCACCCTGGATTTCGATGAACCTGAAAGTAAAAATGGAGCCCATAGGATACATAAGGACCGTCGAACCGACTGAAAGCATACTTACCTGGCGCAGAGGTTACCGTGATCAACAAGGCGGTTCCTCCAGGGCGAGGCTCTTCCATTGCACTACGGTTGAGCTGACCCTTGCGAATATCCCTAATGTGGATATCTCGGGCGTATAATTTTTGTTAGTCGGGACTGCGTTCGCGCTATCCCGGTATAATTAATTGAAAAAATAAATTTCCTAATCCCTACTTCTTTACTACTTTTTAAATAAATGAGCAAAATAATAATTTCCAATAATGGGTTATCGAGAAATTGTTTTTTAAATATAAATTAATTACTCACCTTTCTTATTTTTTTAGTTATTGTAAATGTCGTGTATATATTTGCAATATAGTCAGAAAGTATATTTTTGTTAATTATTAGAAATGAGGCTATACTAATTTTTCGAAAAGCAGTTATTAATCGTTTAAATAAAATTTTGTAAATTAATAATGTGTATATTACAGTAACAGTAGTTATAATTATTCTTTAAGATAATAAACTCAAAAAAAATATTAGCATTACAGTGCTATATTTATAAACTTAAGAAAATTAATAACACATTACCGGTGCTTGAATATATTTAAGTTTCAAACTTTATTATTGAAGAAAATATCATCAGCTGTTTCAAGAACTTTTTATTGCATTAGCTTTTTAAAAAAATGTATACATCTTCTCAATTGTAATACTTGAGAATTAATTTATTTATTTAACTGCATAGTTCTTGAAATTACACCATGATGATCACTGTCCTCTCAAAGTACATTTGCTCTGCTTTTTCCCCAAGTTCTACGTTATTCCTTGTCTTATCTCTGCTTTTTAATTCTCGTGTTACTATTATTGCCAGCCTAATGCCTATTACGTGATTATTACTTCGAAAATCAAAGCGCTTGTAGTATGAGCACGCAAGGACGTTAGGCACGAGGTATGAGGGTGTGGAAAAATTTGTACCAAGTGCTTAATAACCTGTCTGATTTCCTGGTCGAATCACGTGCAGAAAAACTTGGGGCCGAACGACGAGAATACCGTACGAGTTTCCTCTGGATTACCTAATTGGTGCGTTCACTTTATTACCGAAAAAGTTTTCCGTCGTAATATCGCCAGTCACAATAGATAACCTTCATTAATGTTCGAGAAAAGTTCCTGTGGTGAGTATCTTTCGAAGAAAGAAAAAAAAAGTAGTTTTTCTATTAATCAATCTTTATTAAACAGACGATGATTCTTTTAACAAAGTATTATTGACTTTATTTCGGTTTTCTGAAAAGGACATTTATTTATTCAATAATTAGTTTTTAAAAAAAACGAACTGCACACTTTTTCCTGAGATTCTATTTTCGACGAATGAATAAGCGTTCGATTTTACCGATACTCTTTATTTTTAAATCTCATTCTTGTCATTCGTTTTTTACAACGTGCCATTTTTTTTAATTCTTGTAATTCTACTTCGATTCGGTTGATTATTTGTTAAAAATCTTGCTAAAAAAATGTCTATCAATAAGACTTATTAACGCTTTTTTTTTAGTCCTCGTAATGTATCTATTAATATTAACATGCTTAGTAGCTAAATAGTTCAATCTTTAAATCAACAGGTTCGTCACTTATTGTATCAATAAATCATATCCACATTAAATGTTGTCTTAATCGTATAATTTCTTTTTATATCTACATATAATTAATATGCAATAACTTAATCCAGATTATTATTTTACTTTTTTCCTGAAGTGAGACATAAGACAGAACGTGAACGAGACCAACGTACTTTTTTGCTGCTTCTCATTTTCGAAGGACGGCAGCCACACCATTTCACAGAAGAACAGCTTACACAGACAGCCAATTTGACAAGAGCTATACCCCCGACTTGGCGGCGGCCTTCGCCCGTTCAAGTCTCCCTCTCTCGGCCCTCGAAAAGTAGCGGCAACCTGAATGAACAGTTTCTCTCCCTCTCGGGCGCGCGCGGCCCGAAATGAAACACACAGAAAGCAGGAGGAAGAGTCCGAGGGAGAGAAAGAGAGATAAAAAATATACGAAAACATAGAAATTGCGAGGTACGTCCAGCGAGCGCGTCCAGATCGGTCTCTTTACCTACGTGCGCGCCACGTTCGTTCTATAGGCTTTACTAATATTGCTAAGTGCTTCGTCAGCCGCTTGGCGCGTTGCGCCACGCTCTATATACACCCGACTCTCCGTATTTCTGATACGGCGAGCCTCTCTCCCCGAGTATATATTTATAACACAAGCCTACGTATACATACATTCATGGCTCCGTTAGACCCTTTTTTCTTCCTTTTTTTTTTAACAAATATTTTTTTGCTCTCTCTTTCTCTGTCTGCTTGTCTCGCCCCCTGTTGCCACCCCCTGCTTTTCGTTTTTCTCACTGTATCTCTTGCAGAATCGACGGGTTCCTTCGCTCGCTTCGTTTCTCCCCTTACCTATCTCGCCTCTGCCGCCGTCGTCTCTCTTTCGCGCGGTGCGCGATATGCTTTCTTTTCTCGCGGCCTGAGCTAGCGTGTGAGCGGAGAGATCCCCACTTCTCGTGATTACTTCCGATTTCGAGCATTTTTCTACCTCCTCCCGCCCGTCGCATCCCACTCCCGGAGCACCACCTCTCCCTTAATTTTTTTCTCCTTGTAAATACAGAAATTGCGGTCCCTCGGTCTCCCGTGTCTTTTTATTTTTATTTTTTCTTCCTTTTTTTTTCAATCTTTCCCCTTAAGCGCTCGCGTGTGTCTCTCTATTCTCGTACCGTCTTTCGCTCGGCGGTGCCGTTGTGTGCTTCCTCTGCACTTTTCAGTTCGGTACCAAGCGGGGAATAACGCCTTAGAGCTTTACCTTCGACTCTTTTTTTCGAAGGTAATGCCTCGGTTTAATGTGATGCACTGTGCGTCGTTCTTTTACTCTCTCTTTTTCTTTTTCTTTTTTTTTTTTTTTCATTTGGCGGATATGAATTTATGCGTTTTTTTTTTTAAACTTAAGAGCCTTTTCCCCGTTTCTACTCGAAATTAAAAATAGTAATACAGAGGAAGAAATGTGCAAGCGCTTCCTCCTTTTCTGTACACGTTAGAATTTAAAGTAAGGTACCTGAGCCTAATATGCCTACCCTAAGCGGAAACGGCCATAATTTTTGAACGGAGAAGAATTTTTTAA
>JAWWEN010000009.1:12098340-12154167 GCA_035582955.1 Sycophila texana | reverse complement strand
TATATATATATATATAAAAACATAAATATTTTATAAAAAATTATACAGAAACTAATGTACAAGAATGAATGAAAACGTTGTTTTACTTATACATTATCTATTATGAAAGATTTTTAATTGATAGAGTGAAGGAACCGAGATCAGGTAATTTGGAAGTTGTATAAAAATAAAAAAATAAAATGAGTCATTGAAGGAGAAAGATTGGCGATAGTGGCTTAATTTTGCCCGCTGAATCATCGGATTGGTTATTCTGTTATGAAAGTAAAAATGTTTTGCTGTGATGAGAGTAGGAAAAGTAACGGAACTCTCGTCAGCGCGCCGGAGAAATTTAGTCGCAACTGCAAGTTATAAGCTTTGAAGAGCCAACTGTTGAACCGTCGTCCGAAAGTCGGAATTAAGTTTGTAGCTGTAAGATAGAGGCACACTGCACGTCTGCACAGTGCACAGTACACAGTAGACAGGAGGTTATCATTGAAGCAGTGTACTTGTACGCGGACTGCCAACTGCTGAGCTGCTGGCAATACTGACACTACTGGCATAGCATAGTGGCATGTGGCATCATAGTGCAAGTTGCAAGAGCATGAATTTGTGTGCGGCTCTGCGGCTCGCAGCTGCGACGTAGGAACGTTAGGAAGCGTGCAGGTAGCTGCAGTGGCTGCGCTCGTGCAGACGTCATCGGGAGGTTGACGTAAAGACGTTGAGACAAGAGACTGAGAGTTGCTCCGAGAGTTGGAATAAATTGAAGAGGTTCATCAATTCGTGCAGTGCAAAAGTAGAGCAGAGCGGAGGTCTAATAATCCTGGAGTGGTCGAGAGTGTCGAGACGGCGAGCACCCGCACCTTCAGCTCCCGCGGAGGAGCAGCATGAAGGAATAGCGGCGTTTGCGGACTGCGGTAGCGTAGCCGCTCTTCTTCGCCTTAATCTTAAGTCGCATGCATGCGCTTTGCGGAGATTCCTTCAGCTCTAGGTAACATTCGCTAGCCCTTTCCGAAATGGCATCCGCCAAGAAAAAACAGGACGAGAAGAATTTGAAGACGTTGCGCGAGCTGGTCTCCCAACTGGGCAACAAGGAGTGCTTCGATTGCCAACAGCGTGGACCGACCTACGTCAACATGACGATAGGCTCTTTTGTCTGCACGACATGTTCAGGCATGCTGTAAGTTTTTTTCACGATCGCTTATGTAAAATTCGTAACTTTGCTTTAATTCTTTCATCTACTTTCAGCCGGGGACTCACTCCACCTCATAGAGTCAAGTCCATTTCTATGGCCACTTTTACACAGGAAGAAATTGACTTTTTGAGAGAGCGTGGCAACGAATTTTGCAGAGCAATTTGGTTGGGGCTAATGCCACAAAATACCAATCACAGTAGCAAAGATGAGCAAAAGATGAAAGATTTCATGAGTGCAAAATATGAGTTGAAAAGGTACTACTTAGACCCAGCTATGGCTAATCAACTCTTAAATCAAAAATCACTAAATTCTATTAAAGCCCAGACAAACTCAAAAAATTCTACAATTGTAAAGTCTCCTCCTACTAAATCCGTATCGTCTCCTATACCTCTATCCAGTATAAAAACAAAGGAACCCGAACTCGTCAACTCAAATACAGTGGATTTTGTAGCAGACTTTAGTAAAGTGCCACCTCCTTCACCTCTTACCGTTCCAAATGCCAAATTTTCTCAGCCAATAGTTCCACAGGCTTCTTTTGCAAACTTTGACAATAATCCTATCTTCGATTCAACCCAAGGTACATTTAACAATTTTTTATCCAAAAACTTTTTTATAATGATTAAATAGAAATTCATTTTCTCTTTCTTATTATTGTAGCAAACCAATTGCAATCAGCAACAGTGACTTTTAACAAAACTAATGGAACAACAAATACTATTCCACCTTCTGAAGATCGATATGCTGCTTTAAAAGATTTAGATTCAATGATGAAACAAGTAAATCTTAAAGAGGATTCTGTTGCTTCAAAAGTTTCATGGAATGTTAAAGATACTAGCAATGGTAAAAATATGAAATGATTTATATTTATTACACTTGTATACTTTCTAGCTTTCTAGCCAATTGTTTTAAATTAAATGCGAATGTGTATTATTAATTTCAGCTTCTAATTTAAGTTGGTCTCCATTCGATCAAACTAATTCACCATTTATTTCTAATCCTTTTGCTGGTGATTCATGGCAACCTTCTGTTCATATCCTAAACAACAATCTCAATAATAACAATAATAATTTTCAACAAATAGAATCCAATGTGAGTAACACAGCAAATCCATTCCGGCAAACACAAGTTACAGTTTTTAACAATGGTAAGATAATAAACATATAACTATATCTTCAATTAAAGAATAAATATAATAATAAGATTAAAAGGCAATTATTTATTTTAGACTTTCATTGGCTTGGGCAAGACACTCAAAATGTAGAAAATATTTCATCTAGTCATTTAGCATCCTTATCCAACAAGACATGGCAGCCAGCTGTAACAGGATTTAGAGCTAATCCTTTTGCTGTGAGTATAAGTGATTTTTATACAAATAAAATTTTTTTATTTTCATAAAGTAATAAGTTTTTATTTGCTTTTTTATTCAATGTTTTGCAATCAAACTTATTTTTTGTCATTATTATTATTATTAATATTGTTATTAATTTTAGGTTGGTTCTGGTATTGGAGATGCAACGCGAAATTCAAACAATCCATTTTTGTGATCAATTGCATTAGATTTGATCAAATTTTATGAACAAATATGATCTACACTTCAATGGTGTAGTTCAAAGAGAATTTTTTATTGTACATGACTAAGCTATGGCAATTAGTGCTATCTTATTTTAATCTCTCTAGGAGCACCAATCTCTCTTTTATCCCTCTAATTTGTATAATTAAATATTATTATTTATAAATTTCACTTTTGCAAATAATTTTAAATAAAAATTAACATTAGTTCTTGTTAACTCTATTTCTGTAAAGCTAAGTATGTATTTGCTTAATGCTTGATTAACCATTTTTGTAATAATTTTTTTTTATTAAGTAAAAATTAGTTTCAGGGGACTGTTCAAAATAAAAAAAAAAAAAAGAATAATGTTTGAACTTAGAAAAAAAAAGCAGTGAAAACTATTCTTTGAATAAAAGTAAAAAAGATTTATTGAACAAATTACTGATGTTTTTGTTTCTACAATCAATGGTCATGGTCGATGAAATAACGGAGTTCAGCTTTTAGCGAACACATACACAATTCGTTAAAAAAAAAAATTACAGTTGCATAAGTGCACACTTAAATACTTTATTTACTTAGAAGTATTCTAATAAATACAAAAATCACAAATGAACACTTAGTCTTTGTTTTAGCTTAATAACGGTAGGTCGATCAAACTTACACAATATTTATTTACTCGTCTCTTACACTTGCTCAAGCTAGAAAGATAAATGCGCTTGAAGAATTTAAAAATGTATTGATATCTTTTCAATTTTGTCAGCCAGTTTAATAAACAATATCGTAAATTAAAGTTCATTTTCACCTGGCGAGTAAAAATTTTATTTAATTCAACGATATTTGGAAGCATCATGAGCAACGAGTCGTCGTGAAGATGATCTACTACTTGAGATACTAAATGGATTTGATCTAAAAACTTCAAAAAATATCAAAAACACTAATATGTGGCGCTTTGCTAGTCGTGTTAGTCAATTTTTTTTTCATAATTTTTTTCTTTATAATATGTTTACGCAAAAGACAATAATGACCTGTAAGGCGACGATAACGCGACTTGGTGATATTAAATAGGGAGAGTGTAAGGAAGGGATAGGAGGCCTTAGGGCTTGAGAGTAGGTATATAAACGCATATGAAATAAGCGTTGGACGATTACTCATTGTCATCTTCAGTCAATAAAAATCTGATACACAAGCCTAGCAGCCATTACTACTAGGATTTCCAGCTTTTGGTAAAGGTCGCACCAAATATAACTTTTCTCCTTGTTTATTAGTATAAATAGGCGCTCGTTGATAGTGATCTACAAGCTGATCTAAAGTATGAAATTTTCTTTGACCAATGCAATATAATGCTCCTTCAACGTGCACCCTAAAGTGTTTATTGCGTCCTGGTGCCTTTAAAGAAACTGAGTAATCTCCCATCTAAAAAAATGCGAAAAGTATTGCTTATTTCCTTTCTAAAGAATTTACATATTCATATACGAATTTAAATTTGGCATATTTATGAAGCAAATATTTTTATATACAAATAAAATAATATATTATTTAATAAATATAAAATGAAATTATTAATATTCTGTGATTAATTCGTTAATTAATTTTGACTTTATATGTGTGTAAAACATAGATTCTTTTCAAATTTCAAATAATCTAAAAAATTGTGAATTTCTATTAGGTTTTAAAAGTATTTATTGCTATAAAATTATATAAATTAAACAAATAAAAAATTTCTTAAAGAAAAATTAAGCGTTTCATTATTGTGTTTACTCACATTAGTTTCACTATCCCTTATTAAAAAGTCACCATCATGTCCATGTTGATTTAAAAGAGTGTCACATTGCGAGCGTGTAATGCTGCCATAGTACCAAGCTTTTCCTACTAAATGAGGTCTATCTGTTGTAGAATTAGCAGCACCAGCTGTTGAATTAGAATGTGGATGATCAGATCTTCTCTCTAATGAATCACCTAGTCCAATATCGCTACCAGCATTATTGCCACCACCACCAACTCCCACACGATCACGATAAGGTTGCGTCAAATATTCGCTAAGTTCTTGAAGGTAATTGCGTGGAACCAAACCTATTTGACCTTGTCCATTTCTTGCCTTGTACCATTCAGGATCAGCAGGTGGACGATCTAAAATTTCAAGACGATCTCCCTTTTCAAATGAAAGCTCTTGATCATTGTTTGATGAGAAGGAATAAAGAGCTACAACAATATCTAACACATTTTCTGCCATAGCATAAGTATGAAGAGTATCATCTGCGTCTCCTTCTTCTTGAGTGTAGTTAGATGGAAACCAACCAGCTTGTGTACCACTTTGTCCTCTCCACCAGCCATCGTTACTTTTTTCAAGAATTAAAATTCTTGTTCCCTTTACAAGTGATAGTTCATCAGGCTGTTGAGCCTGGTAGTTATATTTTACTACTGCTGTACCAATGGCTTCACTAGGGTCAGCAGGTAAGCGTCTAGGCATTATAGGAGACTCTACTACACGAGAAGGTGAGTTACTGGACGGTAATGTCTTGGAACCGGAACCCTTTTTCACTTTCTTTTTTATACTATCAAATAAAGAAGGTTTCTCTTTTTTGACATAATTACTTGGTACATAACCTGCTTGACCTCTTGAACTTTGCACTCTCCACCAATGTTTTGAATCATCCAGAAGAAGATATCTTTCATTTTTTCGTAGATCCAATTCCTGAGCACCTTGTGCTTCGTAATCATATTTTGCGACAACGTAGCAAACGTCGTCTTGGTTTGCCTTGCCTGGAAAAAATTTCCATTAGACCATTGACAAAAATTAAAAAAAAGTATATAAACTATTTCATTTTTATTTAGCAAATGCAATGTATTCAAAATTTGCAAATGATTTATGATGCGGGTATGTACACTGGCACTTACAAAATACATATATAAACAAAAATAAAAAATAATAAGTGAATGCAGTAAACCAAAAAAAAATCTAAATACATTACTAAAATACAACGTACCATGCTTCATGGCTGCCATGTGCGAATAAAACGTGATGATATAGCAAATCTTTTATAAATGTAGATAAATAGTGTTATGTGTGTCTTCTATTGCACACGTATCACTTGTATAAATTGAAAATCTTTGCCACTTAAGTCATTGGCATGAATACTGCAGGCATTCATTCTTTATTCTATCAACTTGTTTTTGTGTTTCTCAGTATCCGAGTACCTTCCAATTCTTCGACTTGAACTCTTGTATTTGCAGCAGTACAGCAAGTGAGTAAAGAATCAACTCTTTAAGTTGTAAAAAAAAAATAATTACTCAAGAAATTGAACTTTCTAGAAAACAATTTTTATAAAAATATTCAAAAAAGTTTGTATATATTGTGTAATTTTGAGTAAAAGCAAAGTAAAGTAAATTAATTTTAAATATTAGAAAATTTTAAAATATAAGTAGAATATTCAAAATAGTAGAATTACTGTGCTTCTATCCTTTTAGTTTCATATCATCATTTGGCCACCATTACAGTATTCTAAAATAGTAGTTACAATGAAATAAAAAGAAAAAAAATCAATATTTTCAATAGAAAAAGCAAAATTAATATATGTAATAACACAAAATAATAAATTAAAAAAAAGAAAAAAAACATGCATCAATAGCCAACATTATGAAATCTAATAGCAAAAATTGTAATGAATGTTTATTAAATATAAGTAAACAAATAATAGAATGAACAAATATTTAAAATATTAAGGAGCATTAAAAATTAAATATAAAAGAATCTATTAAAATAGTTGCTAAATATTAAATAAAGAATAGTATCTGGCAATGATGTATCTGTGGCTTTCTATCCAAAGGGCGCAATCTATTTTGTATAGTTTTTTTTCTCTTGAGATTTTTATGAGTAATAGATAAAAAATACATTTTTATAGATCTTTTGAATTAAATTGATCTTTTATGCAAAAAACAAGCAGAATATATAAGCTTGAACCTTATAAGCAGTTACTTGAATTAAAAAAAAATAGTTCTCAATTTGTTAGAAAGCCACGGATATAAATGCACATAAGGTATCTACAATTTAATAAAAAAAATTTAAAGGTTTATTGACTGTTACATTTCGCATAATGTTTTAATTTGAAAAGCAAACGAGAGAAGGACACTGCGGGAGGCAATTGCCAAAGTGACTCATGAGTTGTCTTATGGAACATGGTAAAATAAGTGGAATAAGGGTAAAATAAAAAGGAAAATAAGAGAAAGGAAGGAAAGAGAGAAAAAGATTGGTAAATATAGATTGGCTTACCGATTTTTAAGCTCGACATATTCCTTCATGTGCGAGGAGCAATAGGACAATTGTATACTGTCTTCAGCTTCGATCTATCCCAGCACGAATGGATCAGTAGAGATGGTGCAGGAGGATGCACAAATACGCAGTGTACAGTAGCAACGGCGCCGACGGTCGTAGCAGCCATGTACGCTCGATGAAGCTTGGCTCGAGCCGCTCGAGGCACGGATGCTCGGAGCAGTTCTGATCGCACTTTTCAGCAAATCCAGCGAACAAGTCCAAGTAGAAAGAGAAAGGAATTAAGGAAGGGACAGCGTTTAAGTTTGGAAGTCAGAAATTCAGTATTAAATCAGAGGGGGTCGCTCAAAGTCTGAGAAAGATGGGAAATAATAAGTGTGTGTGTGTATATATATATATACATATATATAAAGGTGTGGTGTGGGTGTGTGTATATATATAGGTACGATGACCGTACGATGCACGTCGATGCAAGCGTGCAGACGAGATAGATCACAGATGGAGATAAGAGCTGCGAGTGTCTTGTTCTGTCAAACAGGAGCGCGAAGACGTACAAGTAGTATTAGTAAGTGTCGCGAGTGAGTTGTTGCGGAGAGAGAGAGAGATAAGTCGATAAATGGAGTCTAGTCAGTAGGTCTGTAGAAATCCTCTGGACGAGTCGTATATATGAGTCGAACCGCTCGTGGCGAGTGAGTGTCGTCGATTGATTTTTCAGCTGCTCCCGAAGAAGACAGGCTGAAGCGGCCGGCGCACTCGATCGCGGCCGACGGGCCGACTATCCCGCCACCGAGTGGACGCCCGCTGAGGCGACTCACGAGACGACTCCCGAGCAGTTTTAAACTTGCCGAATCCAGCCGAACGGGCCGAGCGCCTGGATTGTGGAGGGCGGCCTGGGCGGCCTGGGCGGCAGCGCGGCACACGCCCCACTCGAAAGCAGCGACGTTCTTACGTCGCTTCGCTTTTCTACACTGAGAGAGTGAGTCACTATACTTATCCGACGCACACTAACTCACTATTACCTAGTCCCTCTTCGAATTCTACCCCTATACGATAGTACGTATGAGCCGCTACTGCCGCGAGCAGCGCGACTCGCGAGCACATATACATGTATATAATACGCAGAGGGTTGCGTTCTTCGGTTGCGTTTGCCGTGCTCCGGAGTTGCAGCCGCGAGGCGGCGACGCTGACGATTTCGATTCATTCCACTCTACCGCCATAATAATATCAAATTAGTCTTATTGCATATGTTATTTTTATATTTTTACTTTATTCTTCTTCTTGATTTTTTAAAATAATAAGTTCTTCATTTCTTCGTAAAAAGTATAGGAAAATGTTTAAATAAAATAATGTTGTAGATTATTTATTATGCAAGATTTTAGAAAGGATAAAATAAAATAAAATAATGAAAATATTGGATCGAAGCGCAGCTGCGATAGGACGCGCAGGTCCTGGTGCCGAGCGATTAGCGAAGTAGTGACGCATCGAACATCGAAGCCAGCACAGCGCTGCAGAGGTTCACGTCTTCACGCCATGCACGCTTTAGCACACAGTCGCGTCCGCGTCTACTGAACAGTGTCTGTGAAAGCTCGTTAGACGCAGTTAAAGAGACGCGGAGTAGCAGCAGAAAGCGGCGATTGGTGAAATTAATTATAGTGAATATTGCATAGAGTGCCAGAGTGCCAGTAGAGCTGCGGCGTTTTCAGCCTGAGAGCATTGAGAGCCGCGTGCCGCCAGAGTCGGCCACGGTCTTTAGCTCTCTCAAACAGTGCGTCAGTACGATCAATTCGCAATAGGTAAGCGCTAGTAACGCCTTCACCATAACGCCAGTCGTCGGGCGTCCACGCGAGAGATGCTTTATTTCCTCTCTCAGTCACTCCGAGCCTTTTAAAGTCGCTCTCTCTCTCTCTCTATTACCTCCGCTGGCTCCGCTTTCTTTCGAGCAATTCGACCGTTTGTTCGGACGTACGTCGATGTTTTTCCTTGTTTTGCCTACTATAACTCCAGTCGCGCGCGCACTGCAAACGCACAACTTGGGCTTGGTCCAACCCCCACTAAACTTCCCTTTTATTTTTCCTCCTAGATTCGCTAATCAACCAAAAACATGACGGTCATCACAAAAGCCATAAGTGAGAAAAAGGCTAAAGCGGGGGACAAATTGGAGCAACCATTAGTTGCCGGCGCTGAAGGCCCAACAGTAAGTAAATCTAAATTTTATCCTTTTTTTCGATCCTCTGAATATGGCTCTTCCCAGCTCGCTTCCATGTCTCTATATATATCTTGACGTTTCGTTGATAAGCCAAATCGACCCAATTTCCGCTTCACCATTTTTTCATTCGATATCGACTTGGCTGTTCGCTCATTGCAACAGTACAAAAAAAGAAATTTATTAAAATTCGCGATTATTTCCTATTTATTAAATATCAATTTTCTTTCCATTTCCTCAATCCTCTGACATTCCAGCAGAAGAGCAGAACTTCATTTTTTCTCTTTTTCCACATATTTGGTCAGAAAAAAAAAACTAGCAATTAAATTGATCTGTGTACTTATGCCTTCTTAATAATGGCTAATTTTCAATGCTATGCTAATTTCAATAAAAAATTAATTTACATACATTTACCAGAAAGTCACATAATTGTTCCTTATGACTACACAATCAAATATCAAATACAAATCTAAATTAAAAGTTATTGTTATAAAGAATAAATTTTAATTTAATCAATCATTCGACAAAAACTTTTTTATTTTTTTTCTACAACATAGGATGAAGTAAATACCGATCCAGAGGCTCAGCATCCAAAGAATGATTTTGTTGTTAGAAAACGATATTTAATTTTGAGCAGCAATGCCTTTCGTCCAAGTGGTTTGACAACATTGTGTCTGTTTATGACAGCTTTGATTGTTATGAGTGTAGGAATAATTGGTGGTCTCTGCATTTATAAAATATATGCAAAAGATCAGATGCATAAATTCCGAAACTGGTACAACATTCCTTATGATTCTTCAAATAAAATTCAGTATTCTATGGGTGAACTACGTCAAAACTTATTAAAAAGCTTGACAAAAGCTACTGAACAACAAGCAAGAGCATTAGAAAAGGCAATTCATAACACTGAGAATTATTTCAAAGAGCGTTTTGAATTTGATCTAGATAATGAATATTATGAAAAGATTGATGTACCTGATTTTCGTGGTGGAAGGCAAGGTCGATTCATTCATGATTTTCATATAGTAAGTTATTGTTTCTATTATTTCAAACATCATAGACACAAAAATTTTTAAAAAAATGCTTTTTATTTTTTTAGAATAAGACTGGAATTATTGACATAGATGGTCAATGCTGCTTTGTTATGCCATTAAATCGTCAAAGAGTTTTGCCACCTCGTAACATGTATGATCTTTTGAAAAAAATGTATAATGGTTCGTAAAATAATTTCTAGAATTAAAAACAATTAGTATAGTTTATGGCGTCGTAATATTAATATTTTTTATGCAGGTTACTATGAAGTGGATACAGCTATTGTTAGAGAAACTATGAAAGTTGTTGTTCCACCAATTAATGATCTTACTACGGTTGGAACATACATTGCTCGTGAATGTCACGATATGCCAACATATTTGCTACAACCAGTTAATGATAGTGGTACGTTGTCTATCTTTTTAACATTTTAATATAAAATTATGTTTTTACAACATGAACAAAACTAATTATTTTTCATCTTTTAGTTTATAAACGTAGCACGTCTGACGGAATTTATGGTCAATTTGCTGGAAAAAATATTGTAGAATTTGATATTCTTAATTTGGATATTGTTCTCCCTAAGAACAAGTAAACGTTAAATCTATCGCATATATGTATACATGAATGTAAATTTATGTTTATGTTATGCGTATTAATGTAATATCTATAACGATAGTTGCATGTCACTTGTTATATTCTTCCATTTTTGGCTATAGAAAGACATCTACGACACATTATGCAGAATGTATCTGCGTTTGTAGCAATTTTATTTAGAAGACAAAAGTTTGAAAATCAAGCGACTGAACGATCTTGTGATTGATGAAGAGTGTGTGATTTGATTATTGTATCTATTCAAAACAATTATTTTGCGTATTTCTGTGAGTTTTAAATAATAGTATACCAATGTTTAAGATAATTGATTAATTAAATTATCTTCTATTTTGTTCATCTGTACACCAAAGTGCAGTATTTCTATGTATTTTAAGCAAATGCGATTTTTGTAATCCATATCACTTTTTATTTTTAACCATAGGTATCTGATTGACACATAAATTTAATATTTTATTTTTATTTTTACAGTAGCAAAATTTACTATTCATATGCGAATAATATAAAATTATAGGTAAATAGAAAATACCTTTATACCTTTGTACATTTAAAATGATGATCATGTTTAATTCCCTTTGCAAATTGAATAGATATTTTTTCATTTGTATATGTGTCAGTTATATACTAATGGCATTGTCAAATGCAAAGATATCTTAAATTTAGGTACTTGTAGGATAACTATATATTTGCCGATTAGAGACTTTTAAAGGTAAACATTTATTGCATTCAATAAATATGTAATGAATTTTAAGTGGTAAATAAAAATTGTAAATTCTTATAAAAGAAATAAACACAAGTTAGAAAAAATTGGTTTTATAAAATTATTAATTATATTTTTTATGTATAATTTAATTCATTAACTGCTTTTTGTCTTAAAGAGTACAATTTCTTCACCCATTTATCAAATTTTACATCCTTGTCAGCCATTATCTAAATTCAAAATAAAAATTAAAGTATTTAGTTTTTACTTTTATTGTAAAATAAAAATAAGCTCTGTGATTTTACTTACAGATGTGTGGAAAATGCTATTAGAAATATCGGAAGGATTTGCAACAGGTGGTACATGTACAACATCGGCATTCATATCTATTATAATATTTTTCATTTTTGATTCTTTACTTTTAGCCGTTGAAACAAACTGTTTTGGTATAAATTCATCATTATTTAGGTCATCGAAAACAGAGGATTTTATTTTGATATCATTGATTAGAAACTCTGAAAAAGAAATGAAGAACATTACTTATCAGTTTTTTAAACACCTAAAATTTAAATATTATACCTTTAGTACTACTTGGCTTATCAGCATTGAAAACTTTAGCATTTGATTGAGAACTACTAGATCTGCTGGAAGATTTTTCTCTTGAGGCAGATCTTTTCTTTGAATGATTTCGGTCTGGAGAAGTAGACTTTGAGCGTTGAGTCCTATACCTTTTTCTATCTCTTGAACTTCCTTTTGAATGTTTATAACTTTTTGATAATCTATCTTTATCTCTACTTCTTGAACGTGAGTGATATCTTCTTCTTGATTTTGAATATTTTTGTCTTCTTTGATGCGAAGATGAACTGTCACTTGAATCTAAAGAACTAAAATTTCATGTTTATGTACATTAAAAAAAAAATAAATACATTTAATTATTATAGCAGTTATCAGCTATTTCTAGTATTCTTTGAATAGGATCAGTAAATTTTTACTGTTTATATTGTTATACCTTGATCTTCTTGAATGTTTACGACGATACTTGCTACTGCTACGGTCTGATTCCGAATCGGAAGAGTATTTTGCCATTATACGCCGTTTTACTTATATTTTTTTCGAATAAGCTTACGAATTTATAAAGTACCTTGATGTATATAGGTACAGCAGTTTTTTAAATGCCTGAAGCTGTCACTTTTTAAAAAATCGCAGATGCGTAAGGTTATAATAACCTGGTATCAAAACAATTGGCTTGCACATGCATGCAAGACTGCCAAGGAGTTCCACTGTTCCACTGTTCCCAATGTTCCAATAAAAAAAATGAGTCAGCTATGCTATAAGTTTGAAATTACGAAATTATACTTATTTTTAAAGCAATAACATATTAATAACAAATACAATGCCTCTCTAAACTTTGAAAATTATTATAAGTCTTATCTTTGTTCATGTAAAACATTGCTTTAATTTCATGGATTAATTTGCAAATGAAAAGAAGTAAAAATTTTAATATTTTCAGCTGGTTTTAACTGGTTCTTTAGTATAACTATTGTTAAAATTATATTTAAAAATATTTTTTACTACTTGTTTTCAATAGTTTATATAGGAATCTTTTATACATATATCGTTATTCTATAAGTCAATGTTTACGATAAATTGAATAAAAAAAATGTCTTAATTAATATTCCAAGTAATAAGACAGCTAAAAATCTGCAATCGAATGTTGAAGGTGATTTATTAATAAAATAATAGCTGAAAAAGTGAAATCCATAAAATGATGTGTTAAAATGGCAGCGAGTATTATTAATAGTAGGAGTAGGTGCGTTAGCGCGATGATGCCCGGAACCCCTCTCGGGACGAGAAAACAAAAGTTGAACGTCGAGAGAGCGAGGGTCCGAGATTGCTCTCGCGCGTACATACAATAAGTGCATATGACTGCGGGGGGACTTTATAATTGATCAGCACTCTCGGCTACAGCCGGCGCTCAGTTGCGCGCCAAGCTGCGTTGCGTGCCTCGAATACTGCACCGCCCCGACTTATTTTATTTGGCTGTACGTTGAAAAAGAGCACTTAATGCAATAATCAATTTAAAAAGAGGCTCGGCCGATCGGGCTCAATTCATAATATGCAGGCCTAATATAATTAGCGCGGATATTTCGAAAACTTAGTAAAAATCTGATAAATGAATTAGTTTTTCAGCTGAGAATAATTAGAAATGCTAAGAGTTGATGTCTATAATTGCTGTTGAAAAAGTGATCAAGTGTTTAGCAGCTCGCAGAAATGGCTGCAGTATTGAAAAATTGAAGATGGAGTCGTGCGAGTTGAGTGTAATGGAGCCCAATTGATCAGTGGCCGTGTGCATGTCCTACGGGCTAATCGCATAAACGATCCTATCAGTAGTACAGGCCGTAAGCTGCTAGCGTGGCAGCGCGTTGTGGGCTCGGAGCAGCAGTACGCTGGCAGCCTGAGCTGCCTGGCCAGCTAGAGCCGACTCGCGCCGGTACACGTGCTCGGTTTCGTGTCGACAAGGGCCGTGCACGCCGAAAGATCTTGTAGGTAGAGCGACATGTGCGCCTCGTACAACGCGGCGGTAGAGCTGCCGAGTTTACTTTTCCTCAGAGTCTCAGAGCAGGAGAGTCAGCAGCGGCAGAGGCGTCGAGGACAGGGCCTCCTAAAGCCCACACTCAAAGAGACGCGCCGCGCGCGCACCTTCGCCTTATCCAGCCAACAGTGAAATTTATGTACAAGTGCCGACGCGACAGCCTTCACTGCGCCAGTTTAACTAGCAACGCTATAAAATTCCCACGTGGCCTCTCCAGTTCATTCGCTTTTTCTCTAGCCAGTAAGTTGGACAAATCATTATTACTTTTTTCTACCTACTATAGTCCACTTAAACATTTATTTATTTACTTCATTTAATTAATAATACCTATTTTATATCCTTTCTTATTCATTTTCATTCATATAAGTAGTTCTTATTATGACGCAATACTTTTTCGCTCTTTTACGCGGGGACAATTTTTTCTGCTTTTTTCTAAATAATTCATTGCAATTGAAGAATAACAACGCGAGGAACAAGATTCGTTTTTCTATGCATTATCTATTTTTTAAGAGACTATTTTTTTGTCTGCATAAAAACAATGAGATGCAGCATGCTAAATAGCATGAGTTGCAGCGAGACTCGGAAGAATTTGGTGAAGCTATATTTAGCGAAATTCAGCGAGGCAAATTGATACACGACAAGTAGTAAGTTGCATACGAACTAGAATATAAAGATATAGAATAAAATAAAAAAAAGTAATAAGATCCGCAGCAAGTGAAATTTGTAATTCAACAGGTATAAAAGTGGAGGCATCAGGTATAGATGGTAAAAAATGCCAAAGAAGGTGGTACCATGCAATCGGGAGTGGAAGCAGGTGGAGGGAGAAGACTCGGGCGTAAAGCTGAAAAAGGAGATTGGCCTGGTCGATGGGGTGGCTATCATCGTAGGGATCATCGTCGGCGCCGGAATCTTCGTTTCGCCCAAGGGGGTCCTGCTTAACAGTGGCAGCGTCGGGCAGGCTCTTATAGTTTGGATCTTCTCTGGCTTCCTTTCGCTAATCGGCGCACTATGTTACGCCGAGCTCGGTCAGTACTTTATTATTATCCATAGTCGCGAGATGAGCTTATTCGAATTTGGTGCGAATGCTTTTTAGGCACGATGATACCCAAGTCTGGCGGAGATTATGCTTACATAAGCGACGCGTTCGGAGCACTGCCGGCATTTCTGTACCTCTGGGTGGCATTGTTCATCCTGGTGCCGACGGGGAATGCGATAACTGCACTTACCTTTGCCCTATACATACTGCAGCCGTTATGGCCCGGCTGCGAGCCACCGTACGAAGCCGTTCGCCTGCTCGCCGCGGCCGTCACGTGTACATCATCATTTATTCTCACAATTCGCAGCCATAATTAGCAGATTCAGTGCTTAACTTTACTCAAATTTCATTTTAGGTTTTTTAACAGCAATCAATTGCTACAACGTTAAGTGGGCTACAAGGCTGCAGGACATTTTTACTGGCACTAAAATTTTCGCTTTGATCATAATAATGATCGCAGGCTTGTGCTGGCTTTGCCTCGGTCACACGGAAAATTTCCATCTTCCAATGGATGGAACCAATACTCAACCTGGCTATGTAGCATTAGCTATCTATTCTGGCCTTTTTTCTTACTCGGGTTGGAATTACTTGAATTTCGTTACCGAAGAATTGAAGGAACCTTACAGGTGATACACCTAATTATATTCATAATGACTCAGATGCTCATTTACTGATTGCTCCTTTTGTCTTTTAGAAATCTTCCTCGAGCGATCTGCATTTCTATGCCACTCGTCACTGTCATTTACGTTCTTGCCAACGTGGCCTACTTTGTTGTACTGACGCGAGCCGAAATTCTCGCCTCGAATGCAGTAGCTGTCGTAAGTATTATTCAGATATTCCGATGGAAATTAGCAGGATCCATCTTATCTTATCTCCGTAAGCTTAATTCATTAACCAATTTAGACCTTCGGGGACAAACTGCTTGGACCAATGTCGTGGATAATGCCATTTTTCGTCGCTTGCTCAACCTTCGGTGCCTTGAATGGAGCAATTTTCGCCAGCTCGAGACTTTTCTTTGTAGGTGCCCGCAACGGTCATTTGCCATCGGCAATATCTCTCATCAATGTAAGGAATTTAACACCTATGCCCTCGCTCATTTTCCTTGTAAGTACTTTACATAAACTTTTTAATGGGCCCTATAAAACGGCGATTTTATTTTTTAAACTTCCGTTGCTTTCAGTGCATCATAACACTGGTATTACTGTTTATTAAAGACGTTTACGTCTTAATAAATTACGTCAGTTTCGTCGAAGCACTTTTTACCACTATGTCAGTCACCGGGCTTTTATGGTTGCGATACAAAAGACCGGATCTCCGTCGGCCTATCAAAGTAACTACTTCGACCGCAAGCACCTTCGCTGACTAAATAAAATAATTAGTCGATTTAAAGAAATCTTTACTTTTATATTTTTTAGGTACCATTGCTCCTGCCCATTATATTTTTCATTATCTGCGCTTTCTTAGTAACATTACCTTGTTACGTTTCACCCTGGGAAGTCGGAGTCGGCATTGTTTTTGTACTTTCCGGAATTCCAGTTTACTGGCTCTTTATCCACTGGCCTAATAAACCCAAGTGGTTATTATCTGCTTCCGGTAAGTTTCATAACTTTATCAATATATTCAAATATTCAACTTTTATCTATAATAAACTTCACCTCCATTTCTTTTAGACAAGTTCAATATGTTATGTGCTAAAATATTTTTATGCGTACAAGAGGATAAAAACGATTAACCACAGATAATCGTTTCGATAATAATTACTGACTGAAGAAAAAATGAAAATTAGTTACAGGATAATCACAAAGTGTCCTTTACGCTCGCGCACAAATATTCAACTCATTTTATATTTTCAACAACTGCCTGAGCAAAATATAAACCTCGTGGCCCACGCAACCTTCTTGCTAGTATACCAGCTTCTTTTTAAAAGCAATAATATATAATACTAATATACTTATTGGTCAAAATCAAAGTCTTCCATTTTAACATTTGCTTTTATAACAGCGAAATTTCCACTTCAGTAACCTCTTTTCAATATTTTTTAATACCAATTAATCGCGATTACGAGCTTATGATTTATAATCTTTTACGTAAAAATATCCTTTAATAATAGATTAGTTTTAATTAATAATCATTGCACGAAGTAGTTATTTATATTTTAGAAAACAAAAAATTATGTCAAAGAAATCAAATAAATTAAGGGACCAAAAAATAAGCAGCAATTTTTGTATTTTCAAAAATGCACTAGAGTATATTGTCATTTTTTAAAAT
The DNA here is from genome assembly GCA_035582955.1 of Sycophila texana. Classification (NCBI taxonomy): domain Eukaryota; kingdom Metazoa; phylum Arthropoda; class Insecta; order Hymenoptera; family Eurytomidae; genus Sycophila; species Sycophila texana. The sequence goes on along the minus strand of JAWWEN010000009.1, from coordinate 12,136,736 downwards.
TAAGTCATCACATCAGTATTTTTTAAGAAGGAACAATTATCGATAGAAAAAATCTGAACCGTATCTCTGTACAAGAAAGTTGTTCTTTTTGCCGCTTTTCATTTTTACAATTGTTTTTACAAATTTTACGTCTGTTTTTACAAATTTCATCGTCTTCTTTCATAAGCTTTACAATTGAAAAATCTAAAAAATGCATATTTTTTGATTCGGGAAATATTGATTTCTTCTAATTTGAGATCTAATTGTTATTGCATGTTGCTGCTGGTATTAAAATGATTAAAGCAAATTTATTATTTAAAATACTTTTAAAAATCAATTTGCAGATTTTTCAGTTATAAACTGCTTGACAATGTACGCTATGCAATTCTTTTTGGAATAGTTGTTTATAGGAATTACTTACAGACTCGTAGGAGTGTAATAGTAATTTATTTTTAATTGTCAACTATAGTCTCATGAAATGTTGTAAAATAATTATAGTTATGCCTAATGTAGTATGCTAATACAAACTATTCGGGTAGCCTATTTTACATTTTCACATTTGTTTTCATTTAAATTGAATATCTAACTTTATTTGTTCAGAATAAGATATAAAATCTTGGATTGTAAAATCTGAAGCGACTCAATCATAAACCATTATTAAAAAATATTTATCTGAAATATTTAAAGATTTTTTGCAAAAATGAATGTAAAAACATAATACTGGTTAGCCCATTCAACATTTTATTATATTACTACTAGTGATACTATTATCCTTTATAAGGATGGTTAATTGTAGCTGTAAGATTATATAATCACTGCATTCAAAGATTTTTATAACATTCATTCTTATATCTTATACAAGTATTATACATTCATAATAATTATGTATATTTATTAGAAAAAATATTGTATACATTAACATATACTAATGTGAAGAAAAAAAATTTTGATAAACTTATTTGACAAAGCTCTTTAAATAGCTTGTTGGTAGTACATCTATTCTTAAAAATATTATTTTAATATTGTATTCTAATTTTGTAAAAATATACAAATATTAGCTTAATAAAATATTTTGTACTAAATGTGTATTAAAATTGTTTGAAATAATTAAATTGGTCATTGGATACATCCACACAAATTAAGTAAATTTATTTAATACCGTTTATTTTCGCTTTATAAATATAAATTTCTTTACATTTTTGTGTAATATAATATGCAATAAATATTGTAATTGTTAATCTATAATTATTCTAGTTATAGATTCTATGAATATTAGTAAATTTGCGATTGATTATTCTCAAACTCTATTCAGTATTATAAACTTTTTAAGGTTTACGTTATTCAAGCAGTCTTATATTTTTACGCGCTCATGCGTGTATGTTAATACAAAATAATTAAATACTGATACCAAACATATCTTATAAATTGCATACAAACAGCAATTTTAAACATAAATAAATTAATTAACTTTAATATAATAGAAGTATGAAAATGTTTCATAAAATATTTTTTTGTTTACATAAATAAGTAAAACAGTTGTACTTCTTTACTACAGGCACTCATAGTGCTGCAACATACTTCATTTAACCCATTATTTGTTAATTCTTTTTATCTTATAGACACATGTATAAAAATACCAGAAATCCTATTAACATTCCAACTATGTAGTTTATTTGCATTGATGGAGCCTCAAATATTCTGCAAACAAATTTAATTTCAATATAAAACTTGTGTTTTTAATTTCGTGCAACACATTTTTCAAACCTAAATTTTTATTTACCTTTTTTTTGAAGGACTGAATGGAGAAGGTGGATTTATTCCAGGTACATTACTATCTTTATAGATAATAAACCAAATTATTCCTGTTGTTGCCAATCCGCTTAATATTGCTTTTATTAACCAATTATATCTATTCAGTGATGCAATAACATTTTTATCAGTAATATCCTTGTAATAAGGATGGCTGTTATTAACTATAGGAACTGCCAGTTTACCAATATCGATATCCAAAAAACTGAAAAAATCTGTAAAGATAAGGATACGAAATGAATATCTTTATTTTTTTTTTTAATACATACTTGAAATAAACTTATATTCAGAAAAATAACTTTTAATTTTGGGAAGAAAAAATGTCTATAGTACCAGACTTATTCGATAAAAAGAAAATAAGCTGTTTTTACTATTTTCATAATTGATTAACGTGTTAGGAAGAAAAACAGTATTAGATTCTTGTCAATGGATGAATTGCTCACCATGGTTGAAGAACAGTTTACCAAGCACAATGGAAGAAGAAAATAGAAATACAAGCAACGTAAAGGTCCATTCATTGAAACGTTGTTTTCTCCAGAGATTTTGGGTCATTCGTTTAATTCTATTTGTGCCTTTGGTTTGGTGAGATTTTGGACGCGCATAATCATTCGCCTTATTGTTCGTTACAAACAGTGGTTGTTGATACTCCTCTGTGATTTTATACATGATTTGAAAGCAGACGCACTGATGGTTGATGCTGCTCAATGATTCGTAATTACTACTTTTCTTAACTGCTTTCTACTAAACGGAGCTAGCAACAATTGAGGCTTTCCTTAAAATCTGCAAAAAATCCGCCTAAGCTATGTAGAAATCGTCGAAGCGCAGGCATACTCCAAGGTCCAATGACGCCAATTTTAGCTGTTTTTGTCTATATATCTTCCTCTAAATGTGTGCTGCACTTGTGAAACACTGGTGTAAGCTGTTAGTGATTGGACACTTGCACAAACTGACAAACTGACACCTGGCACCATCACAAGTCAACTCAAGGTGGAAGCCGCTGCAGTCATTTTTTTATACATATAGAGATTTTTTGATATAGAGAACACTATATTCACCTTCGCACTTTCGCAGAGGGACTATGGCGACTGCAGTGCAATGTGCACGAGTGATCACTCGGAGCCGGCAGTCGCTTGATGACTGACGCTTTTCTATGACGCTGACGCTATGCTCTATGGCCTCAGGCCTGTGGAGGGCTTCTGACGGTTTTCGCAGCGCTGCGACCTGCCGGACACTTGACGATTTGACACTGTTTTACCCTGACACCATAGAGATGCCACCTGCGTCTGCGTATATAACCATAGCTAGAGAATCCTGCTTTCTATATATATTTGCATATTTATTTATATTGGTTATTATCGTCTTGGAAGCCTTTTACTTCGGGTTCCATTCCTTTATCGCAATCGTCTAATATCTGTTATTGTTTTCTTTCAGGCTGTCCCGAAACCCGGTTTTTACGAGTTACGGAACGTTTCGAAATTGGGTGTATTCCGGCAGTGGGCGAGTGATGGGCCCCATCTTTATGCATGGGACGATGGGACGTCCAAGTTAAATGCTCAGGACTTTTGGAACAGATCATACTAAACAATAATTCGGAACGTTCCGTAAATCACAACCCGTGCGCCCGGGCGCAATACTTTCGGAACACGCCCACCTTTTTAAAGTTTGAACTTTATAAATATTTCAATTATTTTTATTAACAAGTTTTTTTAATATTTGTAATACTTAGAAATTAATTTTAATCTAATCTGAATTTTATTGTGTATTTACAGTTTTAACACTTTTTATTTTCTTGTACCAAAATCTACAGATGTCTAAATTATATTTTTATATATATTTTTTACAAAATAATATCTTTAAAATGTATTAAGTTTTACTACGAATTTTAATATTAATTCATCATAATATGCTACATGCATAATATAATTTTATATCCAAGTCATTCACAGTTCCATTCTTAATATCACGTGCTTTCATACTTAAATAACTCTTTTTATTTGCTTCCTCCCACCATTCTGGTAAAGGGGCATTCCAATTTTCTGGAGGTTTGTCTCTTTTTTTCCAAACAGTATTTTGATAATGACCCTTTAATCTTTCTAATCTACGTATCTTTTCACTTTGAATCAACTCTTCCTAAAAAATTTATTAAAGAACAAATAATAGTAATATTATATCATTGTTCTTAAACCATAGTAAATTTAAATGATATAGTAAATATTTTCCTCACGTATGCTTTTTCATCTCTCTTTTCCTCCCACAATGTACACCTTGTGTAATCTTTCATCCATAATGAACAGTCCTCATATTTTCCGTGAACAAAATATTGATGAAAACGACCTTTAAATCCATCGCATTCAGAAAATTCTTCCTTGTATATATGACATGGTCTTATCTATAATATTTCAGGTTTAAAGGAATTAAAGGTTTATGTAATAAAGTTTTACAGAAAACTTTTTTCAAATAAAATATTATGCTTAAATGTTGATAGAAATTGATTTAATTCTTGTTACCATGAACTTATCTGGTCTGGACTGGGCATCAATTTTTTCATCAAAAAACATTTCTCCTCAATGAATTTCTTTCATGAAAAACTAATGTGAGAGGTTAGTTAAATAATATTATATTAATTTGTAAATACTGCATGAAGAAGGAAAAAAAGATACAGGTAACTATACACTACATACAGCTTTGACGTACTAATACCTACGTATTCGCTCCGTGCAATGTAGTGATTTTTGGTACTCTCAGCCAATAAGAGCGGCGTGTTCGTGTCGAGGCGGCGAGGCGACGGAATCGTCGTGCTTTCTCCTTTAAGCCTAATCTGTATACAGCCGTACGTTTGCTTGCGCCTTTCAGGGTGCATTTACAATGTTTAAAATTTATATACCCAGCAAATTTGAATTAAATACTTATTAACGCTTGATTTTTTAGCATTTTTTAAATATTTATAAATTCAAACTTAACTACATTTAACTAAAAAACACTTACTGAAATGAATAGTGTTAAAAATATTTTTTAGTAAAAAGTAATTAAAAGCAAAAACACAAATAAATTGTAAAATAATAACCATTGAACAAAAACACATTAGATCGGAAACAATCAATGGTTACGTGCGTGATGCCGTGTCAAAGTACCAGTTCCGACACGCGTGTGTTATGCATGCAGTAACGCTATTGTAGAGAGGCCCCTGTGTACCTTGTATTTTGTACATATATGTACAGTAATCAACTGAGTCGCATAACCTATTATTTTAAAATTTGTTTCACACTTGTTAAACTTACAGTGGATAACATAAAATCATAAAATTATTTAGTCTTATCTTGAATAAGATTATAATAACATGATGTCTCGGTCTGTAAGAGCAGAAACTCGTAGTAGAGCAAAAGATGACATTAAACGGGTTATGCAAGTTGTTGACAAAGTTCGTCATTGGTAAATACTTTATACTATTTTACTTAATTAAAAAGGTCGAAATTTGTTTCGTTTTTTTTTCTTTAATGAAAAACATTCATTATTTTAGGGAAAAGAAATGGGTTACAATTGGTGAAACTACAATGAAAATATACAAATGGGTTCCAATATCAACTTTAGATCAAGTATGTATTAACAATTAAAAGTTATATGATTTTATATGAAAATTTATTTAAATCTGTTTCATTTTTAATATTGATGTAGTTTATTTTTAAAAAAATTATTTTGCTTATTAAAGTCTTTTAATTCTATTAATTATTTTCAGAAAAAAAAAGTAAAATCTGCTGTTGAAAAAGAAAATGGCTTAGCAAGGAAAGGTATAGATTCCTCAAATTCCAATTTTGGCCTAACTGAAGATTCTAATACTTGTAAGTATGCTGAGAAAATGGATAATTTTTCAATCATTTAAAATCGTTCATTACCATTCCTTTTGTACAGGTTTTTCCACTGTAAGTGATTCTCAGGGATTAACAGATTTTTCAGCTCATTTAGGATTCTCTGAAGATTCAAATTCTCAAAATAGTGAACCTATGCATAAACGATTAAAGACTGACTAAAACATGCTACCTCAAGGAGCAACTGATATTAACGAATATCTATTTTTAGGATATTAACTAAGTTTTTGTTAACCATGGATTGTATGTGTGAATAATGATAGTGAGTAACCTGAAATAAGTTCTGTTTAAAGAAACATTTAGTGAGATGCTTAACTATAAAGTACTGTAATATGTCATCTTTAAAAGTACAGACAATTGTGCATTAAAAGTGATTTTTATTTATTGTTCATTCGACAAATCTGAATTTATTTGGAGTAGGCTAAATTAATTTACTTGTAAACACATACATTCTACACAAAGAACAATTAAAAGATATTGCATTTAGTGAATAATTTATACAGATGTTTTTCAGACTAGAGTGAACTCCATAAAAAAAGTACAATTTAGGTATGATGAAATTGTATATACATTAAATAATTGTTTATAAAAATATCAGCATTTATGTATTTTATACTAAAAAAAGTGCAGTATAAGTGAAAGGATACTTTACAAGAAATATAAGCAACATAAATGAATATTAATAAATAAAATAGAATATAAAAAAAGTAATATTAGTTTTATTAGTAATTTTTAAATGAAGCATTTCATAAAACATAAAATTCAGCAATAAACAAAGCAAGAATTTTACTACCAAGGCAACTTTGTGCTATTGTATTGAAGAAATGAACCTGTATCTTTTTCTGTAATGGACCATAAAGTATTAAGAATGTCATTGATACTAGTTTCTATATCCGTTGGAGCGTTTTGACCACCCATTTCTGTTTTCACCCAGCCGGGATGCATTGATACTACTAAAATATTATCACTTTTCAAGTCTATACTCATGGATTTAGTTGCAGCATTAAGTGCAGCCTGAAACAGTTAAAAATTAAAACATAGTGCAACAGGAAGAAAATGAATTATTTCCATAATTAAAATGGATAATTATACAACTCTTTTTCTAACTCTCTCTTCTAAAGCTAACTCTCCACAAAAATTTATGGAAGCAGCTTATAAGTATAACAATGTTTCCTGACAATTTCAGAGTATCTGAAGAATTCGTTTTCTCAGAAAAAATTGTAATTCGGCTGTATTTTTTTTTAACTTACTTTTCATTTATCGTTATCAAAATTCGATGATTTTGCTAACTCATGACTCTTCATAAAAAATCATGGAGAGCCTTTATACATGTACCAATGTTCCCTGAAAATTTCATAATGGGCTACGCTATCGATTTTTTGGAAAAAAATAAAATGCTTCTGTAATTTACACCGTGTTTTTTAGTTAACTTTCAATACATATCAATTTCCATTAAATTTTTTAATTTTTTCAAAAAATCGATAGCGATAATTTATAAAAAAAATATATTCTATATTTCAAATTGTTACTAAACCCATAAACTCTAAATTTCGCAGCTTATTTTCAATATAAATAAAAACTTATTACACTAATGAAAGTACTTAAATCAATTAATAATTTAGCGAGTCAAGTTGAAGATTTTCAAGCACTTATTACTAAACCCACAAACACTAAATTTGCCAACATTATTTGCAATAATGTAATCAATAGAAAAAATATATAAAATTTTTCTTTTGTTATTTTTAAATGTACTTTCTTGTGAAAGTATAATTCGAGGCAAGTCTGATTAGTACCAACCTACCTAACACTTAATCTAATAATTTATGTAAAATCCACAAACCCAAAATTTGGCAGTTTCTATTCAATGTAAATTAAAACACATTAAAGTAATGAAAGTACTGAAATCAATTGATAATAAAGAGACAAGTCTAATCTTTTTCAAGTAGTTATTACTAAATCCACAAGCTATAATATGTAGTGAAAACTTTAATCGTTTTTGAACCCACGTTCCCTAAAAGTGACAGCTTTTTATTCAATCAATGTTAATTAAAAAATATATTAAACTAATCAAAGTACTGAAATCAATCGATAATAGAGTCAACCTAAGTTTTTTCAAGTAACTTGAAATATTTAACTAGTGAAAAGTACTGAAATCAAGCGATAATAAAGAATCAAGTCTAATCTTCTCCAAGTAGTAGTTAATAACAAACCCCACAAACCCGAAATTTGACAGCTTACTTTTAATGTAATAACGTATCGCTTTTGTAACTCAAATTTTATGAAAATATAGTTTGTATTTTACTAACTTTGCTGCAACGGTAGGGATAAAAGCCACCAGTGTTGTTGTTTTCTATACTTCCAAGAGTAGAGGACATATTTATTACAGCAGCTCGCGAGAAACTCATTCCATTTTTATTTGAATAATTATATGAAGCTTGTTTTAATAATGGTAAAAATGCCTGAAAATTTACAAGGCGTTATTGTTTCGTATTACATCTAAATTATTATTGAGAGACCAAAATAAAATTTACTTTTGTTAAGAGAATGGGGACGACTGTGTTAATTTTAAAATTCTCAACAAGCTGTTCTTCTTTGACGAGACCAATTCGAGCAAATTTTGTCGATATTCCAGCATTATTAAAAAGTACATTGAGACCAGCATTTCCAATATGTTCTTTTACTTTTTCCACTAGTCTCGGATATTCATTGGTATTTAATAAATCTGAAAAATAATAGCGATTGTAAAATATATCGATTTTTTAAATTAAATTTTTCAATTAATTTGCACTACCTGCTTGAATAATGTGAATATTTTTGAACTTGTTCGCTAACCGAGTCAATTCCTAGAAAAAAATATAAATGAATGAGTTATGGGAAAACTATATAGGTATTTGGTTTTGTGTAGAAAGAGAATCGTTACGTTAACAGCCGGTAATCGGTATAATCTCGATCGAAAGTAATGCATATAATTTAAAAATTTAAAAGGAAAAAAAGTATGATCATGCGAGTTGTGCACCTACCTATATTCAAAAATTAACTATAAATATTATTTTATTAATTATAACTCGTTATTAAAGCTGAATAAATTCACGATTATTGCAGTACTTCGCCTTTTTAAGTTTTGGCGAATTGCATTATTATAACTTACATATTCCTTATCGATCAAAAGAATTTTACGCTGTAATTTTGTAAATAAAAAATGGAATTAAAATTAATTTCACTCTATAACAGATAAAATATCCGTGCCGTAATATATGATTTAGTATAAACGAAAATTTTAGTATAACTATATACACTCCGTTATGTTCGGTTAATTTTTTCTTCTAAGTAATTAGTAAAAAATTATAAAAATGGCGATTTTAGCTTATGAAGCAGCTTCTCAATGATGCTAAAATAATATAAAAATAAATCATGGATACCACACATTTTATATTACAAAGGATAACCGAAAGCTACATAACTAAAGAAAAATAGCAATAATCATTGAGGTATTACAATTGCTTAAAACATATAATATTTATACTATATTGCACATAAAAAACTGAATTTAAAACGCATTTAATTATACTAAAGAAATATTCTTCCGCTTTTTAAGTATTAACTTATATATACATACATTATAAAATTATATCTCAAGTCAATTGACAGTCTTTTTTCATTTTAATTATTTCTAACCCAATTCTTTAAAAAGCAACATTACCAAGTGTACAAAATTTTCGTTACTAATATATCAAAAATAAAATTAATATTTAATTTTACAAATGGAAAAGGGTAAGGAAAAGATTTGCGTTTAAATGTATAGTAAATATTTTGAGTAACTGACACATGTATTACACTTGCAGAAGCTGAAGAAAAGTTGTCAAGTGAACATACTACTTTACAAGTAGAAATGCACAAGCAATCTGAAGCCGAGATTAAAAAGTCAAAATTGCCAGATTTAACAGAACAATTAATCGAGAATTCGTTACGTAAGTATACTAAATATTATATCGAATAAAATTTATCTCATAATATATCCATATTCTTTTTTTTCTAATTTGGAAAAAGTTACATTAGGTACAAATAGAGTATAAAGACCCCCCATGATGTACTACATGTATGTATTAATTCCTCTGAGTGCGATACTTCATTTGACCATTCCATTTAGGCATCCATTTATTTGGTCAAATTCTATCCTAGATTATTGATGTGAAAAATTATGCACGTCATCCTGACATAGATCGATGCGTTATATTATCACGTTGCGCAATAAATGGAAATAAATGTTTCGTCAATTTTTTTTGAAATTTGTTGTAAATCAACAATTTAAAAGAATAATGATCAAAGTTGTAATTAATTATAGAGGAGAAAAAATGATAAAATCGCGAATGAACAGCGGCCTTGGTCAGTCCTCTCGATTGAATATAAGCTGTAGACCTGTAGTACCTAATGAATGACCAACGGGTACGGAATAATCTAGACTATCTACAGTGAATGCAAAATGCAGATGGCGGTACGTCATTTATATATAAAAACTTAACGTGGCGTCACTTTTCCAGTCAACACGGAACCGTCACGGATAAAAGATCAGTGTAAAGTATAAAACTGCATTTACTGAATCGTAAAATAGTGTACGGTTGAAATAACACGTTTAATAGTTCATATATAGCTTACTATCGAGTGACGCCCAACTTTATAATAGGGTCGTAAGGATCGTAAACCGGAAAATCGTACCTTTACGGATAAAAATGCCGCCTATTGGTAAGTCTGTCGGGAATTCTATACCCAATTATGCATTACTCTGTAAAACTTGTTAAAGGTTTTGAAAAATTCTGGAAAATTCTCGACCGTGATACTTGTTACGCAAGTAAAATAAGCGTAGATTATGGTGTAGGACTCATTAAACCGCATACAAAAATACTCACCGTAGCCCTTTCGATGTCACGGCACGTAGCGAAAATATTCTCCGGCGGTTTTGACGACTGGACGAGATTCTTAACCAAACCAAGTCCCAGACCTCGATTACAGCCGGTTATGAAAATCGATCGCATTTTGCTAGTCACGCTCAATTTTTCAACTAATCTTTCCTCGCAAGAAGGGGCGTCAACTCATTTATTTAGATAAGAGCTTTTAGAGGCACAGCTTCTGATTCCTGAAGTAAGTACTCGGCTCTGAACAAAAAAAAAGCAGAAAATTTAGTGCTAACGCTGGAGTATGGGAGTACTAGATACTATTTGGAGTGATGGCATCGACGCCACTATGAGGCTTGCCTTGGAGATATGTATTACATCTTGTACGTATAATGTATAAATTGTTGACGTAAATGGCTTTTTGCATTGGCGACTATGCCAGTTGGGAGCAGTGACGCGTGGAAGTTAATAATCGAGCGGGAATCTGCTGCTTGCGTCGAATTGCTAGAGACGAACGACCAGAGGCAGAGTCAGGCGGTCAAGCCCGACCTTAGTCACCCGAAGTCGCCGAACGGCAAGAAATCGCGAGTCGCCGTGTGCCGTTCTCGCGCTGAATCATTCAATCATGGCAGCCTTGAGGCTGCTCCCAAGGCTCGTCTTGGCCTTTCCCGTCGGCACTCCCAGCCCCTCCGCAAAACTGTTCGACTTGTCACGAAGCAGAACTGCTCGAGTTTTCACACAGGTTATGTGCACCCACTTCTCCAGTGAGTTGTTTTATTTCTCTTCAAAATCAACTGTTCTATACTCATTTAAAAATTAGCCACTGCGATTCTGCGATTGCAACATTCATCGCACATCGCGCAACCACTTGAGTAATACGCACTTACGTAAAAAAAACCCTCGTACCGATACAAATATTGCCCTCAAGCCTTCTACATTTAATGCGCCAAGTGGATTTTGTTTTACTCGTTGCCTTTCTTTTTTTTAACTCGCTATACTGTCAGATTAGTGGATCAAACAGATTCCATATCTTTTGCGTTCGTTTTCTCGTTTATTGCAATTCATACCTACCTATATCTTAGCGATCTCCCTTTCGAACTCTCATTACTTTCAACGGCAGTTCGGCATATTGTATTTCGTTACGAAAGAAGAACCAATTAGGTTATGTCCAATCGAAATCTCTTATAATCTCTTCCATTCTCCATTAGAATATTAATTAGAATATTACTGCTAATTACATGTTCGATTCTTATACTCATCGCTCAATGGCGCACTCGTTGATACAATCGCTGATATTATTTTTACATACATACTTTATCACCTTTATTAACTAACAGCCAAAGTATAATTACATCAAAGCTAGGTGCACATGTATAACAATAGTATGTTACAACGATTTTTCAAAGTTGCCTTTGCTGCAGGGGCTTTGATTTGTGATATAAAAACAAGTTCGTAAGCTACTTTTTTTCATTTTTTATCAAATCAAGCATTTATCAATATTAAAAAAAAAATTTTTTTATGTGTACGAAAATAAATATTTGAAAAAATTTCAAAATAATCATTAACTATTAGTTTGAATTCTTTGTATTTCAGAAGATCAGTACCAATATGATTTGGTTGTTTTGGGAGGAGGTTCTGGTGGTTTAGCTGCAGCTAAGCAAGCTACTGAACTTGGAGCAAAAGTAGCTGTGTTTGATTATGTGACCCCATCTCCACAAGGAACAAAATGGGGATTGGGTGGAACATGCGTCAATGTAGGTTGTATACCAAAAAAATTGATGCACCAAGCAGCTCTATTAGGAGAAGCTGTACATGTAAGAATTAAGAGTAACATCTATTTTCTTTTATTGATATTATCATTTATTTTTATTAATATAGTTCACCTAATCAAAAAATAAAATATTACAAATATTGATTTGTAGGAGGCAGCTGCGTTTGGATGGCAGATACCCGAACCTAAAACTATTACAGTTGATTGGAACGCTTTGACTACTGCTGTACAAAATCATGTAAAATCTGTTAACTGGGTTACTAGGATTGAACTTAGAAATAAGTATGCATTCTTTATATTAATTAATAATACTTTAGTAAAATTGAACAATAATAAAAATTTGTTTAGGCAAGTTGAGTATATTAATGCCCTTGGTTATTTTAAAAATCCTCACACTGTTGGTGGGGTTATGAAAAATGGCGAAGAAAAAGTAGTAACGGCTAAAAATATTTTAATAGCTGTTGGTGGAAGACCCAACTATCCAAATATTCCTGGTGCAGTCGAGTATGGCATTACTAGTGATGATATTTTCAGTTTAAGTAAACCACCAGGAAAAACTTTAGTTGTCGGTGCTGGATGTATCCTTAATTTTTTGAATTTTAATTTTAATAATTTGTAGAAAGGTTAAAGTTACTATTCTACAAGTTCATTTGCAAATAATTCCTTAAGTTAATTAACAGATATTGGTTTAGAATGTGCTGGATTTTTAAATGGACTAGGTTACGATGCAACCATAATGGTGCGTTCTATTATTCTCAGAGGCTTTGATCAACAAATGGCTAATATTGTTGCTGAAGAAATGGAACAACGTGGAGTTCATTTTATTTACCAAGCTAAACCTAAAGCTATTGAAAAACAAGAAGATGGTAAACTTTTAGTGCACTGGGTAGACAAGGTAATTTATTAAAATTCCCAATTTGTTTATTCAATTTTTCATTTGAATTTGAACGTTTTATATGAAAAAAATTTGTCGATACTATCTTTTAGTGTAATTATCAAGGTGTGAAGGTCTTTGTAATGTGGCAAATGCCACATTATGAGTTAAATATAATAGTATATTATGTGCCTAGGGCGTAAAGTGGGTCTTTTTAGACACACGAGGTCAAAAAGATCCACTTAGCCCTAGATGCATACGATATTTTTTGTGACACCTATTGATTTTCGTTAACCCTCTTTTTTGGGCTAAAAAAGCGATATTGCCTTATTTTTAGTATACATATGGGTGATTTTCTGTGAGATCACCTGACCAAAAATTTGTTTTTCCTAAAACTTTGGGAAAATAGCTAACAGCAATATGCGTGAATTTTTTCAGATTTTTTCAGCCACCCGTAATTAAGCTGTAGAGGGTCAAAGTTACCAATTTTAGCATTTTTTGCCTTTTTTGCTGATTTTCAATGGCTTGTAGCTCAACAGGGAAGCATTTTTCACTATAACACTAAAGATACTTTTTTTTGTAAAATTTTTTGAATTTTTCAAAAAAAATATTATTGAAATCATATTGTTGACTTTTCACAGGGTAGTGTTTAATTTAAACTTTAAAATAAAAAAATAAAAGGGTTTGCTCCGGACTACGAACTCTAAAAAATTCATGGAGGTAGATAATTATAGTATAAAAGATCCTACGTAGGTCCCGTAATGGCAGTCGAACTCTATTTCGAATATAACGAAAATTTTTATTTTTAGCCTACTTTGCATTGATCATTATAGAAAATCAATGTTATTTTTCAATGCTAACTCTTCGCAAAAATTCATGGAGATAGCTTATAAGAGTAACAATGTTCCCTGAAAATTTCAGAATGGTCGAGACTTTCGTTTTTTCATAAAAAATTCAAAGGAGCTTTTTGTTTGCAGTTTACTTTTAATTTATCGTTCTCACGATTCAGTAATATTGCTCACTGATAACTGTTCATAAAAAATTATGGAGAGCATTTTATACACGTACAAATATTCCGTAGAAATTTTAGAGTGGCCTACGCTTCCGTTTTTTCAGAAAAAATTAAAGTATGTTGTTTAATGAAAATAAATAAAAATCGAAAGTAAGCTAAAATCACATTATTAATTATAGAAGTATTTTAATTTTTTCTGAAAAAATAAAAACGTAGACCACTCTAAAATTTCTAGGGGACATTGATACATGTATAAATGCTCTCCATAATTTTTTATGAACAGTTATTAGTGAGCAATATATATTTATACTATAATTATCTATCTCCATGAATTTTTTAGAAAGAGAGTTCGTAGTCCGGAGCAAACCCTTTTATTTTTTTATTTTAAGATTTAAATTAAACGCCACCCTGTAAAAAGTCAACAATATGATTTCAAAAACATTTTTTTTGAAAAATTCAAGAAATTTTACAAAAAAAAAGTATCTTTAGTGTTATAGTGAAAAATGCTTCACTGTTGAGCTACAAGCCATTGAAAATCAGGCAAAAAAAATGCTAAAATTGGTAACTGTGACCCTCTACAGCTTGACAACGGGTGGCTGAAAAAATCTGAAAAAATTCGCACATATTACTGTTAGCTTATAGAACATTTTCCCGAAGTTTCAGGGAAAACAAAGTTTTGGTCAGGTGATCACAGAGAGAACCACCCATATGTATATATGCATACGTGAGTATACATACGTATACATATGTTTGCATGTGTAGCGGGCGTTAAAGGATTTTAACGCCTGCTAATTCATAAAGCAGCGTTTTAGGCTCGCTTTTTGGCTCGTAAAAACGCGAAAATAGTGCGTGTGTTACAAAAATGAATTTAATTTCATTTTTTTTTGTAACTGCATGGTTTTAAACTTATATTTCATATATTTTATAGGAGGGTGAAATGCACAAAGATGTATATGATACAGTTTTGTTTGCTATTGGTCGTAAAGCACTCACGAAAGATTTAAAATTAGAGAATGCTGGTGTAACTACTGTTCCTGAAAATGACAAAATTGATGCTAACAATGAACAAACTAATGTTCCACATATATATGCTGTTGGAGATGTACTGCATGTAAGACTTTTTATTATAATATTTGTAATTAATTTTTAGTTAAAAGCACAAGTATCTTTAGCAATAAACGTAACAATTTTTTAAACAGAAAAAACCAGAACTAACTCCAGTAGCAATTCATGCAGGAAAATTATTGGCCAGAAGATTATATGAAAATGCTACAGAGACAATGGATTATGCAAATGTTGCAACAACTGTATTTAGCCCTTTAGAATATGGATGTGTAGGTCTTAGTGAAGAACAAGCAATTGCAATTCACGGAGAAAATAATATTGAAATTTATCATGCCTACTACAAACCAACAGAATTTTTTGTACCTCAAAAAGACAATACTCATTGTTACTTAAAAGTTGTAGCTTTAAGAACTGACGATCAAAAAGTTCTTGGAATGCATTTTATTGGACCAAACGCAGGAGAAGTCATTCAAGGCTTTTCTGCAGCTATTAAGTAGGTTCCTTCAAATGTTTAATTTTTATTAAATGAAAAATTTACTGACTCGAATGATCTTGTTGAACAAAAAATTTAATCACACTTTGTACTCAACCACTGTAGAAAAATAACAAAAATAGACATCATTCAAGTTATTTGTACTTTGCATTTATAAGATTACTAATTCTTGTAACTTTTTCAGATGTAATTTAACATTCCCACTTTTAAAATCAACTGTTGGCATCCATCCAACAATTGCTGAAGAATTGACTCGTGTATTTATCACCAAGAGATCAAAGATGGACCCAAAACCTCAAAGCTGCTGCAGTTAAAAATTGTTAAAGGAATTATTATTTTATTATTATCTTGTACTTACATAAAGTACTGTAATGTACAAACTCAAAAGATAATTCAGAATTCTATGTCTTAGCAGTTTAAATAGCCTTTCATATTCAAAGAGTAAAGCGGATTTAAGTGAAACTTACACAAAAGAATTTTAAATTGAACATAATTTCATATAAATGTAAAGAAATAAGAAAAATATTAAAATAATCTATGTTTCACTTAGAAAATCGTTTAAATACTACTCTTGTACAGTATTTTCACTAGTAATGCATGAATAAATGCTCAGTCATTTGGGTGATAAAAAATGTGACTGATCCTTTTAAAAATGCGTTTAACATCACGCTTAAAACATTTTTATACGCTTTTATTCGCAAATTATATTTATAATAAAATGCAAAGCATTTTCTAAACAATTGTTATTTTCAATTAATAAATAAACTTTTGTGATAGCAATTAAATGTGTTAATAAGTAATTTTAAATTGAAATTGTATTTTCTCTCTATAATTGAATGCTTTTCTTAAAATGATTAATGTGTCAAGAAAGTAAGAATACCTGAATCCAACGAAAAAGTTAATTTATTCCTTATTTTTACATTCCATCCAATATGAAGTTGTTTACAAGTGTTTTTTTATTTATTTCTAATTTGCCGACTAATCGTTAAATGTCTTATAACCGAATAAGAATAAAGCAGGAGTTGATTTGTTTAGTATTTAGAAAATAAGGAAATAAGGATTGAAAGCAGGAAAATGTCTTCATTTAGTTCATTTGAATCGAATTTTGAAAGTGTATCATATATCTCTGGATTGCATGAGGTTCCGACGATAAGTGATTTGTCAACTACTCCTTTCGTTAGTTATATTATCATAAGAATACGAATATGAATATGAAAGAATTCTCTATTAATTGATATTATTAGAAGCTAGAATGGTCGTTCGGTTTGAATTCACGTGTACCAGTACTGAATTTGGGTGGAAAAAATGGAGTGCTTGTCGCTTATGCGTGTTCTCACATGCTGATCTTTTATGATTATGAATCTCGAAAGATGTTTCCCCTTCAAGGCCACGTTTGTAGATAAACTGAAATTGTCTTAAAGAATGAAATTGTTGAACGAATTAGTAATAAATTTGTTTTCCCTTTTAGCGCAATTGCATATGTGCTATGTCAGTAGATTCGAGCGGAAAATGGCTCCTTACAGCAGATTTTGGCAAAGATTCGACAGTTGTTA
This sequence comes from Sycophila texana, assembly GCA_035582955.1. NCBI lineage: Eukaryota > Metazoa > Arthropoda > Insecta > Hymenoptera > Eurytomidae > Sycophila > Sycophila texana. The sequence continues at coordinate 12,119,428 of JAWWEN010000009.1, read as the reverse complement.
TCTGGGATACTATGGCTAGGTATAAAGACATAATTTTAAGAGAAAAGATTCTCGCCATTAGCGCGTAAAATGGAATAATAGATAATAGTATAATTTAACGTAGAATACCAATTTGTACCTTGTTTAATCCACACGAAGAAAATGGAATGACAGCGGCGGCCCTGTGTCCTAATGCAAAATACCTTGTTACAGTTAGCAATGAAAAAGTTCAAATTGTTAAATTTTGGCTCTGGACATTAGGCAAAGAAAATGGGGATGGTAAGCTTGTAAAATGTGCTGTCTTTGTGTGTAAATAAAACTGCTTTAAAAGTTTCAGTCGAACTCACAGAAGCGAGCGACGATCGTGTTAAGGATATTTGTTTTAGCTACGAAGATGATTCTTTAATTGCTCTCACCTTAGATCATCAAGTTCTTTTTGCTAAATGGGTGAAACATACTTGATAATGTCATTATTTTCCCATTAAATTTCTTTTGTAGCTTTTAATAACTTGTTTTAATACGACAATATAGAATCAAAAGGATAATAAAGTGACTGTAACGTATCCAGCTATCTTGAAGAAGCCTAGTAAACTCGGAAAGTTAAATAACAGTACATTCGTTTCTGGATGCACGAAAGCCTTTACTGGAGCTAATAGTGGTAACTTGATATTTTAATAATGTAATCTTTCTTGATTCAAATTTTTTAAACATTAACAATTTATTTTCAAGGATTTATTATCGTATGGGAGATTACATCAAAAGCCGATAAGGATGTTGAAACAAAAGTCGAGTGCATTAAATTAATTGAATTACAGAAAGCAGATATAACAAAAGTTGTTACATATAAAGGGTATTTACTTTTATTTTACTTTAAAATAATTTAATTTATAAGTAAAAAATAATTAAACTTTTCAGCATGCTTGTAACTGGAAATTCACAAGGTCATGTAATATTTTATGATAACAATTTAAAAATGTTGTATTGGATTCGTGATTGCGGGCTAAATGCGATTATTTCCATTTCATTTGATATTGAACCAGCATTAAGTAGCACTCAAAGTTTTACAAGTGAATACCGCATGTATTAGCATATATATATATATTTAAATGATTTCAAATGACTTTAGACTAACTTTCTTCTTTTACAGATACTAATAAAGATGATGAAGAAGAAGATGAACTAGTGATACAGAGAAAGGAAGAATGCATTGGCTCCTCATCGAATATAGTGATGAAAATTGAATTAACACCCAAACCTAAAGGATTATTTATTAAGTCAACTGGTCCAAGAGTTACGAAATTTAAAGAAAAATTTGAAAAATTTAATATACCTCGAGATGCTACTTTAGACAGTAAGGCATTTTTAGTCGATAAATTCATTGTTGGTTTGTATGATATTTTTTAAAAAAGAATAATAAGATTTCCATGTTTTCATAGAGAATTTAAAATTTTTAGCTACTTCAAGCAGTCAACTTATTTGGATAAATGTTTCAAAATTGGAAGGACGTTTTTTATCAAATTATTTTGATTCACCATTAACTGCTATCGATACCCACCCGGAAAGGTTTTTAGTTTTAATTTTAATTTAATTTTACATATATTTTACCTAGTCATAATTAAATTGCTTTTAGGGATCAATTAATAGTTGCTGATAAGAATGGAAAATTCTTTTTATTTAATTATGCAAATCACCGTTTATTATTCCGTAAAAGTCTAGCTGCATTACCAAATCTATTAGATATTTTAAAGAGTGATTTATCAATGAAGAAAATAACATATTTATCAAATATAACATTGCAAGATAGTGAAAATCCACATGCAACAGTCGTTAAATATTCACCTACAGGTTTAAGGAAAACTTTAAAAAATAACTTTTATAACGAATGAAATAAGTTTTATATTTTCAATAATAGGTAATGTTCTGATTTGCGCATTGGAAAATGGTTTTTTATGGGTACTTCATCCTGATACTTTAGAGCCCTTTGATCCACTTCCATACAAGCATTCAAGTACAAAAATACTTGATATTATTTTTTCCGAGTGCTCGAATTATATGGCATATTTTGACGATGAAATGACAATTGCTGTATTTAAAAAAAATGATTTTTTTTTACAAATATCCCCAAATTACTTCAGCTTCTTAGGAAAATATAAATCGCATTATTTAGCTGTCAGAAACATTTTGTTTGGTACTCCAATTTCTGAAGATACAACTGTTCCTCGTTTATTATCTCTTGGAGAAGATAAATATTTAATTGAATATGATTTGGCTAAAAGGTGTGTGAAAATTCTCCAATAAGACGGTATAGACTGTGAACAAGTTCTTTTAACATTCTTTTCAGCGGTCCTTATCCTGAGCCAGGCTTAAGGATTTTGAAAGTCCATCTGATCGAATTACACGATACTCCACTGTGCATGAGCTGGTGTCCAAAATTACGATTAGAGCAACTTTTAACAGTTTCAAACTCAGACGTACAAAGCAACGACTTTACTTACGTTGATAAATATTAATAATGACTTTAATCATCTTTTTTCTCCCTTTTTTAGTACAAGTTTAAATTAATTGAAACGGAGAAGAACGATCTAAAGTGTACCGTTTTAGGCCCATTATTCAGCTCTCCAGTTAAAAAAATGATGGTAAAGCCTACATTTTACTTATCATAAAATTTCTCAGAATTTTTATCCAAGACATTTGTAACTTAGATATACCAAAGTTCCGAGTCAGTTGATTCTGCTTACATGATTTTCGCTACCGACAAGGAGATAGGTTTACAGCTACTTCCTTTCGATGGAAATCCATTTAAAATAGTTGGAATGATAGGCCATCCTCGAAAGGTAAACATTATTTATTTACTTTACTCCTTTGTATTAAAAAAGCCATTTACAGATTATTTGGATGAGAATTAGCCATTACGGCAATACTTTGTTCACTCTTGGCAAAGATGACCAATGCGTAAATATGTGGAAAATTAATTTCAAGTGAGAATAGTTAAATGGATTTTTTTCTTCATTCATTCATTCATTCATTCATTCATTTTGCTTATTGAAATTCAAGATCTGTAGATGTTATGAATAGATTGGGTGGAACTGACTTAATTCCATTTTATGGCCTTATTAAAGGAGGCAAGGGAGGTTGGCTCTTTAATGAAATGAAAGATTTATTTGTTTTCGCCCAAATATTACAACAAGGTGAAAACTCTATGAAAACAAGAAGCGTCAGCGACGAAGTATCTATTCAACAATTAGCAAATCTTTTAAGAGCCGTTGGATTTTATCCTTCCGAGTTTCAAGTAATAACATTTCTAAAAGATTAATCAGCGGCGACTATATTTATCAAGATACTAATTTCAAACATTTACAGCTGAACAGTCTAATGTGCGAAGTAATGTATAAGAATTACGCGCATACGGGTGCAACGGTAGACAAAATTACTTTTGCCGAGATTCTTAAATTGTACACAAATCACCGGCCAACCTACGGACTTTCAATGGATCAACTAAAAAATGCTTTCATTATTCTAAGAAAGCAAACGGATGCACAAGAGAATTATAATGCTAGTTTGTCAAGAGAAGAATTTGTTCATATTTTGAGTACGTTTAAAAAAGATAATGAAATTTTCAAAAAATTATTTCTTTACTCATTTTTAGGTCAATTTTTGAGTAAACAACAACTACTGACGTACCTGAAGCGTCTACTTTTTCAGCAACTCGAAGATAACGTGTTTATTAAGAAGCCCGATGAGGAATCTTTATCGTTTCTGCCTAAAGTAAGTATTTTACTAATTAAAACTGACGTTCCAAAGAAGATGTGCGTTATTACTTTTTATTAATAATGTACAATACATCATCAGATTATAACTTACCAAGATTTTGCCAGCAAGATTTTGGGAATTGAATCACCAAAAGATATGGAACTTGATACAAGTCAAATTGCCACTTTTCATTATTTTCGAGATTAGAAATAAGTATTTATTAAGAAAAAAAGAAAAATTAATATTGAATTTTTAAGATTTTAAGAACTTATTAGGGAAGAAATAAAAGGAAGAGGATGTACTCGGACAAACTTTTTTCGAATGATAAATTTTATTAAATTCATACGAAAATCTATCTATAAAATAAAAAAGTGGATTGTTATCCTTTAACAGAATGTCGAAGATGTGAATTCAGTACGAAGCGATTCGAACATTCGTCAACTGTACGCTGCTAATATAGATTTACATTGTATTTCATGAAATTGTAAACTTTTGAGAGTATCGAGAAGGTCGTCTCGTCAAAAGTAATCGTGCCACGACTGACTCAATGACTAAATCGCAGACACTGCCAGCAGTGCCGACAGTAAATTTTGATCGAAAACATTTTAACGATGAAATAGCCAGAGCTTTCCAGCCCTTCCCATTCGCTTGACAATGCTCGCATAATGATGCGTTTGAGTCTCGCGGACGCGTAGCCGTGCTGGTGTGCTCATTTCGTCAACGTCGAGTCTAGGTCTATTGATTTAGCGCTTTTACAGATTTCTTTTCTCTAATGTATAAATTTACACCGATGTATCATTAAAAGAAGTACAAAGACATTTACACAAAAACTTAGCTCGCTCATTATTATAGAAACTCTAGGGCGTATTTACAAGTTTTATTATATACAAACGCGTGTATGATTATATCGGCATTAAGAAAAATATCAACACGGAACGCTGCATGTGTATTTAGTGTTTCGTCAAGGTCCTCCCACATTGCTCTCGCTGTGATCGTTAAAAAAAAAGCGCAATCGCCTGATTAATTAACCTTTACAATGTTTCAAAAGAGTTAGAGTTACTACTATCCATTGGCGGAATCCTCGAGATCGTCTGGTATACCGAGTTTCCGCCTGCAATCCGGGCAGTACCACTTTCCCTTGGGCGGCACCATAATCCCCACGCACTCAAAGTGGAACCACTCAATTTGACAATCGTCACCGTCGCAGGCTATCATTTCGGAAACTTCGTCATATGGGCACTGGCAGTAACAATAAAGGTTGCTCGACCGTTCTGCATTGGCAGGGTATATCTGGGGATAGTGGTTACTCGCCTCGGTCAGCTTTCCTTTGGCCGCGTTCTCCTCTACTTCTTCTTCCTCGAGCGAGTCGCTCGAATCGCTGCTGTTGTCCTTTGATTCGCTGTCGGAAGCTGCGATCACTAGTGCCCTCTCATCGTCCGCATCCTCCTCTGCTTCCAGCAGTTGTTGTTGCTGCTGCTGCTGCTGCTGCTGCTGCTGCTGCTGCTGCTGCTGCTGCTGCTGCTGTAGCTCCAGCTGCTGTTGTTGCTGCTGCAGTAGTTCCAGCTGCTGCTGCTGCTGCTGCTGCTGATTATGATGACGACGGCGGCGGCGGCGATGATGGTGATGTTGCTTTTGCTTGTAGCCAAAATCCTTGCTTTCGGATACCGTTTGAGGCTTTACTGGCGTTGGTGCCTCGACTCTCCTCCACTTCAACATTTGCTGCCTGTGATTTTCTTCGTCACTCGAGTCGCCATAAAATCGTTTCGGTACGCGCTTTCGTTTGGACGATCTCTTCGCGTCCGTTTCGGAACCACTTCCTCCAGCGCTCTGAGTTGCTCCCAGCGTTAAAGAAGATTCCGAGATTGACATTTGATCAGCACCACAGTTGGAAAGCGAATGCCTCCTTGCACTAACAGTGTGCATCGGAGCCAGCTCTTTTTTCTCATATTTTGATTTTGGAATGTTTAATTTTATCGATTCACTCGTCTTGGCCGAGGTTCGGGCTCTGCTTCGCGCGCCCTTCTTATGTCTTCTAGTTTTTACTTTTGTTTTAGCCGAGGACTCAAGGGGATTTGGCTGCATCGTTCTATCGGTATCGATGACACCGTTGTTCAAACCAGTGGAAACATTCGAATCCCCAAAGTCCGCTGAATCGCCCACTGCAAGTTGCATTAGTTTATTGCGCTTTTCTGCGAGTAGTTTGTTCGCCAATAATTGTGGATTTTCATCGTAAAAATCTTCGTCCGTTTCCGTTTCCGTGGTGTCGAGATCAGATTCCATTATCACAAGTTGCACTGGAGTCGCTGCGACGACAGCTTCCACTTTTTCTGCTTCATTCCTCTCCTCGTTCTTGTTCTTTACTTCTTCCTTGTCTTCTACAACTTCAATTTTTTCTTCTTCCTTTGGACCTTCTTTATCTTTTCTTCGCTTTTCTTTTGAATTCACTTTTTGCGGAGAGTTTTCAGATGTAGAGTCGCTATCGGAATCAGAACTACTGCTCGAACTGGAACTGCTACTGGATGATGAACTGCTGCAGCTGCAATTGGTTCCGCAAGAACAACTGCTAGAATCCGAGTCACTAGAAGAATCACTGGAGGACGTGCTAGCATTTTGTTTCTTTTTTTTAGGAGATTTTACTTTTTTCTTAGCTGAATCATTTTCTGTACTTTGTGAATTGATTAAAGGAGGAGAAGGAGTTCTTTCCAGTTTTTTTTCACTGTCTTCCTTTACCTCGGTACTACCATCAATATTTGTTAAACTTTTATCTAAAGTTTCGTCTTCATTTTTATCTGAATAAATTGTACAATAATCGTGATCTGCTGACACCATCTTTTTTAAAAGTTCTATATCTTCCTCTCTACTCTTTATTTCACTGGATACATGTTTTACAGGATCAGCTTCTTTCAAAATAACTGTACAAGAATCTTGTTTTTCTAAACTTGCTGTGTAAGATTTAAAATTATCCCAAATACCATCCATTATCTGTTCCTCCTGTTTTTTCTCTTCTTCATTTCTCTCAACTTCAACAATGCTGTCCGCTTTAGACCCAATAAGTGCTTCAGGATCAGATATCGATAGTTCCATCTTGTCTACTAGATCACCCTCATTTTTTTCTGATTTTTCTTCAAGTTTATTTTCTTTTGATTTTTCATCTTCATCCTCGCTCTCGCTCTCAGAAGATAAATTTAATGGAGGAAGATCGTAAACATCAACAACTTTTTTGATAGTTTCTTTAGAATGTTGATCTGAATTCATTTCTGTGGCACAATCTTTAGCTTCCATATTGCAGACATCTATCTGAACCTCTTCAATTGACATCTGACTGTTAGTTACATTTGATATCTTTGAAGCTGATGGTGGAGGTTCTTTATGACTTTGTTCATGCTTAAACAATAATTTTTTAGAAATAAATTTTTCAGTGCATTCAGTACAAGAATAAGGAAATTCTCCACTATGACTTCTTTTATGAACTTTTAAAGCTACAGCTCTAGAAAAACTGTATCCGCATTCTTCGCACACAAATGCTGTTGGCGGAATACAAAAATGATAGATATGAGGCCACTTCTTCTGCAAACACTTTTTGCACAATACACTTTCGGTTCCATGTTTCCAAAACAGATGTTTTGTTATATCTGGTTTATTACGATAGGCTATACCACATCTATAGCACAGATGATGTAATTTGTGTTTCCATACATGGTTTGATAAACGTTGTTGATTATCCGTTAATTCTAGACACACATCACATGCATGGTGTTGTTTTCGAAGATGTACCATGAGTCTAAATGCAGATGGAAGATTACTTAATGAACATAAACAACAACGGAATTGAATATTTACATTTGCAGCATATACCCCTGGACATAAATGGCACAATAACTCACTGTAACTGTAAAATGTTGATTTGCACATTATACATATTAAAATTGGTTTTTGATGCATTTTTCTGTTATGCAAATACAGTTCTTTGTGAGCAGATGAACAAAATCGGCAATGAAAACATTCGTATTCCCTAACAGTTGGTATGTGATAGGTACCTTCTTTACTATTAAAAGAATCTAAATTGAAATAGTACAATTTTAAATCATTCAAACATTTTTTCACTTTTGTTGTAAATTGCTCTTGCTGTATAATTATTGCAGGATGTTGAGGTTGAAATTTGTGCTCGGCAAGCATATGTAGACTGAGTTGTGTAGCATTAACAGCTATGTGTCGAGCATGATTACAATAAACACAAACAGCAGAAACAGCTTGAATGCAGCGTTTAAGTAAGTCTTCCAATTCCATACTTTCTAAAAGATCATCAACATTTAAATCAGTTGTTGGAATTTCTTCTCCAGCCAATGCTATATCATCAGTACTGTCTATTTTTGCCACTACATCACCTTTTAATTCTTCTTGTTTATTACTTTGTTCATCAGATTTCTTTTCATGTTGATTATTAATATTATTCAGCGCCAAATTGGGTTTATTTTCTTTATTCATATCAGATTCAATCGTAATACTACCAATTCCAGAATTATCTTCAGAGTTGTCTACTACACCTAACTTATCACTGCTTGAATCACTGTCTTGTTCATTTGAAAAATGTCTATCTTTAACACCATCATTTTCTTCAGGTACTGCTGTCTTGTTTTCTGAAACTTCAGCATTGTTATTTTCTTCTGATTCTCTAGAACTATTCTGATTTTCTGAACTGCTTCTTCTATACAGTGGTGCGCTGGAAATTGAAAAAACAGAATTATTTTTGGTACAAATTTTAATAACTAAACTTCTGTCTGTTGCAGGGGTTGTTGTTGCAGTAACTTTAATTTCTGCTCCTGATCTTACTAGATTTTCTTTGTTATCGGCTAAAGAATCTTCTATTGCTTCACAACTAGGACTAAACAAAGATCGATTTGGAGGACTACTAGTACCATTAGAAGATGCTTGAGATTCAGAATCTGAATTAGAACTACTCTGTGCATCAAATAAATCTTTGGTTTTGTCAGGCTTAATATCAATATTAGCCTCAGTTAATCTTATATCGTCTTCACTTTTTGGATCTGAAGATTCATATGTACCTTTACCTATATTATAGTCAATATTATTTATTACATCGTTTTTTCTAGATACTATTTCGTTTTCACATTCACCACTATTTGTATTATTAATGCACTGATCTATTTCAGTTGATCTATTATCGCAATACTCCTGGGGAATCTCACTCGCCGATGGTTTACCACTTTCATCTTCATTACTGATAGTTCGAAGGATGTTTGCACATCTACTTTCTTCATTACTTGTATACATTTCTGCACACTTGGAAAAGCCTGTTGTATTCTGGTTAGTTGTATTTTGTAATGATTCTACTTCCATGTCTTTAGATTCAATAACTGTCTGATCTCTTTGAATACGTGCACTATTGAAATCACTGGTTTTAACTGCATCAGACATGCTTTGTAACTTTGTTCTTTTTGTACGTATATTTGTTAATTTTGTATACAAATAAACATCATCATTCAACCTATTTGGTTTTATTGTTCTTTTCGAATGTCGTCTAATGTTAGTTACTGTTTGGGTAGCTGAAAGTGAATCAGCAGCAGATAATTTTAGACTGCCTATTGAAGATTGTAAAGTAAATGTTTTACCATTTTTTTCTAGAAATAGACTGCAAGTTTCTAAATGAGAATCAACTTGCTGACACACAGAACATTCTTTACTACTAGATTGTTGATTTTCTTCAAGACAAAAATGATTATAAAAATTATCAGTCTCTGAAAATGTCTTTTCACACGAACAACAAACAATGTAACATGAACCTTTAAAGGTTTTGTAAAAATCTTCTACCGACAGAAAAGACATTTCTGGAACACTATGCTTTTTTGATAAATGATGAGAAAGCCTTTCTGCTTGACCAAACATACCAAGACAATATAAGCATATATGACGTTTATGCACTTCTCTCATGTGTAAAAAGAGATTCCAATTTTCAAAATAAGTTTCACAAGCAGCACATAAATAAACTTTTCTAGCAATCTTAAAATTGGACGATTGTAGATTTGGGACAGTTTCAGAACTAGTCAAAGTAGATGTATTGGAATTTTTTAGATTTAACGGTTCGGAACTGCTATTAATAGGTTCTTCAATAGTGCTAATATTTGGTGATTCAAAATTAGTAGATAACAATTCTGAACTACTGGAAGCTGATGATTCTGAATTGTGTACAGGAAGTGAATCAGAAATATTAATTGGTGGTATTTCAGAAGGTACATCAGTAACATGTGATGGTGTTGTTAATCGATTTTCATATTGGTTTGTACTTTCTTCTAATTTTGACAACTTTTCTGAAAGGTTACATTTACCACTGTCGGATGTACTTGCTGCAGGCTGTAATCCTAAGTATTGAGTATACTCTGCCATTTTTTCTGTTTTTACTTCTACTACTTTATTGTTTTCTTTAGTTCCATTATTAGTTTTTACCTCTTGTTGTGTACATCCAATGATATCAAAAATATCACTTTGATTTTCTTGTACTTGCTGTTGAATATTTTTTTTAAGCCCTTTGATGACATTTTTCAAATTAATATCAGAATTACCATTGCCATCAGAGTCTTGGGAATAAGCAGAGTAAAAGGTACCTTCTCTATTTTTGTCAACATCATTCAAACATGAATTAGAATTTTTATTTTGTCCTACTGAGGATTCTATTACTGCATCTTTGTAATAAGTTTCTTCTAACAAACTCCACGTATCTGCAAGTCCATTTTCACTGTCCTCATCTTCCATAATAAAAGTTCTGACTTAAGAAGTGTTAGTTCCTAAAATAATATATATACAATTATAATGTAATTATTATATAAAAATAACATTGTAAGTATACTTAATTAAGTTTTTTATAAATTAAGTAAATCAATGTAACAAAACAAATTTGTAAATAAACAACTAAAAATTAATAAGAATTTTGTAGAAACACTAAAGGGTTTTAAAAATATCTACCAAAAATTACAGAAAAATGTGTTATTTCTAATGAATTTTTGTACTTTGCACAAAAAAATTTGAAAAAAAAAAAAAAAAAAAAAACGAAATAATCTGAGTAATAAAAGGAGAAATAAAGCCCTACAGAAAGCATGAGCACGACGTGGTGGATGTTGGTTTCGCGCCGTACGAGTGTTTTAAAGACAGAGATGGAGTAATAATAATTCATCAGCACTCACCTCACAGACTGCTGCACCGGCAGGCAGGCGTTAGCGACGAAGATAAGACTTTTGGTGAGAAGAGTGCCAGTCAAATGATGAATAGAGAGAGAGAGAGAGAGGGGAGGGGGGGAGAGTGATGGAGGGAGTGAAAGTTAATCGGTGCGTGCTGCTCGTTGCCGCGCTAGATCCAGAAATATCTGTATTCTCGCCACTGCCTCCTCGTGCTCGTGGGGCTCCGTGGCGATGACGGCGGCGAAGGCGAAGGCGATTTTAGTCTTTCTGTAGGTTAGTAAAATGGCGTCATATCACTATGAATGCTGCAGCGGCTGGCGGTAGCAGCAGCGACAACGGCGGCTTCCTCCTCCGCACTGCAATCTGCAATTCTCAAAAGGAGCTCCACCCGGAACGACAGCTTTCCTCATGGTAAAGTCGGCCCGATGCAGTCTGGGCCTCCTTGGCCGCCCGGCCCCATCCGACTGTGCTCAGCTGCACTTGGTCCTCCCTTCGCTGCAGTTTCCTCGTGCACCGCCTTAATTTCCCTCTATCTTCTGTCTCTCCTTCCTTTCTCCCGCTCGTCCTAGGATCCTCGCTCGCTCTTTTATTTGCTCAATCGTTTGCTGCAAAGTCGTGATTTTGCACTTGTAGTGTACCGCGACCTTCCGAAATTGAGGTTAGGCCGACGCTCGCCGACGCAGCAACGTTGCGTTACTGACTTACTGCGTAAACTGAGAAACTGCACTACTGGCATGCTTGGCCTCGTCCTCGTGCGGCGTGCACTCGCGCCACTCGCCAAGCGGCGACTCGACGAGCCGGTAATCGGTATATATACCCTATAGTTATGGTGTTTGGTATATGTGCTATACGTATATCTCACTCTTCCGAGCTCATAACTATCGCACTACCGCCGAGGCACCGAGGCACCGATAATTCGGACAGTTTCCAATTGCCGATAGGATGGATATAGCTGCGCCGAAGGACAGTGGCTATAACTGCTCACTGCGGCGAATATCTCATCTCCTCGTGCAGCGCCGTAACCTCGTGGCTCACGCACGCCCCGCGGCCAGAATGACCAGACAGAGATAACGAAGCGCAAGGTCCTCGAGTAGGCTTCTCCCTCGCTCGTGCGCATGCTTGCCAAAGTAGTCCGATCTCCAAAAGGCTCCGCAGCGCCCTTTTATAATAACTATTTCAATTTTTATTTTCAATATAATTAGATTCCCTCGCTAGCGGTGCCTTATTAGTACCTTAATTCCTTAATAGCTATTTTTCATTTTTCCCGCTTCAACTTCAGTTACGAATGAAATTATATATACTAGGAAAGTTATAGCGGTTATAAGATTTAAGCATTTTGAAGATTCTTTTTTGCATGTGCAATAATAATGTTTAAAATTGACATTTTGACAAGCGACTTCGAGTCGATCGAGTCTTTGTCCAGAGTCCAAGTCGTCGAGAAGCGTCTCGATTCGATGTCTCTGTCAAGGGGCTATGTTCAGACTTTCAGAGCCGATGAAAAAGTGTTGATTTAGTGTGACGTGCGTGTACCTTACTACTGTTTGTATTGTGTCTGTGTATAGGAGTAACGCGAGTAAGACTGTAGTTAGTTATGTGTAGGTGTTGTTGGATTGCTTCTTGGAATTTTGAGACTGTCAGTCTTGGCAGATAAGGAATCAGACCGTTGAAAGTTAAAGCTTGGCTTATTCATTGGCTAGGTGTAAATGTGTGCAATGTGCATGCTCGCGCGGCGCGCCGCGCACCGAGCGCGTGTGTCGGTGCATTGGCCCCGTCGGTGAACTCACGGACAGTGATTGACTCGGAGTAGGTGCGTCGGTGTGTCTGTGTGTCGGTGTCCCGTTCGGCGGTTCGGCCCGTTCCCGTATACTCCCGTACTCGCGTAGTCCCGTGAATGCGCGAATGTATAAAATACTGCTTCGCTTATTCGGTCTTTCATATACATCATTTGTTGACGTTGTCACCGTTTGTGTATATTTTTACAAGTAGTTTGATTTGCAATCAGGGTCGCCGAAGATCGACCGGGCGCTAAGAGGTTAAAGATCGGCAAATCTTGCGAGAGAGACGAGAGTGCAGCAACTTGCTCAGACGGGACGGTCGGTCGTTGTCATTTGAAAACGGAAGCCATCTTGTGGCCGAGCCTCCCATATTATACAGGGGGAATAATAGAGTCCTCAGACGATTTCTATCGCAAAAATTACTTCGTATCATTTTCATCACGTCTAGACTATGCATGAATCATTTTACCACACGTTTACATAGCCATGGCTGCGACGAGAAAGTTGCAAGGTGAGCAGATTCTCTTTCCAGCATGTTTACATCTACTCAAATCTTCTAGCCTTTGCATCCTCTTCACTGTCCTCTTCTTATTTGCTTTATTAACCATTCTTCTCTCAAACATTTTATACAATCGATGCATTTTACTTGCCTTGCTCTCCTATTTGCCTTACCGTTATTTATATTATATTATTTTTTTTTTACTCTTACTTTTTTCTACTTTACCGTATTGCCTATTTCCTTTCGGTTACTTTACATTTTTACGTCTTCCTACTACTTACTTCTTTTTTCACCCCTTATGCCTAAATCATGGGCCAGTTCCTATTTCAATTTTCTTTCTTAAAAGAGAGACTTAACCAAACTTATTGCTATTGACTTGTTGTTATAATCGAGTTTTTTTCTTCAAATTTACCTCTTTTCTCATCTTTCAATATTCCCATCGACTGTTACCTTCATTTTTACAGCGCTCGTTTTATTGCATCTATATTGTACATTGTTTAAATTTTATTTACTTTATAATATATAAATAATGACCAATATTTTTATTCTTTTTCTGTTCTATTACTTTCTCTATTAAAATTTATTTATTTATAGGTGAAATTGATCGGTGCCTTAAGAAAGTAACAGAAGGTGTTGAAACGTTCGAAGATATTTGGCAAAAAGTTCACAATGCCACTAACAGTAATCAGAAAGAAAAGTATGAAGCTGATCTTAAAAAAGAGATTAAAAAGCTTCAAAGGTTACGAGATCAGATCAAAAGTTGGATTGCTTCAGGAGAAATTAAGGATAAGAGTACGTTACTCGATTATCGGAAGCTTATCGAAACTGTAAGATTATTTATCCATCTTTTCAACTATTGAAAATATTATTTTTTTTGCATTTAATTCTTATTACTTTTATTCAATTTTTAGCAAATGGAAAGATTTAAGGTTGTGGAAAGAGAAACAAAAACAAAAGCATACTCTAAGGAAGGTTTAGGAGCTGCTCAAAAATTAGATCCTGCGCAAAAAGAAAGAGAAGAAGTCAGCAACTGGCTTGCAAATTCTATAGATACTCTTAATTTACAAGTAAGTTTAAAATTTAACCTTAATTGCTTTCACAATAAATCTGAATATTTTAATTTCTGTTTCATACCATTGCATTTATGTGCAGCTTGATACTTTCGAATCTGAAATTGAATCTTTACTTGCGGGTAAGAAAAAAAGGTTAGACAAAGATAAACAAGATAGAATGGATGAGCTTAAAGCAAAACTTGATAAGCATCGGTATCATATTAGAAAACTGGAAACACTATTACGAATGTTAGATAATATGTCTGTTGAAGTTGACACGGTAAATGTTAAATACTTACAAGGTAGTAAAATATATGAAAACAATTCAAAGAAAAATTTAATATTCTCATTTTTACAGATAAAAAGGATAAAAGATGACGTTGAATATTACATCGAATCATCTCAAGAGCCTGATTTTGAAGAAAATGAATATATTTATGATGATATTATTGGTCTTGATGAAGTAGAATTATCAGGTGTAACAATACCATCATCAGCTACAACAGACAGTAATAATAGTAATGAAACAGGTGGTACACCAACATCAACTAATTCTGGAACTTCACCGATACCTTCACCTCCATTGAGCTCAACAATGCACAATCATTCAAGTGATAGTTCTACAGATAACGATAAAAAGACAAAGGTAAAATAACGATAATTACTATGTTATTATTTATTATTACAAATCCCTTTAAAAATGTATAAATATCTGCTTCTTATTTTTTTTTTAGCCTGTGAAACCAACAGCAGTCAGGCCTTTAGTTAATTCTCAAGCGAGCATTCCAACCACAGGAAGCACTGCCAATGTAAAAACGTCACTACTGTCTAGCAGCACTCCCAGCAAGACCATTCCCATAACACCTAGCCATAGCTCGCCTAGTTCAACAAGTAATCATATTGCTACAACTAATGCTGGTAATTTTGCGACAGTAGCTGCATCTCACAGTAATTCTCAAGCCATTCATACTACCTCTAATAAAGCATCATGTAAGTAGCATGTTTTTATTTACATATAAATATTAATTGATTCACTAAAATTTTAATCTCCAAAAATAGCACACAGCAGTGAAAATGGACTGTCGTCATCGACAACATCAAATGTTACATCCAGCGTGCCACAAAATATTTTGCAACAGCAGCAGCAACAACAGCAGCAGCAACAACAGCAGCAGCAGCAGCAACAACAGCAGCAGCAACCACAACAACAGCAGCAGCAAATACAAGTACCACAAACACCACAACCATCTCAGCAACCATTACAACCACAACATCAACAACCACAGCCACAACAACATGCAAATTCAGCAACAACACAAACAGCTCATGTTTTACACAATCAACAAAATCAGAGTTACAATAATGAAGCTGAATTGACAACTCCTGTGCCGCCGTCATCTTCTCCGCAATCACTGGTCAGCAATAGATCATCACCAATTCCAACAAATTCATGTTCACCAGCGCCATCCACTGCCAATGGTTTAATACCTAAACTTCCTGATGGCATGTCTAGTTTAAAATCAATTGCTCAACAAGTAATCGTTCGAGCAGGTTTGGAAATGCCGCCGCCTGATTCAACAAGAATCTTCGATAGCTCCAAAACAAATAACTCTATAAATAATAGTAGTAACGCTACCGCAGAAGCTCACATTCCGCCATTGCTTGGCGTTGCTCCTCTTGGGCCGGTTCCATTGCAAAAAGAACATCAACACCAATTTCAAATGATGGAAGCAGCATATTACCATATGCCTCATCCTTCCGATTCTGAACGATTGAGACCATATTTACCACGGAATAATTGTCCCACACCTCCTTATTATCAGCAGGTATTATTTCAAAAACGTTACTACAACTTAAATATTGCTGAATTTTTGTTGATTTATTGAAAGAAATTGTATAAATTACATTTGAATTTTCTCTTGCCAAATATTTATAAGTTAATTATTTATAAACTGTCTTTACTAGGTGCAACTTCCCCACTCTGATACTGTAGAGTTCTTCCAACGTCTTTCAACAGAAACATTATTTTTCATATTTTATTATATGGAAGGATCTAAAGGTCAATATTTGGCAGCTAAAGCTTTAAAGAAGCAAAGTTGGAGGTTCCATACCAAATACATGATGTGGTTTCAGAGGCATGAAGAACCAAAAGTCATCAATGAAGAGTATGAACAAGTAAGATTCACTACTACAGATATTATTTTGATAATTAAAAATTAATCAAACCTATAGAGTAACTTATAACTACTTACTTTTAATGATTACAGGGAACTTACATTTATTTCGATTATGAAAAATGGGGACAAAGAAAAAAGGAAGGCTTTACTTTTGAGTACAAGTACTTAGAGGATCGAGACCTCAATTAATTTCAATCCTGTTACTCTGAAAGTCTCCGAAATGCACTATTTCTATATCGGTATTATTGAAAATTTAAGGATAGACATTACCTTTTACAGTTCTATATTTTCGCAAAATATACTTTTATTTATTGGTGAAAGAAAGAAAAAGAACAAAGAAAATCTGGAATGGACATGTTAAAAAGTTGATTGCATTGCAATGTTGTAATGCTAAATTATTGAAATTCTTTTCCAAGAGTTAACTAAAAGAATTTGGAGAAAGGACTTTAAGAAAATGAAGCTATTGAACGCGTTTATCGGGGACATTAAATTGTATCTATAAATGATAATATGAAAGACACCGAAAACACACTTTAGCGATTGATAGTGTGCGGTGTGTGATAACAAGAGGAAGAAGTTATACTCGTTGGCGACTGACTCTGTAATACCAGTACAAACATGTGTGCATCTAACCTACCATCTCACGGTAAGGTGTAGGACGCACATGCTATGGTATGTCTTAATGTTAGATTATAAGTAGCCTTTTTGTATAAAGTATATTGAGGTATAAAACCCTTAAGATGAATTACTGTACAGAATGTGTAGAAATAGTGAATAATAATATTATGGAATATATTTTATTTCTCATTTGAATGAAACCTTAGTTGTTTCAATTCTGTCACTTTTTGCATTTCACCTGTGAATTTACAAACTAGCATTCCACCCAATAAATTTTGCGCCGCGTATTATTAAAGTAATTGTTATTAATTCCGTGCTGTCATGACGTAAATTTTATTGAATTAAATTAAAGTTTTAAATTATTTTCTTTACGGGTTCAATTAAAGTACTTTCAATGTGCATATATGTACTTAATTATGTATGTTAAAACATAAAGCTAGTGTGGATTTATTCCATTTTTTTTATATAATAATACTTATTAGATGAATGCAAGTAGAGATAAACGCTAAATATGAAATGAAATGGATGGATTGTACATATCTTTTTTCTCTTTTCATTATATTTTTAATCATGCTTGTTTTTAAAAAACTATATTGATAGAAAAAGGAATATAAAAATTTTCATAAAAAATTGAATATGTACATACATACACAAAGTATAGTGTTCACTATTGCATGGCCTTCGACGACAACACCAGAATGTCATTATTCAGTTTCATGTACATGATAAAGTTATTAAAAAAGATCAATAGAATAGGATTAATATTAATGAGTAAAAATATTTAAGTCGTAAAAATTTATGAAAACAGTATTATTGTAATTTAAAGTTTACAAACTATTTTACAATTTCAAATAAAAATTAATATTGAGATGCTAGATTGAGATAATATTTAAAAAAAACAGTGTGATTTTTTTTTAAATTAGTACAGCTGAAAATCAATTAAATGATAAATATTGTTAAGAAAAATCTGTTTTGCTGTAAAATTCATATAACAATCGGAATTAAAGTCGTCGCAGTTTCCATCGTGCAAGAGTGCTACGCTTTTCACAAATTATTCTTGGAAATTAACTATGTAAGTAGAAGCTACACATTTAGTATAACCATTTTTTGCTTTGCTGCTTGAATGATTCTAATAAATAAATTTTGCCAAGCAAAATATTATAATTGAGTTTTGAAATTTTTTATTCAATAACTTTAAATATTTATTTATGTATAAATCTACATTCAACCTCTTTTTCCTTTCCCCTTTGTTTTTCCTTTCACACGCTTTCTGACACCAACTGACTGTTCTGTATCATCTTCATCTCCATCTGCTGTTCGATTTTTTCTTTTACCTGTTTTCTTATTTTCTTCTATATCTTTCATTTCCTATTATTATATAAAAAAAAAAAAAATAATATTTATAAATTGATTTTTATTTATTAAAACAAAGTTAATACTATAAATGTAAAGAAATTGTTGATCTTACCATTTTTACCATTCTTTGAGCTTCTGCAACTCTTTCTTGAAGTACCATTACTTCTTGCTCTTCAGTTTTATATAAAGGAAGTTGTTTCCCTATTAATTGTTCTATTCTTTGATAAAGTTCAACATCGTATTGAGTTACAAATGTAATAGAAATACCAGATCTACCAGCTCTAGCAGTCCTCCCTACTCTGTGAATATAATCTTTACTGTGTGTTGGAATATCAAAATTTATAACAACATCAACATGTGGAATATCTAAGCCTCTAAGGAATAAAATTATTTATTTATATTATATTATGTTTAAACAATAATAGAATATATTTTTTCAAAATATAGTTTCACCAATGACTTTTACTAACCTGCTTGCAACATCTGTAGATATTAAAATAGATCTATTTTTTGCTTTAAATTTTGTAAGAGCAGCAATCCTTTTGTTTTGAGACATTTGTCCGTGCAAGGGAACTGCCATAAATCCTAAGCTGCGTAAAAGCAATGCCGTTCTCATAGTATTATTGCAAGTAGAACAGAATATCATAAAACTGTTGCCAGATAATTCATTTAAAATGTGAACTAGGTAAACATCCTGTTTTGATAAATATAAAATAAGCAATGAAATAATTAAAAAATAATATTTTACATTATTAAGTGCAAATAATCTTTGAATACTTTACTTTAAATTTTACAGGAATAAAAACATAATATTGCTGTAATTTTTCCACTGTTTGATATTTGGTAGAAACTTCTACTTTAACTGGATTTTGTAAAGATGCTCGCTGCAATTTTTGTACTTTTTTTGTCATTGTTGCTGAGAATAATAAAGTTCTACGTTCTCGAGGTATTACTCGAAGTATTTTATCTACTTCTACTTCAAAATCCATATTTAGAATTCTGTCAGCTTCATCCATTACCTTAAAAAGTGATTTATAATGAATATTTTTCTGCTTAATTTTTTCTTGAATAATATTAAAAAATACAAAAGAATATTAAATTACCAAAAATTTCAGGGAGCGCAAGTTGAAACCTTTTGTATTTTCCAAATGGTCAACTAATCTACCTGGAGTTGCTATAATTATATGCGGTTTTTTAGCCAACATTAATGCTTGTGTCATCATATCCATACCGCCAACAATTACAACACATTTTACTCCAATACTGGATCCTAGTAAATGTAACATGTAAAAATATTGACAATATTAATAGTAGCTTTTGATACTAGTGCATCGGATCTGATTTTTGGATAAGTATAAGTTTAGATTTTTTTATGTCCTAAATCACACCAGTCCAGAAATCACTTTTAACTTCTAACAAAAATATCAACAGTATTTTATGCATCAACAACGTAAAGTACTGACTTTAAAGGTGCAAGAATATACAACAGAACCATTACTTTACGCAAAGAGTTGCATAAAATTAATACTGTGCTGTATACAAAAGTAAGAGAATAAATTTTACCAAGTGCTTCAAATTGTTCAGAAATTTGAAAAGCTAATTCTCTTGTTGGAGTAAGTATAAGTGCAAAGTATCGTTGAGGACTTTCTAAAAGGGCTTGTAAGATTGGTAGAGCAAATGCTGCTGTTTTGCCTGAACCTGTTTCAGCGAGTCCAATCACATCCTTTCCTACAATAAAATATTATAAATTTTATCACTGATAAGAAATTACTTATTGTTAAAAGAATAAAGATAAAAAATACCCTGAATGGTTAAAGGTATAGATTCTCTTTGAATTTTTGTTGGGGCTTTCCATTTTAGATCCTGACAAGCTTGGCACAATGAGTCCACAATACCCTTTAGAAAAAGAACAATGATTTAGTATGCAATAATTGATTGAAAAACGAAAAATAGAAATTTTGTGGAATAAATCTAACCAAATCTTTCCACGTGACTTGTTCGCAAATCTTTTCATCTGCGTGATTTTCTTCAATATCCTCGACATCGGACATTTTAAAAGAGAAACAGTTGTGACAAACCGAAAGATTTGTCGTTATAACAATTGTCCCTGCAGTCGAATCGTATTTTTTCTTATTTCGTGAAGGAGGTTATACTGCATACACGAGCTGCGACGCTTGGACGCTGGTCTTGCGCGGGTACCTGTCGAATCGTCGAATCTCGCCTTGGGTCGTATATTTAGGGTACTTCTGCTTTAGGAACTAACACTAAGAAATATATAACAGCTATGATTGCTGCTGAGCCGAGTTTTAACTTATAATTAAACACGTGCTGCAACAACCATCACGAGAGTACACGCACTAATCGTTGAATACACTATCAGAAACTCCGAATTGCAGATTTTCCTTGTGAGTATCACACGAATGGCGACGTAGTATAAAATTAAGTTAATCAATTTAAATTGCCATAAAAAAATTTGTCTATATTTTCATATTTTGAAGAAAAAAAACATTTAAAAATGAATAAATTTTTCGTTTACTTAGCTCAGTGTTACATCAGTGAGCCACTGATGGCGCTATTGGAAGTCTTAAAAGCGTCCATGCAGGACTCTAGATAAGCAATTAAGGGGGCTCCAGCGAGTACAGCCGAAGTCAAAATCAAACAAAAAATAAAGTTGCATATTAGAATATAAATT
>JAWWEN010000009.1:12083792-12097165 GCA_035582955.1 Sycophila texana | reverse complement strand
CATTGGATTCTGGAAGTTTTCATCTATAACAAATGATATATCTGATCGCAGAACTCTCCGCGCTGGAACCCCCTTAATAGGTATAATATTTATGCAGCGTCCAGCAGCTGTCACTTTGCCGCACTTTGGCCTGGTCAATGCGGACGAATATTGGCTGACTGGCTAAATCCATCACCCAAGTATCTCACCACTACCGCGATAGGCGCATGCATATATAGGCAATACTGCGATAGCTTATGTAGAGGTGATTAACTGTCATCTTAACAATTACCAAATATCAGCTGTTAAAGCTTTTACTCAAAATGTCAAGTACCTTCTTATTCTGCAGTTAATTTTACTCTTTCCTTCTTTACATGTCAACTGCAACTATCAAGTATATAATTAAATCTGTAGACGGTTAAACTTTCAAAATAAAAGATCATGGGAAATGCAGATACTAAATTGAACTTTCGAAAGGCCGTTGTACAATTAACATCTAAAACACAAGTCAGTATTCATCTCAATTATCAATTCTGTGAATAACATTTTGTAAACTAATCTATTACTACAGGTTATAGATGCATCTGATGATGCATTTTGGGATCAATTCTGGTCTGAAAATGTTTCAAATGTGCAAGATGTTTTTACATTAATACCAGCTTCAGAAATTCGTATTCTACGAGAAGAAGCTCCATCTAACCTTGCAACATTATGCTATAAAGCTGTTGAAAAATTAGTCAAAGCAGTGGACAGTAGTTGTAGAACACAAAATGAACAACAAACAGTTTTAAATTGCTGTCGATTGTTGACAAGAATTTTGCCTTATATTTTTGAAGATTCCGATTGGAAAGGATTTTTTTGGTCAAGTTTACCTGGCAAAGAAGATGAAGAAAGTATTCCCCTTGCTCATTCTTTACTAAATGCTATATGTGTAAGTTTAAAATGTAATATTGGGAATAAATAATTTTAACTTTTTTTATTTATTTATTTACATATATAAAACGGGCATATTTTATAAGTTTTTAAATTAAATCTTACTCAATTTTTACAGGATTTACTATTTTGCCCTGATTTTACTGTTGTTACAAATAGAAAATCTGGACCAGTAAGTGTAAATTTTATATTTTATGTTATATGTAACAATTAAAATTCCTTCAATTTTCATTGTAAACCCAAAATTTTCATACTTTTTTAAATATTTCAATACTATTTAGGATAAAGCTGAAGAACTCCAGTCAATAGATAGTTGTGAATATATTTGGGAAGCTGGTGTGGGCTTTGCACAATCACAACCTAGAAATCCAATTTTAGATTCCAATCGAACAGAATTGCTTAAAGTATTGCTTACGTGTTTTAGTGAAACTATGTATAATCCTCCAACTGATTTATCAGTTGCTCCAAATAAGTGGATCCAATATTTAACAAGCTCTGAGAATAGGTATAATAAATTAAATTAAAATTTTATGAATTATTTTAAAAATTTAATCTTAGAAATAAAAGTAAAAAAATGTTTTACTATAATTTTAGACATGCATTGCCTATGTTCACTTCATTGTTAAATACAGTATGCGCTTATGATCCTGTTGGTTTTGGAGTTCCGTATAATCATTTGTTGTTTACGGATTCTTTAGAACCTTTAGTAGATGTTGCATTACAAATTCTTATTGTAACATTAGATCATGATACAAGCTGTGGAGCAACTGTAGAAGAAGGTGCTGTTGGAGATAATCTGTTTATTAATTATTTGAGTCGCATTCATAGAGATGAAGGTACTCTTTAAATTTTTATTAAAAATTTTGCAAATAATCAATTACTTCAGTATAAAAAAATTGTCAATAATCTATTGCTTCTAGATTTTCAGTTTGTACTGAAAGGTATAACAAGGTTATTAAATAATCCTTTACTGCAAACATATTTGCCAAATTCAACAAAAAAAGTACATTTTCATCAAGAGTTACTTGTATTTTTTTGGAAACTATGCGATTACAACAAAAAATTTTTGTACTATGTTTTGAAAAGTTCAGATGTTCTTGAAGTTTTAGTTCCAATATTATACCATTTGAATGATTCCAGAGCTGACCAATGTAAGTAAAAATGTTTTTTTTGCCTAGCAGGCCGAAAAAGTGCCAACTTTCGACCCGGCGCCCGTTTGCGAAAGTTGCCATTTCGGCCTCGCTAGGCAAAAAAATAGTATACTATTCAGAATATTATCATAAGCTTAATGAATATTTTTAATTCAACAGCAAGAGTTGGCTTAATGCACATTGGTGTATTTATTCTTCTTTTGCTCAGTGGAGAACGCAATTTTGGTGTTAGATTAAATAAACCCTATACAGCCACAGTACCAATGGATATTCCAGTATTTACTGGTAAGAAGTACAAAAATTGTAATTCTAGTGAGTTACCAATTGCTGCACTTTTATTATAATAAAAGTATCTTATTTTATTTGCAGGAACACATGCTGATCTTTTAGTAACAGTGTTTCACAAAATCATTACAACAGGGCATCAAAGATTGCAACCTCTTTTTGATTGTTTATTAACTATTCTAGTCAATGTATCACCTTATTTGAAGACGCTGTCAATGGTTGCAAGTACAAAACTTTTACATTTACTAGAAGCTTTTAGTACTCCTTGGTTTTTATTCTCTGCTCCAACAAACCATCATTTAGTATTTTTTTTATTGGAGATATTTAATAATATTATTCAAGTAAGTGCATTGAGAAAGTCAGTGTTTAAATTAATTTCAGAACATTACTACCTATATAATCTTAACATTGCAGTACCAGTTTGATGGCAACAGCAATTTGGTTTATACTATAATAAGGAAAAGGCAAGTGTTTCATGCTTTGGCTAATCTGCCCAGTGATTGCAATACTATTGCAAAATCTCTGAGTAAAAGGCAAAGAAAGCATATGCCTTCAAGTAGATCTACTGAAAATGTAAATGAAACTGCAATGGAAGGATCACATCCTGCTCAACCTGCAGAGCCTGGAACTCTTAAGGCTTCATTACTTGAAACTCCTGGTATTGAAAACATGACTGAAAAGGAGTCAGCGCATCCGTTAAGCCCTTCTTCTGAAGTGGATGTTAGTAAACCTAGTGCAGATGAAGAAGTATCGAACGAGAATGGAGGAAATAAAGTAGAATCGATAGTTTCAGTTAGTACATTAAACTAAGTTCTAATTATAATTATACTGAACGTTTTTTTATATTGTGATAATTATTATGACGTTTTATTATTAGAAAGGCGGAATACGTGTTGCCGACCAATCCAATTCAATAAACTGTGTAAATCAATGGGTACCTTCAGCTGAGTGGGTTTACCAATGGAAAAGTAAATTACCACTGCAGACTATTATGCGATTACTTCAAGTTTTAGTTCCTCAAGTTGAAAAAATTTGTATTGATAAGTGTGTAAATTTTCAATATTTTATTAAAAAAATTCGTATCATTGTCTCTTAATACTTTTTATTAATTTATTTTATTTAATATCTTTCAGAGGATTGACAGATGAAAGCGAAATTTTAAAATTTCTGCAACATGGAACACTTGTAGGATTATTACCTGTACCACATCCTATTCTCATACGTAGATATCAAGCAAATGCAGGTACCACTGCGTGGTTTAGAACATATATGTGGGGTGTCATTTATTTAAGAAATGTCGAACCCCCTATTTGGTACGATACAGACGTTAAACTTTTTGAAATTCAAAGAGTTTAAAGAAATTTCGATATGCTAATTTTTTTTATAGTTTCTAAAATATGAAATAGTTCGTGTTTCTCTTGTTAAATTAACAAACGTGAGTCTATGAACTTTATAAATGTGTGAGTGTATTGAAGATGAGTAAATTCTGTCAGATATATGATTTTATGAATTATTAGCATCAATTAATATTCAAATAAAATTCAAATTAATTAACAGTTAGGAACAATTTATTATATTCTGCTGACAGTTCTAACTTTTATCCTATTTAAAAAAGTTAGAAGATATTTGCTGAAATTTCAGTGAATAAGCAACTCTTTGGTTTACAAAACATTTTTAATGAAATGGACCATTTTATAACATTTATATTTTAATGTATTTTTTATTAATATACTTTAATTAATTAGTAATATATGTTATAAAATAGATGATTGTTTTAATTTTCGACATATGGATTAATTTATTGATTTTTAGTTCTTTTTTAATTTTTTCAGTCCTTTCAAATAAGTATGAAAAATATTTACTAGTATATAATGATAAAAATATAAAGTAATAAGTTTTAGCCTTCTTTTTATTTTGTCATAACAAGTAATGTATGCACTTTGTAATAAATAATAGTTGCAAATACAAATTTTTTGTTTTCATTTAATAATTTCTATAATATAATCTGTGAAACCAAACTAGGAAAAAAAGCCCCATTCCTAAAAGGAACGACAAAATAGACATACATTAGGCTAAAGAATAATGAAGGTTTTAAAAAAGACTTATTAAATCACAATTTTAAACATTCTTTAAAAAAGTAATTTTAATTTTAACTTTAATTTTCAATTCATCATAGCTTTTACATACATACATACACTAGTATAGTTGCCTGAATAATTTGGCAAAAACAAAATATACATTTACGTACTTAATTACTTATATACACTTACATCGATTTTGTACAAAATTTAGTCATGGTATAATGTATTCTATGAATTATATTAAAAAATCATATTTATTCAACAAAATGCATAGAATATTGATTGCACTATATATTTTGCCATGTGCTTATACTTATAACAACTTGTTCTACTTGCTTAAAACAGCAGTAAATAGAAGTTATTTACAAGAAGAATAAATTTGAATCTGTAGTATACTGCTCAGAAAATTTTCTAAAGTCTCAATGTACATATTGGAAATTGAATTAATAAAATAATTTTATGTTTACTATTAGGTGTACGTATAAAATCCATCAAAATATTTTATATATTTAGCAGTACTGCAAATTATACATTTGTTTATAAAACTGCTCTAAAAATTTAATTTTTATAATTTATGTTAATCTTACACGTAACAGATTATTAAAATAAACTAAAAATGTTAGACAATAAATATCTATGAGTTTCAATAAAAAAAAAAAAAAAACTATAAACGTGTGCGTAAATATAATAAAATTGTATATGCAGTGGCAACTCGGAAAATAGGAAATACATAAAGAATACAAATTTAGTATAACAAACGCATTTGTGTAGTATACAGCCTGTATACTCTATAATTAGACAAACACATTTTGAAGCGCATACCTGCCATTTAATGATCAAATAAATAAGAATAGTCATTTCTTATATTTAATTCTATCGACATTTTGTGCGTACAGTTAAATTTACCACTTGTATGAAAAATAAAATGGAATTAAAATTTCTCCTTAAATTAATATAATATAAATCTTATAATTTACTATAAACATTTTCTTGACATTAATGGAATAAAAAAAATTTAGTTATTGTTAAGTATACTTCCAATTTCATTCTTTTGACTATAGACATAAGAAAATATAAAAATCACTCACTTTCCATTATTATCCGTGAAATGTTTCTTATTACACATTTTTTTTCTTTGGCCAATAAAAT
Source organism: Sycophila texana (assembly GCA_035582955.1). Lineage (NCBI taxonomy): Eukaryota > Metazoa > Arthropoda > Insecta > Hymenoptera > Eurytomidae > Sycophila > Sycophila texana. The sequence continues at coordinate 12,091,587 of JAWWEN010000009.1, read as the reverse complement.
ATCACATTTGAAAAATCTATGATATAAATGCAGTAATTTTTTGTCTATATTATATTCAAATAAATTTTTAATGACAAAAAATTTTCTCATATCAGTAAGACTTCAAACTTAAAGAGTATAAGAAAAAGACTAGAAAAAGATACTTATTGTATGATTTTATCGTAAGCTGGAGGAGGAGCTTCATCTGGTGATGTATGTGGTGGAATGAGAATTGCTATATGATAAGGTGGAGGTGGATTCTGCCTGACAGGTACTGCAACCTGTCTAATACTGTCAGTGGGGATTGTGTTTGCAACAGTGACAGTTGCTATAGAGTCAGCTTGGCTTTCTTGACGGTGTTCATTTTGAGCACGTCGACAAATAATAGAATAGAAACATCCAGACATCAAAAGAATTACTAACAGCCCACAGAATACAAGTACTACTAAACCAGCACCCTGCTAGTAATATATAAAGTAAAAGACTTTATACTAATAAAATTATTTATATAAAAATAGAAATTTAATAATGTATACAGAATTTTGTAAATTTAAAAGATTTAATTCTATCCGAATCTATTATAAAGATAACAATCACCTTAAAATTGTTCAAAAAATAATATTAAGTGCATGCAACATTGAAAAATGAATAATATATTATTGCATAAAAAATATGTTTACAATAAAAAAAAATAAAATTTTTGAAAATTACCTGATGATCAAAATAAAATTTAGCTGCAGCAACAAATCCAGTAGCTAATACAAAAACAATCCAAACACTGCAATGTAATCTATAGCCTGCCATTTCTGCATCATTAAATTCAGAAAAATTTAGAAGGCCTCTATTTGTAGCACTTGTTGACTGAGGCAGTACTTGTTGATTATAACCAGAATTACTTGCATTACTGTTCGATTGAAAAATAATTTAATAACTTATATAAGCATTTTATTTTAGGCATTTTGATGTTTCTCTTACTTGAAATTGTCTTGCCCAAGTTGTACTCCAATATGAATACTGCTAGTAATATTATTACTACTACTATTATTGTTACTATTGTTATTATTATTATTACTATTAGTTTGTGTATTTGGTCTAAAAGATCTATTTAAATTTGAATTGCTAGGACCAGCAGAATTTCCACCAGCATTAATGGTTTGAAATCGATGTACTGGAGTAACCATCTGCAATCTGGTTACATCCTGATTGCCACATCGACGATGTTGACCTGCTATAAAAAGATAGCATGAAAAAGGTGATTTTTTTCCATTGTACAGTATTACTTACTAAAATGAGTTTTTGGAAAAGACATAGCAGGATAACGTCGACCACTGAAGCCATAGTATCGTCCAGCAGGTTTATCAATCCAGAAATGCATTGTTTTTAATAGTAATATATAGCTGCAGTTTTAATAGTACTTTAATTTAAAATATCCATTCCTTGTGTCATTTTAAAAAGGAAAACATTGAAGTCAATTGGCTTTATTTATGTTTGTTAAAATAAGAGTTAAAATAGATGTGAGAGAAATCTGCAAAGGCCACATAAAGAAATGTTAATATGAAATAATATATTTAAAAAGGTAACAATAGTAATAATAGTAAGTAGAGATAAGTATGAAATAATGGATAATAGTGATTACCTCAAGTTTCCATAGAAGTAAATTTGCACTTAATAACGAAGTTCTTGGTCATTGTATTCATTGCGATGCGTTGCTCTCGTCCTCTCGGCGTGCAGTGAGTGCAGTAAGTCAGAGAGATCGGGCTGAGCACGCGCGCGCCGTGCGTTAGGCTTGTTTCCTCGGGTACTTGCCGTTTACAAAATACTTAAATGTACATACATCGTACAGAAGACAGAGAATGAAAAAAGTGACTGGTTGTAAAGATTGCTGTGACTCGGTGAGCCGCTGGTGCCGCGAGCTTCGAACCGCGAAAATGTTAAATTAAGAAGCGAGTGAAAACTGGAAAGTCGATATAGGTACGCGCATCGCCCACGAGCGACACAATACTTTGTGTATGATGCTGCCAATGCTGCCGCCTGCCATGCATCACTATTCACGAATCACAAATAACGAAACATCAACGGTGCTCTTTCTTTTTTCTCAAAAATCTTCAGTGCCAATTAAACGATTATCTATTTAGCGATTGCGCATCCGTTCATTAATTTAATTCAAATTATATGAATTAATAATTTGCTTGAAGACATATATATGTGTGGTAATGAGCGCTACTTATAACATGCGAACGCGATATACTGACTATTGAGTATCAGAATGCAGTTTAAATATTTAAGCGTTAATTGACTGCACAGTGTATCGTTGCAGTCTGCTGCTCTGGAGTTCTTGGACCGATTCGGTGGCAGTGCCGTGCTCTGGACACTGCACAACTTTAAACATACTGTAAAAATGTAAGAGAACACCGAGTGCAGCTTCATTCAAAAGACGAGATTTTTTTCTGATTCGACTTCATTTAGGGCTTGTGACCATTTACTAAATATTTACATAGTAAGGTGCTCTTGGAACATAATATATAGTGGACCATAATAAGCAGCAGGTGCGACATCTATATTGATTCAGCTGAGATGAGATCTCAGTATCTCACCCTGAAGTGAACCCTGAACACCTCTCGGCTGCGGCTCTCTCTATCTCCACCGCCTATTATTCGTACCTATTCGTAAAATTGCAGTTTCATACAATCTAACATATAAACTAATAAAAAAAATACTGGGCGTATTCCGAAAATCAGGATTTACGGAACGTTCCAAATTGTTTAGCATGATTTGTTTCGAAAGTCCAGTGGGCCCACTGCCAGAATACGCCGAATTTCGGAATGTTCCGAACACTCTGAAAAACGGGCGCACGAGTTTCGGAATGAGAATAGTACTTGCATAATAGTTTTAAGTTTTTGTTTTTGATATTTCATTCGTTAAACTCGCTTACAATAAAATAGAGCAAAACATTATTTGTGTAAAGGCGCACATGCCGAATACAATCGAATTATCGGTATCCGTATTCCAAAAAACTAACTTGACTACTTGAGTCGGTCGAACGTCACTTTGTCATTGCAACTGATGGATGGTATAACGAGTGAAGTGTAGTGTTGCGGGTGCAACACGGTAGTGTAAATGTGCCGGTCGTATACTTAAAGTACATATACTTTGGTCGACTTGTTTATTAAACCATATTTACCCTTATTATATAAGGTCAACGTTCATATTATACATTTCGTGTTACGCAAAGCATAGTCTGATATAGGACGTGATACATAACCTACTACTTTTTCATCACCATCAATATGATACTTCGTTAATAACATTCTCTACGAATCTTGGCAAAGAATTTTTTTAAGTTGTTGCTTTTTAATCTTAATATTACTACTATGTGGATCTATATCACTAAAAAAGCAATACGCACTGGTGCTCAAATTGTTAGACAAGTTTCCAACTTTGCCGATGACCTTGGAGAAAGTCTTATAGAAGCTAAGAAAGTTTTTTTAAATGATCAGGACAACAAAAAGAATGTCAAATCCTTAAAAATTGCGATATTAGGCTTGCCCAATGCTGGAAAAAGTACACTTGTAAATCATCTTATAGGAAGACCAGTAAGACAACAATTTAAGCTTTTATTTTAATAAATTTTATTTGATATTTTATGTAATGTATTTCAGGTATGCGCTACATCATCAAAAATACACACAACACGCAGCAGGGCTGCAGCAGTACTTTGCGCAAATGACACTCAACTAATTTTCATTGATACACCAGGTTTAGTAGCTCAATATGATTTTAAAAAATATAAACTAGAAGATAACTTTAAAAATGATCCAAAAAGCTCTATAAAAGAGGCTGATATCATTGGTGTTGTTCAAGATATGAGTAAAGTGCGTTCACGAGAAATTATTAATGACAAAATAATGGAGTTGCTTAAACTTTTGGAAACCAAAACAAATTCAATTCTCATTTTGAATAAAATCGATACTTTAAAAAAAAAAAGATTACTTTTGGATGTCGTTAGAAATCTTACAAAAGAGGATAGTTGGCCACATTTTTCTGATGTATTTATGATTTCTGCTTTAACAGGAGATGGAGTAGATGATTTACGAGTAAGTTTTATTATTTATAAGAGCAGCCCATAAAATTATATCATCTGTTTGTTAGAATGTTAATGTTGCTTTTAATGATATTAAAGTAACGCGATTATCTGTTACTTTTAGAACTATTTATTGGATTCTGCAAAATGTAGAAATTGGGATTACGATAAAAATACTATTACAGACCAATCACCTGCCTATGTAATACAGCAAATAGTAAAAGCAAAAATTTTGGATGATTTATCACAAGAATTACCATATCTAATAAGTGTTTATACAGAGCATATTGAAAATTGTGATGATGGCAGTATGAATGTTATTGTTAACGTAAATTGTCCATCTTTAAGAATAGCAAGAATGGTAATTGGAAAATCTGGAGAGCGTGTGAAACAAGTAGCTAAAGAAGTTGAACAAAAGTTGTGCAAAGTATTTCAAACAACTGTAAGGCTTAAAATAATAATACCTATAAAGGAAGATTCTGTGAAACCCAAAAGGAAGTCCTCTTGTGCACCATTATAATTTGGTGAATAATCATACCTAAGTCATTTGTAAATTGTTTTAATTTAAATAAAAAATGAAATCCATTTCTTCTCAATCATTGTCCCAGATTCTAACGAGGGTATTAAAAATAAATAAAATTTTAATTTTTGTTTTGTAATTAAAATATAAAAATTAATTTACCTTCTGATATTATCGATAATTTTAATGAAAATATTAACGGCGAAGCAGTAGTCTACTGCAGTGTTAATTAATTATAATCTACTTATAAAAAGATTTCTAAGTAAATATGAATTCTTAAGCGTTCTTAAAAAGGATACCAATTTTAAATTGTCTAAATTTGAAGTCTAAATTTGAAGTAAAAATAAAAAAACTTATGTTTTTAAGTTTATTGCATTGCAATTGGTAGTGAGTTTCAAATGTTTATTTAAATCGCTTATTGTATTTCTCTAAGATATATGCATGATTTTCTAAATAATTAAAAGCAATTATAAAAATACAGTTATTAGAAGTAATTAATTTTTCCACCCTGAACGTCTTTTAAATGAGAAATCTTGAAAACAAAAGTTTGAAGACTAATTGTTTCCTTAAAATGTTGAAGATTAAACTTTCTAGTGGTTTGGTATAAAAGTTCAGTACAGCAAAACTACGTTATAATGGATTGTTATTTGTAAATGGATATTCTATATTATAACTGTTTAAATGTTGTTCAATCCATTGATTAGCTTCTGCATCAAGTTCTCCAGTAAAATAGTCCTTCCAACCACCACTCACGCCTTTTCTTATAAATTTAGACTCTTTACTTATAATTCCACAATCTTTTAATTCTTGAGAATTTACCATGAGATTGTTACGAAAATTTTTAATGTTTAAATGATTCACTAATTTTGAAATTTGGCAATCGGAATATTTTTTTCCAAAAAATGTTGCTACTCTCGTTATAACTTCAGGTAAGTTCTAAAAAAAAAAAAATTTATTTAATTTAATGGAATAAAAATAGGACTTTAAAATATGATATAATGTACCTGTTGTAACTCTTCGTAAAATAAAAATAAAAAATTGTCTCGATGCCGAACGTCCCAAGCTTCTTTCACGTGTTCCCAGTACGGACTCCAAGGAGCTTTAACAATATTATAAACCTCTAAATCTGCTAAAGAAGCAATAATATAAATCTGTAGCTTGGGGCGATAATCGCATAATTCCATTCTTCGTCTTTTTGAGAAAAATCAGTTTTAATGTTTGGACCAATCTGTAAGATCGAAATCTACATATTTCAGTGCAATGATGACTTATTCAGACAATTGGTACCTTTCGATTTCGAGTGGTACAAAATAGAAACGCCTTTTGATGCCATTACAGTTAAGCATATATCGCGAGTAATGTCGTTATCACCCTCACTGAAGTATTGTAGTTTGTGTCCTAACTGCATTATTTAAGCTTGCTATCGATAAAAATAAATATTTGGTAATCATAAAAAGAATATCTCTTGAAAATAAAGTAAATAATTATTAAATGTCTGTATGGAGGTACCTCGCCTCGAATTGAAACTCGGAGAACAATTCAAAAATTTTCATGCGACGTTGCAAATATTTGAATTGTTCTCCGAGTTTCAATTCGAGGCGAGTGTATATGTATATTTTAGTGAGAACAGTTAAAACTTTCAAACCTTTTGATGCGGTAGTGATGATAAATTTTGATAATAAATAATTATATAAAATTTAAACTATTAGTCTTCAGACGTTAAAATACAGAGGTTAAAAATTACTAACGTGTTTTTATCATTAAATAATTTCCCAATTTGATTATTTTCAGTTGTAAGCCATGATCAAACCTCGAAAATGCTTAATTAAATTTGAGTTATGTCGTTTTCGCCCTAATTGTTTTCAAAAAATGGAGTTTTGAAATCAATAAATTGATTTTTTTTTTTTTTTTTTAATGGGAGTTATATCGTTCTCGCCCTAAGCCACATAAATAATAAACTTACTAAGATCGTTTATAAAATAATTCCAGAACTGAGGAAAGTTTCCTAAATATCCTTGAGTTTTGAATGCTTGATTCAACTTGTACCACGATACGGCAACATCTTTTGGATTTCTAGCCACGTAAACAATCTGTGTAAATAATTGATTTTGCTTAAAATATTTGAATGGCAATATTAGTCCGGTAGATGAGGAAAAGGAATAGATTCTACCTTACAGCCACTGCTTAAAACTTTAGGCAGTAAAGACAAGGGAAAATGAGACTTTATGAATCTCGGGGATTCGATGTTGGCTAAAAGTTCGTAGCCGGGTTTTGCAAGCTCCTTACAAAAATTCACTTTTTTCGCGTTTCCTTTGTTCAATTCTACAAATTCTTTGGTCAATTCTGGGTGATTGAACATACTAAATCTAGAAGAAGGTATTTTTTGAAATATCATTATTGTTTAAATATTAATATAATAAAAGATCTCTGCATTTTTACTCTAAAAAGGGAAATCTTTCGGCTAATAAATTAGAGTTTGCTTTCGCAAAATCCATATCGTTGGCTACAAGCCACACTAGTTCTTGTGTCCACGTAGTTCCTAAAGTAAAATTCGTAAAATTTTAATTTGCTAAATTATTTACTTAAAAATAAATGTGCAAGTACCTGAACGAGGATATGACAAAACCCACGTATCCGAGGGCCTCGCTTCGAAATTGAAAAATCCTTCGCCTTGCTCTATGTATCTGTGAGGGAAGAGCCACTTTTTCTCTCCGACCTGGACCCAACCGGTTCTTTCACCTTTAAAATCTTTCAGCATTTTCCTGCTTGTTTCCGCATCTAATAACCGATATGCAGGCATTTTCACACTCATTCTTATTTTTCTTTTTTTCCTTGTACTTTGAAAAAGACAGTTTAAAAAAGAAATTCTGCAAAATGTCGAATGTTCGACTTACGCTGAAGCCTATAGACAGTTACTCCGACGCGCACTGTTCAAAAACTAATGTCAACCTGCGACAATCCTCAGCAGCTCAATTTTCTGACCGGTGAAATTTAGGCCAAGCGACTTTCTCTGAAGGTAGTTATATCCCAACTACGGAGTTCAAATAGAAAATTTTTAACGTTTCATATTTGACTCCCATACGAAATCGGGCAACGTGTCGCGCAGCGCGCAGCTGATAGTGCGAGAAGGACAGACCCAGAAAAGCGAGAAAGACGAACACACGCAAGTGGTACGCGAATCTCTCCGTTCAATTTATTTATTTATTATTAATAAT
>JAWWEN010000009.1:12037048-12083692 GCA_035582955.1 Sycophila texana | reverse complement strand
TGAAAACTACGTGGTAAAATGCGCTGAGATTCTACAGGAGTGTTGATCATATGCTTAATTAATTTTGCTGAAAGTTTAGTAATTATCTTGAATCAACTTTATTTAGGTGATAACTACCTTAAGTATCATTACGCATTTTTACGTTTTCACTCACTATCCAAACCAAAAAAGTTAATTTTTAAAGATCTATTATATATTTTATAATTTTTTTTTCCTCGTAAGAACAATTACAATTATAATATTTTTTTGACAATGTAGAAAATTGTTAAAAAAAAAATACTATTTTTATAAAAGCAAAATGTCAGAGGAAGAATTAGGAATAAGGCATTTAAATAATTCTGATTTTTCTAGGAACTTGAAAAAGTACAAAATTTTATTACAAAAATCAGTCTTGATTGGATTACTGTTTAAGTTTACAAAAATAGATCTTAGTCTTATGTATCCAAAACGCGGCTGATGAAAATTCAAATGTTATAATGGATTATCGCTGAAAAAGTCGAGTACATGTAAGACACAAAAAATTTCGGCAATAGCCTACATCTTGTCTGAAGTAAAATATTATTATTTTAAGTTACAATACTTTCGAGTATAAAAAATACAATAGGCTAATATGTGTATATATATCACTAGTTAAATTTAAATCTGTAGGAATGATTAATAATCTACTTAAAAAAATATTTGTTACTCATTTTGTTCTAATGAGCTAAGCATTAATACTATATTTGAACTGCAATTCGACAGCGAATTTGTAAATTAATATTTGTAATTGTATAATACGACTTAAACGACTTAAGACTTTTATAAGTATGTTCTTTCTTTTTTTTTTTCAGTTGTGAAACGAGCACCTTAATATTCATTTTCTTTTCAAATTCACTCTTTGTTAATACTTAAAACTATCAAAGAAATAATTCAAAATTTTTAACTCTTTTTAAACTAAATATTATTTTGGGCACAATTAAAAGTTAAGTGAAAATAAAATTTAAGATTCTCGTTCGTTTCGCAATTGAAAATAAAAGTTTTCGATACTAGTGCTACAGAGGTGATTTTCAGATTCACGGCAGTTTAACGCTCGAGCAACGCGAGGATGATAATCGCACGAGCCTTGGAATCACTTCTCGTGCCAGTAATAAATAATATTTTATGCAAAAATGGCATAAAACGCAAATTAAGTAAAAAAACAGCGCTTTGTGCATAAGTTGCATAAAAATTATTAACTCTAAAATTAATGACTAAGTTTTAATATTTTTAAGCTTATTAAATGTAAAAAGACAAGATTAGCATGTTATGGCAAATTAATAAGTCTTAGTTATAAAAAATATTATGGCTTCTTAATTAAAAGCATTGACTTATATCGAAAAAGAATTATTACTAAACACTGTTATTAACAAAGCAAGACTTAAAGGATTTAAGGGACTTAATTGCCTTCTTTCTTTTTTTCTTTTCTTTTTTGAGGCAACAATATTTTTGGTAAAAATGAGGAAGAAATGCACAAGTGCACGTTTCTTATTCTAGATAAACGTACGCAGACTTACTTTACTATTTACAGTCTCCAATTGTTGAATCATCTTCAAATATTTAATAGTTTTTTAGTATCAATTGCTTATAAAAAGTACAACGTGTGTACAAATGCTAATGTAGTTGACAACGATTCAACTTAAAAATTTTCTGTTGTTATTACTTTTTCAGTTTCCATCAACTGATGAATACCTAACATTGAATCTTCAGTTTCTACTTCAGTAGAAATATTAATAAAGTTTGCTTTTTCTTTTTGGTAAATATTTTGCTCGTCATCTTTATGTATATTTATTTTTGCAGTATTATTTCTTGAAAAACTTATTTTTCTTTTAGTTAATAATTTTTGTAAGTTTGGATCAGCCAAAAATTTTTCACAACGTTTGGTATGCACTTTCATATTGTCATGACGATTGAATCCTTTTTGACAGCCAGGGCAATTGTACCTGTTTAGAAAAAAAAGTATTTATATTTAAATAAATAAAAATATATAACAGTGTATCAGTTACAAACATTTAAAATTGAGCATAATACATGTTTACATACGTTATATTACTGTGAACTGCCATATGAGCTGCTAGATGAGATTGTTGAGCAAAAGATTTATCGCAGCTATTGCACTTATATTGTCTAATTCCCTGGTGTTTCAAAATATGTTCTTTTAATATATGCGTACTTTTATAAACATTTGGACACATTGGGCATTTAAATTTAGCAGCAGAATGAACCTGTTATAAAAATAATTTTGTTATGTAAATATAGGGATTTAAGTTAAAATAAATTTTAATGAAACAATTGTTCTTACGCTTTCGTGATTGTGTAAAGCTTTTCTTGATTTATAAACTTTGCTGCAAATTTTGCAAATGTAATCTTTTTTGTGAACGTTTTCATAATGTTTTTCAAGAGCTTCTTTGTGTGACAAATAAGTAGAACATAGAGTACATTTAAATGCTTGATCCTTGTTGTGAGTAACTTTATGAGCGCGCATTCTACCTTTTGAATAAAATGCTTTTCCACAGATATCACATTTAACGTCCTGTATCAAATGAAATTATATTAATATAATTGAATACTCGCTTATAAATGCTGTAAACTTACTTTCACTTCTTTGTGAATCAAAATGTGATGTGCAAGAATTTGTTTACTTGTACTCGCAAAATCACAAAAGTCACATTGAAAGGGTCGCGTTCCCGTGTGTATGTTAAGATGCTCTTCAAGTAATGTAGCTGAATTGTAACTTTTATTGCATAAATGACATCCAAATGGCTTAATTTTTAAATGACTTTTTCTAATATGGCACCGAATGTTACTGACAGTTAAAGTTGAAAAATCACAAGTTTTACATAAAAATGGTTTCATGTCCAAATGTCGCCAGATGTGTACCTAAATTGTAAAATAAATAGAAATAAAATAAAAATGAAAAAAAATGAGAAATTTGTGAAGTTCTCATAATAATTATTTAATTACAAAACTTACTTGACACTTATCAAGTCTTGGATAAGTTACTTGACATATTTTGCATTGATATTTAGATTTATCTAGAATAATTACATTCTCTGCAACTTTTGCATCATCAACAAGTGACATTTCTATTTTATAGTGAGTCTCAATTTCATTTTTTTGTTCTTCGGTCATTAATTCTGATATTTTTGCATATTTCCCTTCACTAGATCTTCGTGAACTGGCAAGAGATAAAGAACGATTTCTTTTGAGTAATGCAACATTTTTTTGTAATGCAACACAGTTATCTTTGGCAGGTAATTGTACTTCAAGCACAATTAATTGTTCTGTAGAGCTTGCTGAATTTACATCATGTCCTGAAGTTTGTATCAATATTGTTCCATCTTTTTCTACAGCCTCGGCTTCATCTCCTGGGGCTGGACTAGCAATCTTAGATTGATTTTTAATTGATTTAGGTTTTTCAGGCTCAGGTAATTGAGGATTACTTGAGATCCAAACGATTTCTTCAGCTTGCACTATTTCATTACCATCGGCCATTACAACATTATCAAGTTTTATAGAATTAGAAGTTTCCATTTTTAAAGGCATCACAATTGAAGAATCACCAGCAGAATCAATTACAGTTCCTTCAAAAATGATATTTTCTTGCATTTCGTCATTAGCATTTGAATTAAAAATCTCTTTAGTATGATTTGGATTCAAGTTTTCTTCATCTGTATTTTTCTCCTTATACTGAGATTGAGTATTAAAATATTTATCTATAGTTTTATTCATTGACTTTACATTAGTTTTTTTATTCTTAATCTTTATGGATGGTGATGTCTTTGAATATCTATTTAATTTTTTTTGTTCTTTTTCACGTTTTGTAAAACGAGATAATCGATTTATGTCTCTTGATTCTTGTTTATTATTTTCAGACTCAACATCCTTTACTGTTGATTCTCCTAAATATAATTCTTTTTCGACAATTTTTTTGTGACATGATGCTGCATTCAAATTTTCTTGAGCAGTGTCTAAATTTTTATTAATCACAGGCAAATTAACTGCAGATGAATTTAAAGAATCACTTGATTTTTCTACCGGGGATTCATTTGAAATAGCAGATTCTTCTTCTAAATTTGTGTTTTCATCAGTTTCAATAGTTTTTGTAAGTTTTGTTTCTTCTGGATGCAATACTTTTCCTTTTCGCTTTCCATTTTTAACTGGTAAAACATTTTCTTTATCAGATTCAGTGTCACTTTCCAGTTTTTCTGTAGGCGCATCTTTATCATTAACATTTTCCTAATTTGAAATATGGCAAAGGTAAATATGTAATTATTTTTATAACCAATATACTTGCAATCAATTAAAAAGTTTTAATAATATATCTTACCCCATTTATTGTTTCCAGATTTTTTTGAGTATCATGACACATGTTACGAAAATCACACCAGAATTCAATAGTTCCCAGACATCGCATGCAAATTACTTGAGGTAGACCATCATCAGGCTTTATCTAAATGTTAAGAAAAGAAATTGATAATAAACAAAAGTAAATAAGTTTCAAACTGATAGGAATGCGATTCATTGAACTGAAATAATTATTTCTAGGAATAATAAAAGATGAAGAAGATAAGGAAATATTAACTCAAGAATTAAAAAATATTGAACCTTTATTTTTATATCACCATATTTAAATTAAATTGGAAGTATAATTATATAAATTATAATGTTTATTTATCAATTCTATGAACATGTTTTTTATTATTTTATTTAATTCAATTATCTGATTGTTTTGAAAATGTAATTGATCAAACCTTTTTTATAACATTTTAAATGCTAAGATATAAATATTATTTATTGCCCTATTGTATGTAATATCATGCAAACTGTGTAAAGTAATGATAGCGCTGCTAATTATATTTATTATTGTTTACTTCTCTCCCATTTTTCTAAAACAAAGACATTGTAAAAGTTATAAATTTGAAAATTCTTATCAAAAAATCTATAAATGGCAGTAGCCTTCTAAAAAGTCTTTCTACTTTAGTCTTTTGCAAAAATTACTCTTAACTATTTCATATTCTGTCTCTCTTTCAAGGCACTTTAATAATAAAAGTTGTTTTAGCACATTACAATACGTTACAATACCTACTTATTAACTATTATCAAATATATTTGACACAAAGTTCTTACTGTTCTCAGAACAAGTAATTCTTGTTGTACTTATACGATACAAAAGTCTTTTTATGTACATTCGTAAAAATATTTATACTTTTGTTGCATGTAATTTATGTATACATAATTTGAAATTTAATGTTTCTTTTTTTTTTTTACAAAAATTTGTAAAAATACATGGAAAATAATTGTATCTTTTTTTGCAAATGAGGTGACTTTGGAAGCCCTATATAGTTTTATCTGAAAATATGTCTTGATGATATCTACTGGGTTAATATCACTGATGGCTTTTAGCATCATATAACAAGTATCTTTTACAAAATGGATACAATTTCGTTTGCAATTCTACATAAAAAACTTTCATAATCAAAATATTAAGATAACTGTAACAAGAAAAAGGAATTTGCTTCAATATAATATTGGTATAATGGCTAAATAAACAAACAATCTAATGCTAAGCGTCAGAAATTGGAATCAAGTGGAACATTTTTCTGTCGCAATTTTAAAGATAATTCATTTCCTAATATCAAAACAACTTAGTTTCTTTTTACTTTTCATTAGAAATAACTTTGTTTTCATTATTAGAAATATTTTTTTGCTTAATAATCGCTTTCTTTACATCAGGAATCAAATGTCTTCTTCTGTGAACTTTCATATTATCTCGACGATTAAACATTTTTCCACACTCTGGACAAGCATGACTTTTTTCTCCATGAACATGACGATGAGCAGCTAAGTGACTTGCTTGTCCAAATGAAGCTCCACATTTTTGGCATACATGTTTTCTTACTCCTTGATGCTTCAGTACATGCTCATTCAAAAATGCTTTTGATGCGTATCTGTTTTTACAAATTTCACAAACAAACGGTTTTGGATTACTGTGCTGAAGTACATGAGCTTTATACTTGGAAGCTACTTTAAAAGTTTTTCCACAAGTATCACAAGTGTATGTTGTTGTGTGCCGTGTTTTTATGTGTTCATTTAAAACAGATAAACTTGAATATAAATTATAACAGAAACGGCAACGAAAATTACGTTTGTCTTTCATGTGCACACTACCAATGTGACTGAGCAATCTCGTGCGATAAGGAAAAACTTTTCCACAATATTCACAGGCTAAATTTTGAGGAGGCATATGTGATTTAACATGCATTTGTAATGATACTTTGTGATGATAACTTTGATCGCAGTCTGCGCATTGATATGGTTTTACTCCTTTGTGCACATTATTGTGCTCTGCCAGATCAAATTTAGATCTGAATCTTTTTGGGCACTTGGGACAGGAAATAGGCCTAGGATTTGTGTGCGAGCATCTTATGTGCTTCATAACATCAGATTTACAAACAAATTTAGCTTGGCATAAAATGCACATATATTGTTTTATGCCTAGATGTGTTTTTACATGAACAGTGCATTTGTCTTTACGTTCATATATTTTCCGACACAATTTGCAAGCATAACTTACTTGATTATCATTCACAGTGATCTGTTCAACATTATCATCAACATGAATTTCTTCTCCATCCATTTTAAAAAGTTCTTCAGGATTTCTGGAATTACTAGCAATATCTTCTGCATTTTGTAATTTATCAATTAAACTGCGACTCTTATCTTTTGGAGTATTTGGACTAACAATATTGTTAACAAGGGTGTTTACCTCCTCATTAGTTCCTTCTTCTAGGAATGTAACAATTGATTTATCAACTAAACAAGAACCTTGATCTGGAAAAACTTTGGCTACCACAGTTAAAGAATCTGTTTCTTGTTTTTTGCACAATTCAACAGTAAAACTTATGTCTTCGGCATCACTACTGCGATTTATAGGTTCCTTCACAGAAACACCTATACCAGGCGCATTTGTTATAGCAGACAATACTTTATTCAAGGTATTAGTGGGTATTTGAATTGTATTAATGATCTCAACTTGTTCATTCTTCTTTCCCACAATTTGATTTGGAGTATCATTAGAATTTATAGTAGTGTCTATAGAAATATTGTGTTTTTTCAGTCTTTTTTTTGTTGCAGAGGCACTTTTTAAGACTTTAGAATTAGTATCTATTTCTGATACTTCATTATTAGGCACTTGTCCTTCAATACTTTGTCTACTTCGAAGCTTACGTTTCGTAGTTGTTGATAATTCTGGTTGTTGTATATTAATTATTACATCTTCTTCACTATTAAAAATTTCTGATTTCTGAGAATCTTTTTTTATAACAGTTTTCAATTGATTTTGTTGACTTCTGAGATTTCTTTGCAACTTAGTAGTATTTCTAGCAGCTCTACTATCATCTTTAGATAATTCATTTTCCGGAGGATTATAATTTTTATTACTATTATTGTTGTTGTTATTATTGATATTACTATCAATTGAATTATCATTGTTTATACTGTTCTCAGCAGTATTTTCTTTATTGTTGATTACATTATTTTCAGTACTTGTTGTTGAAGTGCTTGGAGCTGAATCTTCAGGTTTATTTTCCTCCTAAAGAGACATTAAGTTAGACGTTTGAATGGGTACCATTAAATGTAATTTAAAAAAAGCTCAGCATTATTCAACAATTATTGTACAGTTACTTTTATTAATGATAAAAAAATATTGACATTAAATTTTTATCTACATGGTGTTAGTTATTATTTAAAATATTTACAATACACATAAAACTATATAGAATAATATTTAGTATGTATACCTTAGTTGCTTATTATATTTTTAAATGTATTTGTTAAGATGCGAAAATGAGATTTTTAATGATTAGCAATATGATGTCTGTATCATTAACAAACTGTACACAATTGGTTTAGAGCGGTAGAGCAGTAGATGGATTAAAGCACAAACTTACAATATCTGTCAAAGATGGTAGATTGTATTGATCGCGTAACAGTTGCTGGGTACGTAGACACTCCTCTTGGAAGTCGCAAACAAATTCAAGTTTGCCCAGACATTGAACGCAGATCGCCTTGGGCAGAGGATCCCTCTCATCTATCTGTGATTTAAAAAGAATATCTGAGATTCTGGGCCAAAATAATTTATCGCAGCCTTATAAATCCAGATAAAACTTGTCTGCTTATAGTTTTAGATAAATAGTGCAAATTTTTATTGAAACTTTTGCTGATAGTGAATAAAGCTATTTCCTGTCATTTATGTATGTTAATTGAAAATAAGCCACGCACCTTACCCTACTGCTCTACAAAAATCATTACAACTTCATAGGTACCCACACAAAACGTCTTCTCAGTAACTCAATCTCTATAAATCTTTTGTGTAATAGATATTGCAGTATTATTTTCGCAGATCTTTTAAAATATATACAATGTTTGATGATAAATATGTAATTTACAATTTTTTAAATATTGATAAACAAACAAACAAACAAATAAATAAATAAATTAACAAATTAATAAATAGATAAACAGTAGCAGTAAAAAAATAAATAAATAAAAATAAATAAAAAATGCATGAAAGGTAAAGGTATAAGAAGAAAAAAATGGAAAAGTGTATCAGTACAATGGTATCGCATTCGTTTGTGTATAGCGTCACATCAGACATCCTCGATTCTTCCACCAATAGAAGCACAGTAAGTAAAGAAAAGTGCAGGAAATAAAGAGTAGGCATCGAAAAATGGCAAGATATCGAGGGCCATTAAAAGACGAAAGGTTTCTCGTTAGTCGGGAGGAAAAAAAAAAGGGATCGGCTGGCACGAGAGACAGGAAAATCGCGGCGCAGTCCTGCACGCGTAGCTTCCTTCTGCGTGCCCGAGCCGGCCATTTTTCTAACCCCCCTCTCGAGTAAACGGCGTTGTTTGGGGCACTCGCATTAGCACTTACCAGTATGTTGATTTTCGAGTGTATCTTGAAGCCAAGGAAGCGTTTTGTGCCCTCCTCGCCGAAGACGTCCATGTAGATACTTCCGCACTGGCCGCAGAGCCTGCAAACCTGGCCCTCATCTTCCTTCAGCTCCATTTTTGTTTACCCTCAAGGCTGCCTGAACAGGCACTCGACTACTTGGGACTGCACGGCGGCGGTGGCGACGGTGGCGGCCTGGCGGCGGTGTCGCTTCTTTTTCTTTCTTCGTCTTTCTCGCTCCAACGCTCCAAGCACGCGTCTCTCGTCTCTCCCTATATACTACTTGCGGCCCTGGCGGCCCTGGTGCAGGCGTCTCGAACACACAAGCGACGCGCTCTCAAATCGTGTGCCGGGCGGCCTGTGCAGTGTGCGGCGTATCTTCTTCACCAATTTTCCCACTTTTTTCTATTTTCTTTCTCACTCACCCCAGTGAAAGAGGCTTCTTCCTTCCAGTGTCCTGGCCGACTGACGGGGAAAAAGCCCAAGCGCCTTTCTTCACCGTTCGTTTAGCCATCCACCTCGAACTTCTTCGACTCCCGAAGAAAATGTAACCGCCGATGAAAAGAAAAATCAGAGAATTAAGGGTAAAACCGCCTCGATCTTGTTCGATGCACCGTCGAAACCGCCGCTGGGCCGCGCTGCGTATATCCAAGCCGACAAGCCGAGTTCGAGAACCACGTCGAGAACTGAGACTCCATGGGACTCGACTCGGGATGGGAGTGCGTTGTGCGTTCTTTCCCTCCCCCACTATCCCGCTCCTTTCTGTCCATCTCCCTCCCTCTCGAGTCCCTACTCTTTGTGACGATGCCAATATGCCATTGCTTTTCCCATGCAATGCAATGGCCAATCGCGTACTCTACGCACGCACTCCGCACCACCCTTCAGCTATTAATTTATGTGATGCACCAAAACACCAATCGCATTAGAATAACATACAAAACACTGCGGATTAATCTTTATTTTTATTAAACAACAATCTAATATATTACATTCATAAACTATTTTTTTGCTTCTGCCCTTTTGTCTATATATTGCTTTATCTTTTCATAACTTATAAGCTTTCTTTAAAAGCGCTAACAGCGTTTTCGTATTTGCAAAAATCATTCTCATCTGTACAATATAAAAAATAAAATGTTCTCAATACGCACACAGTCACACGCCCGCACGCGCGCAGCCGCAGCCGCCCGCATATACACACACATATGTTATATATACACTGACATTGAGACCTTTCCACAATAATACGTCTTGAACGTTTGCCAAGTTCATTCAAATAGTCACGCGTATTACTAAATATATATAACGCGAAATTATTTAATTGCAGTAATTTTTCATTGCAGATCGAAGTTTATATGTATGTATAAGTAAAAATGACTAAAATAGCGGAAAAATAACGGAAATAACGGAAATCCAATGCGAAAATCGCTGAGTATAGGTAGAATTAATTATTAAGCGTGATATTTAAAGTTTCATTGACTCGTAGAAAAATATATTGCGGCATATTACAGATTCTGCACTCGAGGACTCGAGTCTTTATTCACTTATTCGGTAAGTAAGCGTGTAAGTAGTTTAGCTCGAGCAGTACTGACATTGCGCATGCGCATATTTTGTCATTGCAATGGCGGAATTTTGTAAGAATTTAAAAACCATTTTGACAATCAACTAAAAGTATTTACCATGAAAGTTTGTTAAAATTCGCGAACGGAATAAAATAAAAATAGTTGAAATTTAATAGGCTAGTTTGTATGTTTCAATTGAGGTAAATAAAAAGGTTACAATAGAGAAAAAATTTAGGGATGACTGCACGCATAATTTTGCAAGGTACGATAAAAGAAAGAATATAGTAAAAATGAAAAATAATAAATGGAATGCTATTTGCCGATAAAATAATATAATAAATAATTAGTGTTTGAGCAGTATCAGAAAGCCAGAATGCAATTCGTTCAAACAGTAACCGATTTAGCATCGAGGCCTCACAACATTGAATACCTGGATTGTGCTGGAGTATTAGATCTAGTGTGTCCTTTATTGTGGGATGTGATGCCGTCTATCCAACAACTTGCTGCTATTGCACTCGGAAGATTGGCTAATCACGATGTAAAATTAGCTCAAGCTATTTTGAAAAGAAATATATTGCCGCAGCTGTTGAAGAAAATTGATAAGCAAACTGTGCGGATTATCCTTTTACGGCCTATTTTTTTCATGTTCTTTTATTTAATAGAAATAAAAAAACTGACTTTTAGGAATTTTTTAAAAAAGCAGCACTTTTTCTACTTCGATCTTTGGTTAAACACTCGCCGGAAATGGCACTTACGGTTGTATCGGAAGACGGCTTAGAAGCTATGACTTTGTGTTTAGAAGACTTTAATCCTGGTGTAAAGGAAGCCGCAGCCTGGGCAGTCGGATATGTATCTAGGCACAATAAATGTTTAGCACAAGCTGCTGTTGATTCCGGTATTAACATAACCACATAACCTTTTATTATTTAAAAAAAAGGAAATATATATTATACTATTTTTATGCAGGTGCCGTTCCGCTCTTAGTTCTCTGTCTTCAAGAATCAGAGTTGTGTCTAAAGCAAATTAGCACTTCGGCATTGTGCGATATCAGCAAGCATACGGCTGAACTAGCCCAGACGGTGGTAGACGCTGGAGCCATTCCTCGCTTAGCAAAAACCTTATCTAATCAAGACGCAAAACTTAAGGTAGCTCGTCTCGATCGAAAATGAAGCAGAGCGAACATTTTTTAAAATTACCTCAATAATTTCAATAATTGAATGTAATTTAATGTTAGCGTCAAGTTTTATCAGCGCTCGGCTGCATAGCTAAACATTCTGCAGAATTGGCTGAATTCGTTATCGAGGCACAGGTTTTTCCAGAAGCTTTTTATCATATGGGACACCCTGACGAAAACGTGGCGAAAGCTGCGGCGACCTTGACGAAAGAAGTTTGCAAACACTCTTTCGAAGTTAGGCCCTCTCTATTTTTCCAACATTTACCTGAATTATTGCAATTTAAACATTATTTTAATTGCTTATTTAAAAGCTCGCTCAACTTGTTGTCAATATGGGCGGCATTGAATTCTTAGTGGAAATGATTAGCACTAAAAAATCTGCGACGAAATTGCCTGCAATAATGGCCCTTGGATACATTGCCGGCCATTCGGATCAATTAGCTTTGCAACTTATTGAAATGAAGGTATTGCTATTAATAGAATTCTTATTCGTTTCTTCTTGTCCTTTAAATACTTTCTTATATTTTCTTTTATCTATAGGCTGTAAATCAATTATCAGTCATTTTAGAGACGGAACAAGAAGATCATATTTTAGCTATTACAGTTTGGGCATTAGGACAGATAGGAAAACACTCTTCCGAGCATGCTAAAGCAGTAGCTGAAGCAAATGCATTCACTTGCATATTAGCTGTCAGTTACATTATTCTTATTGTTTGATAACCATTTATTATATGTTAACATGTTAACTTTATTAACTGTTCATTGCAGTTGTATACAAATGTGCAAAATTCTGAAGATTTAAAAACAAAGTGCAAAATAACGTTGAAACAAGTATTGCAAAAGTGTATGCATATTGAAGCTTTGGAACCACTATTGCATGATGCTCCACCAAACATACTTAAATACATTCTAGGACAGTTCAGTAAGGTAGGCTATTCACTGTTATACTATACCCGGTAAGCATACACTCTGAAAAAAGAGTTCATAAAGATCTCTTTATCAACTCTTTTTTCAGATTGTGCTTATTGATATATATATGTATATATATAGCTGTAAACCAAATCGTTACATTTTATCGTACCTTTATAAAGACCCCTATCATGAACATTAAAAAAAAAACCTACATTCAATTTTATTATAATAGCGTTTCAAATTTACATTTTTTTATGCATTTTAAAATATGGTGCACATTACAAATATATCTTTTTTTTACATTATGCTAATGTAATTATTGAAAAGAAGCATCATATTTACAGTACAAATCTTTAATAACAACGTTTTTATTATAAACATTAAATTTATATTCAGTAACATTATTTGCAAATAAAAAATAAATAATAAACTATATTTATTGTCTTTAAATGTGAAACCTTTTATTGAAATAAATATATGTAACAAAATTTTCTTACACATAAATACATATATTTAAAATTGCATCCATAATATATAATTTACAATTTCTAATAGTGGCAGTATCTGTACAAAAATGTAGATTCATGCATCAAATTTAAATATTTCGTTTTCATTGTCAATTATCTTTATTTTCACTAAATCTTTATTAATACATTCTTTAGACAAATAAGATTTCAAATACATCACATTCAATAAGAATTCAGTTTTTTTTCTTATATTTCCCAATAACAACAATTAAATTAATCATTTGTCTTATTATTTTAACTCTATTAAAAAAAAAAAAAAAAACAAAGACAAAAAACTCAAATTTTAAGATAAATTACTAAAAATAAAATACATTTTTTTATTACATATTCTTATAAGAATTGTTTAATATTTATTTAAAAAATTACAGATAGTTGTTTTTGTCAAATTTTAACTAGATGAGCATAGTGCCAATTTTATATTAATAATATTGACTAATAAGGCATTGCATTTGATATTGGCATACATATATAACTTTAGTTTACAAGATATTTCATATAAATTTTATACTAATTTTAAATAAAAATATTTATAAAAATTACTAATTAAATTCTCTAATTTCTAAAATAAAATAATACCGAATATCTTTTATCAAATCTTACAAGTTTGTTTTACACTATAAAAATGTAACTTATCTGAATAATATGAATAAATTTGTATAATTTTACAACCTTAACATAAATGTATTAATCTCAACTACATTTCTACCAAAATTTTCGGTCTATAACTGTACTTAATTGTATAGTAATAGGATCAAATATTCGATTCAGAGCATGCATTCTACCCAAGTATTTCTGAAAAAAAAAATTAAGATTAAAATTCTAATGTATATTATTATATTTTAATGACAATAAAAACTTATTTATTAAAAATAATTTTTTATTCTTTTATAACAAAACATTTATTTAGATTGTAAAATAATAAAAAATATAATTAATGTTAAAAAAACTGGGAAAATGTAATTGGCAGTTATGATGATTCATTTTATATCAATTAATAAGTTAATATCACTTTACATTTCACACGTTCTGGATTATACAAATATAAAAAAAGCTTTATCAATTACATGACTAGTAAAATTTGATATTAATCTTTATGAATTAAAGTACAAAGTAAAGTATACAATAAATACCCTAATTCAATAATAATTATACTATTTAAAATAATTTATTTCTATTGTAGAAATCAATTATCTCAGTTTTTTTTTTGGAATGTAGAAATATTTAAAACTTTTATAATGGTTTTATAAAATTAATGCAAGAAATTTTGTCATGGTCTCATTGTAATAGTCATGTTTGTGTTTCA
This sequence comes from Sycophila texana, assembly GCA_035582955.1. Taxonomy (NCBI): domain Eukaryota; kingdom Metazoa; phylum Arthropoda; class Insecta; order Hymenoptera; family Eurytomidae; genus Sycophila; species Sycophila texana. Next base: position 12,069,247 of record JAWWEN010000009.1, on the reverse strand, counting down.
TTATTCATCATTTTCATCGTTTGCTTTAATGCTAGCATAATTGTTCATATTTCTATTCACCCTTAACATTTTTAGAAAGCTTCCAAGTACCAAAATAGTCTTTCTATGTCTTTTGAAGATTCCAGTATACAATGCTTCTCTAATGTCGCGTCGATCACTAACATCTGAATCTATACTAGAAACAGAAACAATTGATGGTTTTGCAGAAACAGGTTGATGATGAATACTTGTGTCTCCATGATTATTAACCATTTTGTAAAAAAAAAACAAATGTTAGAAACTTATTTAATTTATGCAAACACTTTTTTCACTATTGATCTTTGATAAGAAATGGATTGAGTATTTTTATAACACTTTGTAGTTCATTCCTTTACAGTAGAGATCACAATCAAGAAACATTTGAAACAAAAAGTTCTGTGTACAGCTACATGGATATTATCAATTCTATTTTTTGAATAGAAGTTGACACATTCCACTGCTATTTACACTTGGATTTTTTTAAAATACATCATTTAAAATTTGCAAACACTGTCATTTTAAATGGAAAATTTTTCTTTATACTGCTCCAACAATGCATATCTTATCTTGTAGAATCTGTTAAACACTCATTTGCTTTTTGACAAGAATAAATAAATCACGTTTCTAAGAAATACTTCTGATATATTGCATGTTTTGTAATGTACGTCAAGAAGGCAAATATCATGCTGAGTACAGTCCCATGCAAAATTTGGCTTACTGAAATAAAAAAACATGAAATAGTCCATTAAAAATAACAAATAGTATGAATTAAAGTCTATTAACAGGTTCAGTCAGAATCCGTCAGAATTCAGAAATTACTTCAATGACAATTAAAATTAATAATTAAAATGTACTCATGGCACTCTCTATTAGTAATTTCTCAGTCCTACGTGGTACATACATATGTATCACGTAAATTTCTTATTTTTTACAAAATAATAGACGTCCGGTATATACATTATCAAGAAAAGAAAATGTATAAAGATTTTTACACAAAATAGCTGTCGGCATTTAGGAAAGAATTTCGTTATACACACATTGGACTGAACCTGTTAAAAATGTATAAATTAGCAGCATAGGAATAAATTGTTTATAAAAGTTATTTATTTCTCACAGAAACAAACTTAGATTAAATAATTTTATGTAAAATTTTTAGACTTATTAATGCTCTTTAAATACTTAATTACAGATATTACCAAACGACACTAGAGCTCGAAGGTTATTTGTCACAACTGGAGGATTAAAAAAAGTTCAAGAAATACAAGCAGAACCAGGCTCAACTTTGTACGAATACATAACAATAATCAACTGTTGTTTTCCAGAGGAAATTGTCAGGTCAGTATTTTATTGCTTTTTAATCTAAATAAAATGATAAGACTCAATTTGTTGTTCAAAAGAAAAAAAAGAAAAAAAAATATGCAATGTAAATCTTGTAAATTAAAGTAAAAAGTGCAAGTAGAATTTTTTCACTGTGGAAAGATAATATTAAAGATAAAAAGTTGAAAATTGATTGTGGCAACTAATGATCCTAGAGATTTTTTATTATTCTTTTAAAAAATAAAATAAAATTTAGTATTGAATAGAAAATGACTATTGAAGCAGTTGACATATGATCTTTGGTAATTTATTGTCATGATCTAGTAAAGGTAAACAAATGTAAAAAAAACACTAGTTGCTCAAAAATGTCATTTGAAGAAGGCTCATGTACTTAAGGCACATATTAAAATTTTGGTGATACTTACTAAGTCTATCAGAAGAATAAATAATGTTGAAATTGTAAAATGTTTAAAAAAGACTATTATATAGAAAAGGATGGAGGTCGCTTATTTTAAGTTTTATAGTTTTCGAAAATGTTGCTTTGCAAGAAAGCAGCCATAATGTTTCATTTGAGTGCTGACCTGGAGCTGACAGTGACAGGTAAAGAAAGGTATTGAAGCATAGACTAAAGAAAGTACTAGAGAAAGGTAAGAGACTTGGAGTTTGGAGTCTTAGCACTTGCGTCTGAACAGTAATTCCACCTGGTTCCACCAGGTTTTAGATCCGTGGCGTTCTGGTAAGGCGCCTAAGGCGGTAACGCTTTGTAATTATATCAGCAAATTTGATGCTTGTTAAAATGTTTGTCTTAAAATTAATTAAAGAGATCGAGTTAAATCCACGACACGTTCATTCTATTTTTACTGATTTTTCTTTTTATTATTTTTCGTTCTAGATATTATTCTCCAGGATACCCGGACAGTCTGTTAGAAGCTGTGGACCAATTTCAACCGAATTGTTCATTAAATGAAATGAAATGTAATTTTTCAAATGAACACGAGCAGAGCAATTCAAGTATGTCTGTAAGTGATAATCAGGAAGTCATTTAAAGGGCAAAAAATAAAATTATCGGAGTTTAAAACTTGCAATGTTATACTATATGGAATTATTATTTTTGTTGTATATATAAATAAATAAATAGTAAAATCTGCAATAAAATGATGATTTTCTTACTTCCGTTGATTGAGATATACCCTGCTGATTGTAATTATAGATACTAGTCGTACGATGATTAATAAATAATGATCGAATCTTTAATAAATAAGTCGGTCACTTATAAATCGAAAGGCCACAATGCCGTCGACGTGGCTGCTCTATTTTCGCGATTCGGCGCGTTTTCGTTTTCACAATAATAATGATGATTCGCAACCGAGCGCGTAGGCGGGCAACTGGTGGTCTGGAGCTTGGCCAGCTATTATGCCTATAGATACCTATAGCTGACCAGCTATTAGCGAGATTTCGAGAATCTCGAAACAACTAGCTACATCTTCCTTTGATTAACAATTACTTTTACTCTTCGTCACATCCATTTTATTGCCTGCAGTTTAGGCCACCTGTTGAAGGCCACTCACTCATACTAATATATATTTGATCATAAAAAATATTAATAATCGAGGTGTCTAATAATTGATCTACTAGTCGAAGCAGTAGATAAAGTTATGAATTTTAGGTAAGAAATAGGCAAAGACCCGTATAGCGAAGAGTTATTTGAACGTTTGGATTGTTTGTTCTTAATGTTGTTGTTTAATAAAAATATACGAAATGAAATATGAAATTGAATAATGGCTTAATTTATTTGGTTATATTGCCTGGCAAATGAGAAGGGGGCAAAAAGTAGAAGAGCCGCTGTCTAGAAAACCACTATAATAAAGCTCCGCGAGAAAATGAGCAAGTTCGGGCCGCGTTGCTGCTTAACGAGCCTTGTCTCGCAAGCCCTCGAGAGTCGCCTGGCACGCAGCTGTTTTCGAAAATTTGGCAGAGCGCACTTTTAACTTAACTCCTGGCTTTAGCCCGCAGGAGCGCGTAAAATGACTCCTTATGAGCTTCCGGCAAAATTATTCCGGCTTTCGATTATTCGCTTATTCTAATTTTAGACTTGTTTTCGCATCGTTCAACATTATTATAGGCTTCTTATCTATTTTTCCATAATTTATACTTCGTTTTCGCATTTTCTGCCTACACGCGGTTGCGACATAAATAGTTTTTCTTAAAAATAATATTTAAAGGAATATGTTGAAACGCGGACGGTCTACCCACACATTCTACATTAGTAGACAGGAAAGTTCCTTTAAATACTAAAATGACTAAAAATCTAATCGTTTCGAATAGCGAACAATTGAATTCCACTCATCTTTTTAATGGGCATGTGCGAACGTTACGGTAGGAATCGTGTATATGGAGAATGAGTTGTTGGTCAATGAGAATTAGAGGCTGAAAGAAGATGAGATTTGTAATGCACTCGAAGGTCGTTCAATCATCCGGACACCTGGGGCGGTGCGCTACAACACTTCTAACATATTTCATTTTTCAGCCACTTTGTGGAGAGGGGGTGCGCCAGACCATGCGCTAGTCTGACTATTTTCGCACGTAACTCGCGCCTCTGCATTTTCTAGCTGCTTTAGCCAGCGCGAGGCTCGGCAGATCTTTATACGGGACGCAGGAGGCCGCTGCTCCTCAGGTGTCCACAGCCCGTCGTCCGAACCATCACTCAGAATGGTGAGCTATTCTATAATACCTTATATTCACTTTTTACATTGCCTTTTCCATTTGTCATTCCTTCTTTTTTACCTACAAATGATTCTAGTGATAGTCATACTTTTATTTATAATCTATACACTCCTGTATTACACATGATTAAATCGAGAGGAATACCATTAGGAGGAAGACGAACAGAAGGTAGCGGTGATGCGCAAGGCATTCCAGATGTTCGACACGAGCAAGAGCGGCTTCATCGATACCATCAAAATCTCGACGATCTTGAACACTATGGGTCAACTTTTCGATGACGGCGAATTGAACGCAATAATCGAGGAGAACGATCCGGAAGGTTCTGGTAAGGTCAATTTCGACGGCTTCTGCAAAATTGCTGGTCGCTTCCTCGAAGAAGAAGATTCCGAAGCGATGCAGGAAGAGTTGAAAGAAGCCTTTAGGCTCTACGACAGGGAGGGTAACGGCTACATTACCACCGCGACTCTTAAGGAGATCCTCGCCGCACTTGACGATAAACTCACAAACACCGACCTTGACGGAATCATCGCCGAGATTGACACTGACGGCTCCGGCACCGTTGACTTTGATGGTGAGTACAACTTATTTTCTATTCCTTTTTCAGTTTTCTACACCTTTTAACCCTCTGCAACTAAAGACTGAGAATTTCTAAAATAGAAGCGATTTTTCACCAGCTATTTATAAAACACTAAAAGAGCACAATGAGCCTAGCATTTTTTACATAACTTTTAGTCATATATTATCTTCGCTGCATCACTATAAATTAATACCTTATTTCGCCAACGTCTTGTAAGATATTCATTTTTAAATGCACTCATCCTAATGATTCTAGAAAAATAGCTTATATTAGAAAATAAGAACTTTTTTATTTTTTAGAATTCATGGAGATGATGACTGGAGAATAAACATACTTATAAGCTACTGATACATCTTCAAATAATGTATGATTAACTCGCTACAAATTCTACAACTTTCATTTTTTTTTAAGTATTAAAAAAAATGCTTTTCTATTTATCGTCATTGCATTCAAAATAAAAAAGAAGAAATATATAGTTATTTTCTTATTATAAAAAAACTGCCTTTAATTATTAACCGTACGAACCTTCGTTCCTTATCTTCAGTATGAAACTTGCCATATCGCTTAAAAGGGTTAGGTAAAATAAGACACTTTTTAACGAGAAAGTATACGCTTGAGATATTTTTTTATTATTTTGCTTCTACATCGTCAACGTAAAATTGTTGACTTAGAAAATAATAAGCATAGCGTAAATATGTTCAAATTGCAAATGTAATTAAATCTCAAAGCACTCTTATTCGAACGCTGTAAGTAGAAAAATATGGAGAAAGGTTTACAATAATTGTTCAGATCTAGGGTTACCTATTTAGTACTCAGAGATGATTTCGTCCTGGTGATAGACGTACACATCTTTTACGTAAATGTTGTTAGCGTAGAATGCACTCTCAGCGAGGGGTCTGTCCAGAGGGTAGCCAAGAGGCATGCCGTCAAGAGAGACAACTCCACCAATGATTTCACCAATGTGCATGTTTTCGTAATAGTTGTGGAGATATTCTTCGTGTCCCTTCCATCCCTGGTATATACCAGACGGGAGAGTTCCATGGTATTCGGTAGCTCCAGGATAATGTCCGCTTCCGAGGTATTCACCCTCCTGATGGACTCCCGTGATACCGTGGTGTACACCAGCGACTCCATGTCCGACACCTTGACCGACACCTTGACCGACACCGTGGCCGACACCGTGGCCGACACCGTGGCCGACACCGTGGCCGACACCGTGGCCGACACCGTGGCCGACACCGTAGCCGACACCGTGGCCGATACCGTGGCCAACGCCGTGGCCGACACCTTGACCGACACCGTGGCCGACACCGTGGCCGACACCGTGGCCGACACCGTGGCCGACACCGTGGCTGACACCGTGGCCGACACCGTGGCCGACACCGTGGCCGACGACACCGTGGCCGACACCGTGGCCGACACCGTGACTGATGCCGTGTCCAATGTCAGCGCCAAGACCAAGTCCATGACCAATGTCTACACCGTGAGCGACACCATGGCCAACACCCTGTCCAATACCGTGCCCAATGCCGTGTCCCCCCATACCAATATCTCCTACAACATTCTGACCAATTCCATGATGACCATGGATTTGACCTTCACCGTGCAGGCCTTCGTGATGTCCTTCATGATGGCCCTCATGATGGCCCTCATGATGGCCCTCATGATGCACGGGGTAATGATGGCCGTGAGCATTGTAGTGGGTCTGTTGCCAGTGAGGATAGGAATAACTACCAGGGTATTTCTTGTACAAATAGCCCCAATGCCAATTTCCTTAGAAATAAATAAAATATATAAATATAAAGATAGCATTATCTTAATTAATATATAAATCAATTTTTAAAAGTTATAATAATTTTACTAGAAATACCTTCAGTGATAACTTGGCCATCGAAGTCGGGAATAACTTCAACTGTCTGGTATCCACCGTGAATTTTGTCAATTGGGTTCTTGCTGATTTGTTCGTATTCGTCGATTCCTACGACCTGATAATGATGTGGTTGATAAGATTGCCATTCATCTTCAACAACTGGGCCGTAATGTTGAGGTTGGTGATTATGGATTCCAGCGGTTATGACAACCAATAGTTGAAGGGGTAATCCTGATTGAGAACCCTTGGGAAGAGTTAACCTAGCAGGGAATCCGTACAGCTGCTGGGGCTGAAACAAAGAACGTAATTTTTTAATAATAGACTCAGTAAGAATTTAAATTAAAATGACTTTATGACAATAAACGATTTTTTACTTCAACAACGTAGTATGGGTTCTGGGAGCGAATTGCACTTTCAACGTGATTATGGATTTGATGGACTGATGGATGATCGTAACTCTGACCAGTAGCTTGATGAGAGTTTCTGACAATGGCATTGTGGCCTTCGGTAACTGAAAGTATAAATAAAACATTAAATAATAATATTTTAATTAGGATGAAATGAAAAAATTCATTAAACTTACGGTCATAAACAAATTGGTCAAGCTCAAAGAAACAGTGTCTATGTTCGTTGATATCGATAGGCTGTCCCTCGTGATTGTATTTAGGTCCAACGTAAACACGGACAACTGCGTTCGGAATACTCTTGTCAGATTGTACGTGGATAGTATAGTCATAAGGTTGATGGTCAAGCCTCTTAAGGTGAGCTACAACAGATGATAAAGGCTGTTGTTCTTGGTGCTGTCCAATTGGCTGGGGTACAGCGTTACTAAGGTCAACTTCATAGTCGCTGAAGTATGTGATCAAGTCTCCGACTTCGATGTTTTCGATTTTTACTCCCGGTACAACAACGTCGTTATATTGGTAGGCGGGTAAAGCAAGCTGATAGTAATGGAAGATGTTGAGAATCCTTGCGAACAACTGGTAGAAGATTGGGTCTCGTACAGCGGTGTATCCAAGTTCAAGCGCAGATGGAGTGTACTCCCAGATGTGGTTGAATTCTGGCACATTACCCAATAATTGCTTAGCAACAGCTTGTAAGCTGCCATAGTATCTGGGATTAATGCTGTGACCAGTTCCCTCGATAATTTCTCCGAGAATGTTAAGACCCTGAGGTTGGTACAAGGAAAGAAAAACTCCATGAGGAGTAATAACGTGACCACTGTCAATAGCATCGATGATTCTTTGTTCGAGAACCCGAACAAGCTTGATAAGCTCGTAATTGTGGTGTCCAGGAGTGATGCGGATGTGTTCATCACGACCCGGAAGGTTAAGTCCGTTAGCGTATCGAAGATGAGGATTAAATGGAGTCTCGATGTTTTCAAGATAGTCATCAAGTTCGTGGATGGGTCCAAGACCTTGTCCAAGACGTTCAAGGTTGTAACGGGCAAGCAACTGTTGGTGAATATAGTAATAGTGAGCACCGTGACCAATTGGATTCAAATGAGCTTCTTGCTGCCCCTGTTGGTAACCTTGTCCGCCATGACCTTCGAGTTGACCCTGCATTAAAGAAGATAATTCAAGAAATGTCGTTGATACGTATTAAAAATTATATTTAAATTTATATCTTAAAAAAATGTCATTTACTTGATGGAGCATGTGGCTGGATAAGTGGACGTAAGAATAGTAAGCGTTCAAACCGATATCTTCGGTAAGATAGGCGATTTGGTTTTCTCCATAAGGAAGGTAGGAGGTTTCGTTGACGTAGATGTGGTGAACGTGGTGTGCGTGTTCTCCTTGTCCGAAGTGGGCCAAGCCATGCTGTAGAACATGGTCGTAGACTTTCTGAATGATTTGCGTGTCAAAGAAGTAGTGCGGGAAGACTTCGTAGACTGGAGGAAGAATAACACCCTGCGTGTCATGGCGTTGAAGAACGGCACTTGCAAAGGCCTAAAAATTCATAGGACATTGTCATGATCAATAGTTAATTTTTTAAAATAATATAAAAAGCTTGAAATGAATAGTAGAAAGATATAATATTATATTAACTTACGGTAACGAACTGGTCCTGGTTAACGTGAATGCGAGCCCATGCAGCAGTGTGCAAGAAGGTTTCGTAGTCCTTAGCACCCAGCAAGACCTGAGTAAGAAGAGCTACCTCCTTACGAAGCACGCTCGTCGACATCGAGAATGGAGTACCCTGAGGTTGCGCATGGCCGCTTTGCACAAGACCAACGTAGTACTTAACTACAGACGGGTTCTCGTAGCTCTCCAAGTGGGACTCCAATTCATAGTTTGCACCGATTTCGAGGAGGTGTTCGTGCGGTAATTCCCCAACAATATTTTCTAATAGCTGGATAACATGCTGCTGCTTTTGCAAGAGTACCTGGTCGGCTAAAATAAAGGAATTCCTTCAAAATAACTCGGGAAAATCTTTACTAAATAAATGAAAAAACTAAATAATACTAAATGAAAGAAAGAGTGGAGAAAATTTAAAGTTGTCTACTTACCAGCATGAAGATTCGGAGATATGGAGATTGCCGCCCCAAGGGCTAACAAAGCCAGGAACACTATGCCGACTCGCATTGTGCTGCAAGTGCTGTGCATACTGACAGTCTAAAGGCCCGGGCCTTTTATACCTACTAAATCCATATCATTATCGTCAAAGTCGGCTCCGACGACTCGACCTTCTGACCTCGTACATTTCGTGCGTTTTTGCTCCACGCGTTGTGATTCTCATATACAGAACGATTACAGACTGATGCTGCGTGCACCTACGTATAACATTTTTTTCTCCAACTTCGCTTCATTTAGTACTCGTACCGCAATTATATTTTATTTATTTATATAAAAACTTTATACTTTATACCTTTTGCAATATTTTATAAAAAAACATTTTGTTTAGTTGAAATATTTTTTTAAATATTATTTCGCAATACAAATATCAAATGATTAATTTTCTTAAGATCATCAAGTTCCAAAAAACGTTTTAGAAACATATTATACAGTTGCCACATAGCAAAAAGTAAGTAACTGCAGAATGATTTTTACAATAAAGCTTGTATTACAAACTATATTAATTACTTTTCAGCTGTATTTATAACTTAGAAATATAATTTAGAGGAATTACACAATACCATATATTTATTGCGAGAATTTGCTTATATTTATTTCCTAATTTTTTCATAATGTTTCGTCTGCTGTAAATATAAATATGTGTTAGTATTGAATTTTTCGCAAGAGAAAGATAATACCATCAAATCTTTTCAGGCATGGCGCAGGTGATTATGCGCATCCGGGTTATCACAATGCTCTTTGCTTTAAGATTTGATCCGCGTGGGTATAGTTATATATAGGCGCAGTCTGCAGCAGAAGCAGATGCTCATAATATACGCTTTTTCAATTTATCACAATAATAAAAGAAATTGTTGAAATACATAGAAAAAATATATTATTTATCAATTAGTATTATATAGTTACTGCTAATAAAATGTTATTATTTAAGTAAGAAAAAAAAGTTAAATAGTTAATTAATTATAGCTGTAATTAGTTGATTTTATAAAAATATAGTTTATTGAAAGAATGAGTATAAAAAGGTTTTTTTTTATCGTAGGAAAGGCAGTTGATACTTTGATATAGCGAAAATAAGTAGTAAAAATGTAATTCGCGCAGTCGCAGCTGCGAGTCCAGCTGTGAGTAAGTAAGAGCGAGAGAAATAATTAGACATCATTGCCATCGCCATCGTCTCTTTCTGTTTTCCCATTTCTCTTTTCTCGTTTAGTCGCTTGGAAGTGCGACTGTCTATGACTGTAACCTTGAAAAGGCCACCCTCAAAGGCCGCGGGAGCATCGTCGGGAGAGGGAGCTTCATTGCGGGTGAGTTTCAGCCTCTCGCTCGTGCAGTCTCCTGCAGCAGGCAGCTGCTTCTCCCTCTCTCGTGGCAATTTTATTGCTTTGGCCGCGAGCATTGCGAAGGCGCAGCGGAGTGGCTCGAGTATCAGTAGGAGATCGTATCGAGCTTGAAAATCGGAGTTCCGTGCAGGACTTGGAGAAAAGTCGATCCTACTGGCATTTGGGAGGATGAAGGTTAGGTCAGGATGTTGAATCGCTTGGTGCATCGTCCTGCTTCCGCCGAAGAAGCGAATTCGGGTATACGCTTGCTTTAATATACTGCCGCACGCCGGGAAAACATCTACAGTGTCGAAGACGGAACAGTGTCAAATTACCATTGCACTCAGCCCCTCCCCCGCTCTCTTTTGCGGTTCTTCCTTCGTCTGCTCTCCTCCCGGAGTCTAAGTCTAAGAGAGCCAGTTCGAACGCTCTTTTCAGCGGTCTCTCGCCCTCGCATTCGGAGAGCCAGGAGTCTCGAGAGACTGAGTACGATGCATCGTTCTTTGCGGCCTAAGTACACGACCATCCAGTAGGATAGGCCGAGGTGTCCGCATTTTGGGAGACCGGAGCTGCGGAAGGAGAGATATGGTTATCTCCGGGAATTCGGCGCATCGGCCTCACACGGTCGCCAAGAAAAATGTTAGGATTCTCCTCGTGGGTGACCGAGGAGTCGGTAAAACCTCCCTAATCCTTTCACTAGTCAGTGATGAGTACGCTGAGGATGTTCCCAGCAAGGCAGAAGAAATTACAATACCTGCCGATGTCACTCCTGAGCAAGTACCCACACGGATCGTGGATTACTCCGGTAAATCGAAATCTCCATTTAAAAAGATTTATTTTTATTTTTACAATTTTTCTTTCTTTTAATCACTTTTCTATCTACTATTTAGCAATGGAGCAGACAGAGGATCAACTTTGCGATGAAATTATTAAGGCACATGTCATTTGTGTTGTTTACTCGGTACAACATAGAGAAACTTTAGAGAGCGCTAAATCTTACTGGCTGCCTCTCATTCGTAAAAGTACCTCTAGCACTCGATGCCCGGTTGTACTTGTAGGCAACAAAATTGATGTTATTGATTATTCGACTATCGATGAAGTTTATCCAATAATGAAAGAATTTTCCGAAATTGAAAGTTGCATCGAGGTAAAGTTTAACTATTTAATGTGCTCTATTACGACTGATCTAACTAATATTCATAATTTAGTGCTTTTAAATTCATCTTATTTTTTTTCTTTATATACTTTTTAATACATTATAATTACCCCTTTTCCAGTGTTCTGCCAAAACTTTGCAGAACATCTCAGAGATGTTTTATTACGCACAGAAGGCTGTTTTGCATCCAACAACTCCGTTATACAATTATGATACACAGGAGGTAGGATGATTAACAACTATTTAAGTAATGCAAATTTAATTAGCTGACATAAATTGTTCTAAATATGAGCATATATATTTCAGCTGACAGAAGAGTGTAAAACAGCATTGCAAAGGATATTTAAGGTAATAATTACAAACATTAATTAAATTAACGCTATTTAACATTCTAAACTCTAAAGTATTCTCATTTTACTAATAGATTTGTGATGTGGATAATGATGGCTTACTGAGCGATGCTGAATTAAATGCATTTCAACAATGGTGCTTTAATACTCCTTTGCAACCACAAGTGCTAGAAGATGTAAAAGCAGTACTTTCAAAAAATATCGAAGATGGTGTGTGTAATGGCTGCGTGACAATGAAGGGTTTTATGTTTTTGCAATGTCTTTTCATACAGAGAGGAAGAAATGAAACTACATGGGCAGTTTTACGCAAATTTGGCTATGATAACGATCTTCAAATGTCTAAAGACTACATACATCCTCCGTAAATGAATTTAGAATTAGCTAGTTTATTCTCTTGTTGGTTAAATACGCTTAATATCAATTTGTTTTTATTTTAGTCTTAAAGTTCCTTCTGGCTGCACAACAGAATTATCTCACAAAGGTCAAGAATTTTTAACACAACTTTTTATGCTGCATGATCGAGATAGAGATGGAGTTTTGTCTCCTTCTGAAATGGAGTCATTATTTTCTAAATGTCCAGCCTTACCATGGGAAGATGAGTATAAATACACAGTTGCAACAAATGAAAGGGTAAACATATTTTTAAAAGATTATAGCACATTTTTTTCCAAAATAAATAGATTTAAAACTCTAATGATAAATTTCTTTATTTGCAGGGATGGATTACTTATCAAGGGTACATGTGTCAGTGGGCTCTTATGACATATATGAATGTAAAAAGAACCTTAGAATATATGGCTTATTTAGGATATAATTTATACAACAACGAATGTCCAACATCTGCAGTGATGGTTACACGAGAAAAGAAACTTGATCTAGCTAAAAAACAATCCAGCCGCAATGTTTACTGTTGTCATGTAATAGGACCAAAAAGTGCAGGAAAAACAACATTATGCCGAACATTTGTTGACCCTAAACTTGAGGCAAGTCTTAAAATTAAAAGTAAATCATTTTTAAATGTATTTCAAAATAATAATGATAAACATTCATGTTATATTTTAGAAATTAAATGATGATACTGTACCAAGCAATTCGCATGTGACTGTAAATACGGTTCATGTATATGGACAAGAAAAAACTGTAATTTTGAGAGATATAAACATTTTGAATGTCCAAGATGCACTTACTCCAGCACAAATTCAATGTGATGCTGCTGCTCTTGTTTATGATGCCAATAATCCAAAGTCCTTTGAATATATAGCCAGAATTTATATAGTATGTAACTGTATTTATCTCGTATACAGCAACAATATAAAGTAAGATGAAACTTACATATTTAATTTCTTGCAGAAATATTTTGCTGAAAGTAAGATTCCTGTATTGGTAATTGCAAACAAAAGTGATCTTACAGAAGTGAAGCAAGAATATTTATTGCAACCTCCTAGTTTCTGCAGCAAGTACAAACTTATGCCACCACAGCCTTATAGTATTTCGCGAACAGTACGACGTGAAATTTTCGTAAAGCTGGCAACAATGGCAGCGTTTCCGTAAGTAAATAATATGTAACATTTTTCTCTTTTCTTTTTTTTTGTTTTAATTCAGATACCTTTTTCTAAACCATATATGGTATGCATAAATGTTTCTGATTTCTTTTCATGTTATAAAAATAAAATAAAAGTACCATATCTTCACTAAAGTAAATATGTAAATGGATATGACAATTATTAAAAATTGCACCATTTCCTAATATTTTCTCATTTTATTTACCTTTTTTTTTATCTTTTATAAAAATTCAATAAATTATTGATCGGATAAAATTGCTTTTTGAAGGAATTTTTTTTGTCAATAACTTTTCTGTTACTCTTTTTCTTTCTTTACTCAATTACAAATCTTAAATGAATACTAATAAAAAGCAATTTCATGTTTAGCCGCTTTCAAGCAGCGTGGGTATTATTTTACAAACACAGGTTGGTCTGATATTCAAAATTATACAAATAAATGTTTTTGTAAAACATCATTATAGGCAATGAGCACTGTTTAAACATTTCATTCACAATTTATGGGTTTAAAAGACATTGTCTTCTTCCTTGTTTCTTAATTGCCAACTGAGCTTCCTATTGCAAATTTGTAACAAAGTTGGCTCTCTTTTTTCAGCCCATTGAGGCATATGGTGCATATGTTACTTATCAAACCGTCACCAAGTCAGTGGCGGAGCTCTGTCGCAAGGTTTTGTTGCGTTTCTCCATTTTCACATCCACTGCCTCAACGTTCTCTAGTCTCATTCACTCTTGTATATGTTTCAATTAGTTCACCTGAATCATTTTTAACTTTTTATCTATTTTATTTAAACATTAATGTCCGCTATTCATTTATTTATTTTTATTCTTTATTTACATAATGTGTAATGCAGTCACCTGCAAAAGTTTTGAATCAAACATGTTAATTACTAATATAAATAGTTGCTATTGTCAGTTAGTTTTAATTTTAGCTATGTGATAATCAACATTTGTTATTTTTATTACTTGCATATTTTTATTGCTCATGTTTATCATAAAAATTACAAAATCTAAAAATACGGAATCGAAACTTTTCCACTTGACTTATAATATTTAAAAGATTAAGTCAAAATATGATCCTTGAAATAGCAGTGTATATTTTTTTGCATGAGCATGACATGCTTTATAGAAAGTTTCACATTTTTTATTATTAACACGCAATAAGATAGGTATTTTATAAGTTGTTTTTATTAAATTTTTGTGAAAATAAACAAGAAGTTGTGTTCTTCAAACTTTTAAAATAGAAAAATATCTATTTTTGCTTTCATAATTTATTATTTTTATATTTTCAGGCACATAAAACAATTTGGATTAATGCAAGGAGATTCCATTGTTTGGTGGAAGGCTGGGATTGGTATCGCTGCAGCTACCTTTGCTGGTTTTGTGGTTATGCGAATTTTAAATACCGATAAAAGATAGTCTACCATTCCTTCTCCTATCTTTAATAAAACTCGCCCTAATCTTACAAACGTTCGTCTGAAAAACGCGTTAATTTTATGAAATCTGTTAAAAAATGTATTTAGCTGCTTGTGCAAATCCAATTTATATAATACCAACGTAAATGAAATAGAAAAAGTACAATTTATTGTGTATGAGGAATTATTGACTTTATTACAGATTCTTTCTAGTAGTATAATTATCGGTGGTCCAACTTCCCAACGTTATTTTGTACTTCAATTCAAATCTGCAATAAAGTCAAATAATAAATTAAAAATAAGTATTTCGTATTTTTTTAAATGTAATATAATATAATCCATATATAGTTAACTTTATTTCTCAAATCAAAAAGCTTATTGGATCATTTTGCAAATCTCAAAAAATAATATATATTTGTACATGTATTTTTATATGTTAATATTTTAATATTAAATTTTTTTGTTATTTATGTATAAAAATATAAATTAACAATTTGTTAAATGTAATTCAAAAAATTCGTAATTATTTTTTTTACAATGAACCTGTTATAATTTTTAATGTAATATTTATTTTATAGAAAAATGACTTTATTGCATTTTAAAATTATTTATTTTTGAAAATATTATATATATATATATAACAATTGACATAATCAAAAGATTCTGATATTTAATTTTAAAAACAAATTCTTGATAAAAAAAGTATTTTAAAATCTTTAATAAAATATATAACGAAGATTAGAAGTGGTTGATGTACAACAAGAGTTATAAAATTTCTGTACTGCCATCAATGTATTGATCCAAAAAGCCTTGTTGATTTGATGGTAAAATATATAAAGTACATACTATATTTTTGTTTACACTCCAACCAGGCCTGTTTAAATGATTCGCAAATTTTTAAATCAGCTTGTGTTTGAGCACAACCCAAAAACTGATATTCTTCATATTGACACGGTCCATAACCTGCAGGAGGTGCTGCTGCTTCAGGATTTGATCTCTCATGGTTTCCTGTTATTTTATCACCGATAACAGTACCCTGAAATATTTATTGTTATAGTATGTATGATTAGAAAGTTCTTATGGGAATATCAGTAGTGACAATACCGCAGCAACACCTGCTGCTGTCCCTGCAAATGTACCAAGCATTCCTGGTCCTCGAGGTGCAGGTTGTACAATAACTAGATCACCCCTACAATATTTAAATTTGTCATTAAAATGCTTTTAAATTTCAATCTTGTAAAATAATGACTAAATTTTTTAATGTACGATATATTTTTATTGTTAACTAAAGTAAAAATAAAAAAAAAAAACAATTATCAGTAACAATCGTTTAAATAAATTGATCATTAAGTCAATATTTTAACATCTTGAACAAAATCTGTTATTTGCATATATAGACTAAAATTTGTTTTATTTTGACTAAACGTCATTTAATTCTATCGATCAATTACTTCTCTCAATTTGAATGGAGTAAAAAGAAGCATTATCCTTGCAATTTATATTTACTTGAAGATAAATATTTCATTAATTGTACAAGGTATATGCAGCAATAAAACACATTTGCTCAAAGTTTGTTTAACCACTAATTTTATTTTTCTTACAAGTAATTAGTCACTGAAATAAAGTGTAAATAAAAATATAGCACTATTTTATAAAATTATAAACTGAAAAATTTTAACAGCTGCTTTTTAACTTTCAATTTTATTGAAATAATTCTCTAGTTTCTTCTCATTACAGAGCTACATCTGAAAGCAAAAAGTAATTTCAATATAATAATTGTTACTTTTTTTGTGAAATATTTTCCTTAAGTTTTATTTATACTTACGATTAGCGACTTTGCATTGTCGGAGAGCTTCATTAAAACCTTCGCACAAGCTAAGATCCGACTGATTTTGAGCACACTCTAAAAATTGTTTAATTTCCCAAGCGCAAGCTCCACTTGGTGCAGTGGCACTTTGAGCAGAAGCAGTTGGCGCAGCTGCAACTGGTGCTGCAGCAGCTTCATTAGATCCTCCACTGAACATGCCAGTCATAGCATGACCAATAGTATGACCCACTGCTGAACCAATAGCCACACCACCAGCAGTAGCAGCCATTTGACCCATCAATGAAGGTCCCTGAGATGGTTGAGCAACCATGGGTGTTGAAGCAGGTGCTGGAGCTGGAGGATGTGCAGCTGGAGCAGCACGAGCTGGAGCTGCAGCTGATCTGATGCTACAATAAAATATAGTATTATTCTCGTGAAATAAATGGCTATAAAACAGGATAAGAAAAATTAATATTACAAATGTCTAAAATTGTGTGTAAAATGGCAAGTTGATTATACGAACATAGATTGCTTGAATGATAAATTTAGGTTAAATTTCAATATGAAATTTGACTTTGAAAGTTGTAAAACTAATGCAAATAATCCCAGGAATATTCTTATATTCTTATGTAATTAATATTTGTTCATTGTTAATCGTAAAATTGAAAGAGAGCATGATGGTGACGTAATCATTTGTCTGCTATAAAGCAGTTCTAGTAATTTCTGAAATTGCAACATTTCGAGGACTTACCCTTTTTTTATTATCATGAGGAGAAAATGTGAAAATTGCTCTATACTCACGTCCTGGGTGGAGGTCCGGATGCTCGTCCACGTCGTGGCATTTTATCCGAAATTTGATTAACAACAAGACAAATAACTCAAGTTGTATTGGAAGTATTCTCACTCACTGAGTTTCAATTTGCGACTGAATGATTCGTGTATCTGCGTATGTCGGCTTAAAGGAAAACGCGATTTAAGCGCCGCGTCTACTACGCTCTATACTTCCGCTACGAATATATCTTCTGATTGACGCTTATGCAACGCTGGGCAAACTCACGACTCCCGCGAGGCTTTCTAGAAGCCCCTAATAACTACTGAAAGTAGCGCAACCAGAAATGACGTATAGTAGCAACCGTACTTGTTCGATTACCGACGCACTTCACTTATTTCCCTCCTTTAGGACTATTATTGTATTGTATTTTTTTAATTTAAAAATTTTACCAGTTAGACCAGTTAGATTGATCCTCGTTATAGGAATTTTTTAGGCTATGATAACAATATTTCTCTCTCGACATTCAATTATTTTTTTCGAAAATAAAAATCGAGTTCAAATTTCGAGATATCTCCCAAGCGGAAATTTATTTTCATGCATAAAAGCTTATAAAAGTTTATATAAGTTTAAAACTTTATAAAAGCTTATAAAAGTTTTCAAGCATCGTTTAGCAAGTTTTGACGAACAAAAAAATAAATAAAATTTATAAATTTTTATTAAGTCTCAAATCAGGGTTTTTATAAAAGTTTATAAAAGTTTATAACTTTTATTTGAAAATATTATTTCCGTCTGGGCTAAAATCGCAAAACCGATAAACTCGTCTATTATTTTTATATTAGGGATAATCAATTATTATATGGTGGTTATCTCCTAAAATAGCTTTATTCAAGATATTGTCTTGTAAGTTTGAGCAAAAAAAGTTTATGTATTGCTGTACTCGTACGTTAATAATAATCCCAGATCGATTGACCACGTCGCTTCTGAGATATAGTTGATTAAAATTTGTTTTTTTTTTTTTTGCGTTTCCTTATAACATGGGCGTAAATGGGAAGAAGTAAAAAACGCGTAAAAATAAACAGAAAAAGATCCAGTTTATCGAAAGTACACTCAAGATTTGTCTGAAACTTTCAGAAAAAGAAGTTAAACAATATAAGAACATGATATTTAAAGCCTGAAATGTTTGACCATTTAATAGATCGCACTGTTTCTCTTGCTCATATAGCTCGATCTTTCTCTTTTTCTCACACGCGCTGCATTGCCAACTACGCTAGTCAAAAATTTCCATCCCAAGCTGACTTGTGCCGTAGGGAGATACCACCTTAATTACGTTGTTACCGATCTAACAATTGGCGAAAATAATTCTTTTTCTTTATATCTGTGATCAATACGCAAATGAGCATGCGCAATAAAGATATACATATATATATGCATGTACATCACAAACACGTAGAAAATGAGAGTGCTTTCCTGCTTTCTGTCCCCTGACTAACATTATTAGCTTTTCACATAATCGATGTAATTTGTGTCTTTTTTAGTTTACCTCCACAAATTATGTAATAATTAATTTTCAAACTGGCGTAGATAATAGAGATATAAACATAATAAATTTGCTACTAACGTTTTAACAAGTTACGATTCTCAAGAATTAATGTATTAAAAAAAATGTCTTGCTCGCTGTCTTGTTTATCATGTATATAACAAAAAAATAAAAATTATATTTATTTCTCAATTAACTCAGTTTTAAATTGTAGTTTATAAACATTTCAAATTTGCCGCGCAAACTTTTTAGATTTTTACGCGGTTATGAGAAAGCTGTATAATTATACTCGTGTAGTTACTTAACCTTGCAAAATGAAGAAACCGTGTTGATTGCTGTTTAATTAAATTACACTGATGCGTCTAATCAAAATCTCAAGTTTGTATAATATTTTAAATTTTGTCATAGTATAGTGTATATAATATATAAGGTACTTTGTGAAATCAATGCAAGTACAGGCGGGAAATTTGAACGCAGTTTTAGCTACGGATATGCCTACGTACCCTTTTCTAGGAGGAGATGGTGGAGGTGGAGCTACTCGTGTACTGTAACTTCTTCCTGATTTTTTAGTCTGTGATTTTGAACTTCCACCTTTACGACCTGACATTTTCTTATTGTTGCAGATGAAAAAAAATCAATATTTAAATTAATGTCACTTTAAAATTTAAGATGTACCGAAAAGCTTGTCTGAATGTTTGGTAACTCAATTTATTGATGTTTTTCTTCGCATTCTTCTGTTTTTTTTTTTATCAATATTCTAATGGTAAGAAAACACGATCATTTATAGCTATGCCTATTCTATATACTGCAGGGTTTAATGTTTAGATATTTGTGGTACTTATTTAGCCTAATAAAATATGCATTTTTCCAAGTTACATTGAAAAATATAATGTATATTCTGTACAAAGTCTGAGGAAAGATGAAATATCGTTGGAAAAGAAAAAAGAAATAATTAATGAAAAGGAGAAGATGACAATTAAAGCTTTTGTTCGGGCTGCGATGATTGCGGTGTCGTCGTGAGATTCGAAAGGCAATTAATTCCGATGAACGATAGGACACTGCTACTTGTGCAATATATTTATAGAAGCGTTCATGTGCTTTTATTTTTCTCAACGCGCTCTTTTTACCTGCGCATGCATCATGTATAAATAACTTAAGCTTATAACCTACCGAAAATAAAGGATCTTTTCGTTTTAAGAAGTATGTATAGATCGTCTGCCTTGAGATAGCTGTTTTAAGGCTGACGCTATTGAATGAGTTATTTATTATAATATAAATGTTCTAAAGCAGTGAGTAAATGGTAGACTCCGTAATTAGTTGGCCTGCAATAATTGCCAGTGGTATCGGGCTTTCCCCTCTTGCTCGATGTATCAGCTGCTGGCGCGAACCTCTCAGGCTCTTCCGCTATTTTTATCGGGCCAGCAGCGCACCGGCGCGGCCAGGCGGGCTAACGGGGCGTGCTGCACCGAAACAAAGAAATAGAAGTAGCGAGAAACCGCACTGACCACATCTCCTCGAGTCGAGAGAGCCCGAGCGCAGTCGAGCTCTAGGTCCCAAGCCGAATTAGCCGCTTCCGGTAGTTCACATCAGCAAGCTCGTAGCGACAAGACCTGCCTTTTCGTACGATGCTCTCGGCAAGAACTGAATCCAGGACTAAACGCAGCTGCTCCACGGTAAGCAGTGTCTTTATCTTACTGTTATTATTGCTTCCTCATCGGCGCTGCTCTTCAATTTTCGAGAAAAATTCTAATTTATAAGGACAAAGAAAGAAGAACTGGCGTGAATCATATGCAGCGTCGCTCCAAGTTTGTATAATACAATAAAGCACTTTGCGTGACTCAATGGCCTATGCTACTAATATTACTGTGCGTGCTCACGGCTATGTAGCCTATTCTCTTTGCATTTCGACTTTTCAGGGATTAAAGCCTTGAGCTTTGTTTGACGCTCATGTATGCAAATTCATTCCACCGCTAATTCTTTATAAAGGCTATTTTGAAAAAAAGAAAGAGTAGATACATAGTATAAGGTGAATAAAACGCAAGTCAAAATAATTCTTCTTGGTAATCCACCTATAGAACTGCAGAATTGCGCACTTTGGCGATGTGCGTGGCTTCGGGCCAAACTAGTACGTGAGTACGTCAGTCCACCGCGATCAACTAAAAACTATATAATTATAAAAAATTGAATTTAAAAAAAGTTTAGTATCACCTTAGTTCTAGTTGAGTGCTGCCGAAGAGCTCTGATGAATAATATAGAAGCTCACCTTATTCTTTAAAATAAGAAGTTGAACAATTTTCTTTTCTTGGATTCTAATGGTACTACTAACATGGGGGCTAATGGCCGTTTAAACTTGGCCTTTGCGTCGCCGTGCGTATAAAGTTCGTTGTCCCTTGTCAAGGCTTTACGTATAAGTTCTATTTCAACTCACCGCACGCACGCACATCAAGTCTCAACCGATCGTTTGGCAATGGCGCGCCTGTGCTCTTGAAGCTTTATCCCTCGCTGGTCAACAAATTTACATTTCATTCTCAACTTAATTTATAACAAATTCTGTATATTCATTTAAAAAATGGCACACTAAGCAAACGCTTAATTTAACTCTTTTCTTTCTATTATTTCATAAGAAAAAAAATCAGCTTTACGTTCCTTTCCATCATATTCTACTGAACTAATAAACTTTTTCCTTCTGATATGATCAATGTAACATCGACTCTCAAATTGGGCAACAAGTGTCTTTTGGAATAAATTAAAAAAATTAAAATAAAATAAGTATTTAAATGATGCGAACGAACATTCGTAAAGTAATCACAAGGTGTCTTTGTTATCTATATAGAGAAGCACCTATAGAATAGTCTGATGTTTATTCAATAAAAATAATTTACTCAAAGGTGATATGATACGAAACTTTTATGTATTATCTCTCTTCACAATGATCAATTTGTCTTATCAAAGTATACAGGCATACAGTTTTCCTCTTCGATAAATAATATTGGTGGTTAGCACATAGTGAGTTGATAAAAATGTGGGAATCTTCTCAGTAGACGAGAAGACAATATTACGTTATATATATGCAAGATTAATGCGGAAAAAGTTAATTGTAACGTCGAATAGTTTGCGCAATGTTTTGAATCTCATTAATTTCGACTGTTGGGCTAATTAATTTGACGCAATAAAGAAGCGCGTTTCAAGAGAAAATTAGTATAAAGATCGACATGAGTTTCCCGCCGTTATTTCTGAGAGAAACGCGTCTGGGTCTGTGAATTACTCTAAGAGATCATTGATGCGATGAATCAGCCGCGACTGCGAGCCTCTGTAACGCGTATATACAACGTGTGTATTGGCACGTTCGTCGCGGCCGATTTCTCCATTTCTCGTGGGACCATCGAGAAAGTCTTTCGTGGAAGAAACACTCAAGAGTTCGCTTTATTTTGTTCTTCAACTTTGCATACTGTTCGATGACGCAAACGTTTTTTCGATTTTACTTTTCTCTTGAAAATCCCACTTTTTCCTGCTAATTTAAAGAATTGTTTCATAATATGGGCTTCTTTATCCTTGAATTTTACTCGAATTTTTTAATTATATTCTTAAAGACTTATACGAATAATGTACTTGATGTTCAATACGTTTTTAGAGCAATAATTATTTTGAAATGTAACTTCGATAAAGGATCAATCTATTGTTTGATTATTTATTATATTTAATATTTTATCTCTCTTAAAAGCGCACGCGTAAGCAATAAACAGTAGAAAAATGAATATGTTGGCATTGATATTAAATGTGACGTTCAATTGAGAATTTATACATGAATCACTAAGTAAAATCCAAGCTATGTCAGAAAAAAAGTCGATTTGAACGGAAATCCCGTGATGCGCGCGTAATCAGTTAATGAAATCAGATGAGAAGAAAAGTGCTACTTGGCTGACTGATATGCGCCGCATGCCGAGGTAAAACTCGTATTCCTTCCCCGCGGTTTCGAAGGTGGGAGAGCTGTGTCTAGTCCAGCTCTGCTCCAGTGTGCAGAGTGTGTAAAAAGTTGTAAAACGAGGCGCGCGCCGCGCGCGCCGCCTCTGGCAGACGCGCGAGTACCTATATACTGGCAACTTGGCGAGTCGTCGCAACTGACGACTCAGAACAGTGAGAGCACTCGCAATGAGCGCTTCGAGCAGCTGAGCAGAGCAAGATTTTTTTCCAAGCTAAGGCGAATTATTGTATCGGTGATATACTAATGAAGAATGTTGAGAGTGGGCCGCGGATTCGAACTAGCCGCCTACAGTCGCCATTTTGGCCAATCGCACGGGGCTCCATCACGGTTCAGCCGGCAAACGGGCGTTTGCACATCTGCGACGAGTCTGGCCGATCGGTGCTCGTTGCCGTCACCGCCGCCGCGCCATCGGAGTAGCCGTGCCGCACTATAAGCAGTCTGTATTACGGCCAGTGTGCGAGTCTTCGCGTCGGGCGTCCGTCCGCGTGAATCTTGGTCGGGCGCGAGAGCGACATTTCCTGTGTCAAGTGTCATCCGCTTCTCAGTGTATATATTGCTGCACTCTCATCGGTACAATGGAAGGCAGCGAGTTCGCGCTCGCTCTGGGCACGCTTCTGCTCATCGGATTCGTGACCTTGCTCGGCTACCTGCTCACTCACCGGTCCAACGCTGCAGCATCGACCAAAAGTAAGCCATTTTCAAAGTTAAGCTCTGCAGACTTTTTAACGAGTACCTCGGACTCGCCTACGATCGATATTTTTTACCGAAGCTCCCCACGAGGCTCCTTCCCTGCTTCCGCCGGCAGCTGAGCGTTCCCACCGACACGTGCTCCTCGAAGCCCCTGCTCGTCCCACCTTCTTTTCATCTTCGTTTACTATCATTTAACCATTTAGTCTGTCGCTTTAAAATTAGCAACACTCGTCTTTCGTACTTTATCCGGCCGAAATATCGCACTTGCCTGCGCAGTTTCTAATTATCGGAGATAAGAAGATTGCAACAAATGGCCAATTGAGCACGTTTTCTTTCTTCAACCTTGGCGTTTAAGCCTCGATGTAAACGCACCAACAAAATCATCACTTGTGCATGCTTTCAAATATTAGCCGCGGCTATGTTTAGTCCACCGGAATTTGCCACTGTATCTTTGGAACATGTTTTATTCTTTTTTCAAACGATAAATCGCACGTAGCTGCGTTCATTCGGCTAAATCGACTTGCTCGCTGGAAGACGGCTTTGAACCGCTTGAGTATCTGCTGTATACAGTAGGTTCAATCACGTTTGCGCAGAAACCGCCTCTAGCCTTTCATTTTTAAAACGCAAGCAGCTTCTTAGTTTTTTCCGTCCGATGAACATCATTCGGTTAACGGTATACCACCGTCAATTAATTGCAATAGTTGAATCAGCAAAAGAATAAACGGTACACGTGTTTAACGCTAAAATTAGTATTCCTTTTTTTTTCGACTTTAATTATTGATCATTTTAAGCTATTCAAGTATAATTTTTACCCATGCAAGCATACGTGTGCGTTTAAAGAAACTGCTTTTTTCACAGAGTGTATAAAAAGTGTGTGCGCGTATGCGCAAAACAAGCGACTTTAATATTGTTATTAAAAGTGTACTTGATAGTTTCAGGGAATTTTATAGTTATATTCGGATAATAGCGAGCATTGCTTTTGTATTAGCGTATCTTTATATTGTTTCAATTTTTTAACCAAAGCGCGGATTTCCATTACAAGAGAAAAAAATGTTAATCAGTCTCAAACTGTAGAGTTCATTTGTGCCGTCTAGTACCTATATGTCGTCATGGCATTTGCCAAGAAAGTGGAACGGTCCTCTCGGCTTTACAGCGGCACTTTCTGTCCCTCCCTTTTCCTTTTCTGACTTTGCCTCTCCTAAGCGCTTCTCCAAATTCAATGTCTCCTGCCTGCGTCCTGCCAGCCGGTTTTGGCCGACCGATGGGGGCGGTCCTTATGCTGTCCATCATATGGAGGTAAATCCACACATGTGCACTTAAAAAAGCCGGCTGCAGCTGGCGTAGGGCATCTGGAGAGAGGGAGGGAGAGAGAGAGAGAGAGAGAGAGAGAGAGAGACCGTTGGCTGTTGATGCGTGCTCCGGCTGTAAGAGAGAAAAAACTATATAAACTGCGACGCCGCTGTGATGGCGAGGGGGAGGGACGAATGAGGACACGTGTTCGTGCACTACGAGATACACGTGGGTCGTGAAATAAGGTTGTGGCGCTCTCTGTTGTCGATTCACCCTGCTGAACTATAGCTGAGACTGCTGAGAGTGCGGGAACTTGCATATAAAGAGCGCGAATACGTAGAAATTATTTAATAAAACGTACCGTATAAAAAATTATTATACCTTTAATAACTCATTTAAAAAGTTAAGAGACTCCAACATTCGATTCTTGGAATCAATGTAATTTCTATTGTTAAGAATTTTAAATTAATTTGTTGGTCCCTTTTTATCGTTAAGATTTTTACAATTCTTTGCTTTAATGATAGCAAAATATATTATTCGCGTAAAAAATACTCCCAAATATTTAGCAGAAACAGGAAACGGAAATTTTGTTCGATGTTTTAAACGAAACACAAAGTAATGATATGTTAAGGCGAGGATTTGGTTTAAGCTATTACTTACACTATTTTTTACACTTAAATAATGTAATTTTTATAAAGTATTATAAAGTTCAGCTCCTAATTACCAATTTGAAGAAAACTTTCAATATTGTTTTTGACAGTATTTTATCATAATATATTTTTACATCAAGATACTTGAACAATGAAAAATTATACAAACTTTGGGAAAAATTAAACTCAAGCTTAAACAATATTAATTTCTTCAGATCATTCAGCTAATTGATAACTTTGCTTCACCAATTTGCAAACAGATCCTAATTGGACATTCTATCAGTTTCTTTGCCATTCTCCTCCTGAACGCATTCCAAGTTTCGTGTATGATCTCCAAGTGTCAATGTTGTCATATGCAAAGGAATGGGTCCATACAACTGCGGTATTTCTGTGCTATTTATTTATTACATTCGGTAAAGCAGAGCTCCGTCACGATCGAGAGCATGTCGCATAGCCTTGATCACCTCACTGTTCCGGCGTCTTTGGAACGACCAAGAGAAGGTCGCCGTGCGCCCTCGTCTCCACGGAGAATTTTAATTTGCAAGGTTACTGGCAAGGAAAGATGCTATAAAAATCTTTAAGCCTTTTTACGCAGTACGAGTTTCATTTGGAAACCGAATTACGCAGAAAAGCCACACTCTTTACAGTTTGTACGTGTATTGCGTTTTTTACTCTTCAAGAGTGACTCATATATAGAGTATTGCTATGGTCTAAAAAAAATCGCTTTACACTTCAGTTACGGAATATACTATATTGATTTTATTCATAAAAGCACCAATTTTTAATTGATTATAATTGTCCTTTTATTCTGTTCATTTGCCATTTCTAGCCATTTTAAATGAACGCTATCAGTATCGTATATTAAATGTTTTATTGTTTATTTCAGATGACTACTCGGTGCCTGAAACGCCGTGCCCGACCGATACGTTTGAGATAAATGAGCGGGCCATAGTTGCTGGAAACAAACGACAAGCCAAAAATAAGAAGCGCAGAGATGTCCAGCACGAATTCGTGCACTCCTGGCTGATAGGATCTTTCAAGGGACATTCGGCCCCAGTTCTCGACATGGATTTCTCTGCTAATGGAAAATATCTCGCCAGTTGCGCCGAAGGTACAAAATATCAAAATAAATCTTATCTCACCTGATTTTGCAATTTTATAATATTTTATTTCAGACATTTGAATCCCTTTATATTTTTTTTCTATTAGCGCATTGCCGTTTTTCGATTGCACGTTAAAATTTGCTTTTGCTTGATTTCTTAGGAAAGCGTATGTTGGACTGTAGTATTATTTAATATCGTTGTACTCAATACTCGCAATTTGCTGACATTATAAACTTCCGTTTAGTTTTATGAAATATGAAACAGCGATTTATAAAATAGCATTCAAAATTTGTAACTGTAGAGTAAATTATTCATTAGCTCAGTAACACAGAAAAATATTTAGTTATTATTGAATGTGCTTATTGTTCAAGTTATATGGTTATAACGTTTGTTTACTATTTTTAAAGAAGATAAATTACGTTATTTCCTTACTTTTTTATGCTCGCAAAGAAGTATACAAAGATAAAAATTACAGTATTCTGAATATTTTCTTGGTTTTACTTTTGCTGCGCGCAAAAAGTAAATTCAGAGAAGGATGGAAGGAGATGGGTTAAAAAAGCAAGTGGCCCTGATCGTTCGGCTCCAATAGTTCGAGAACTATTCTCGTCGAGGCTCTTTCATATAAAATGCCATTGGAGCTGTAGTTGGTGATTCGAATACTCGCTCACTTAAGTGACAAAATGAAAATAAGCTTCGCTATTTGGCCCCCCCCCTTCCGTCTCTCTCTCTCTCTCTCTCTACGTCTGCCTTGTCTTTCTAAAGTCTCTTCGGCCAAATAGATAAATGTTACTGATAAACGTGGAATTATTTTCGGGATCTTTTCCTTACAAATTTTTAGGTCACTTTAGAAGGTTCGAGCGCCATTGACATCGATGAAGTAATTTGATAGAATTATTTTATTTGAGAAAAAAGGAGAAATAGGAGATACAGTTAGATGTGCACCATTGATTCTTTATTCAATTGAGTTACATAAAATGAAAATAATATTTAAGAATCCTTTATTATAACTCATGAGATATAGCTCTTTAACATTTAATAATTTAAATTAGAAACAAGACGCAACCGTAGAGCATGAATATCATTCGAGAGCTAATTGTTTCTGCCCGATTCTATTAGATCTTAAAGCAATTGGGCGCAAACAATTGCTGGAAGATATCTATATTGATAAGCACCGATAAGAGAAAAAATGAAAGAAAAAGGCCAGACTATTTGACAAATATTAGGCTAGAGAAATGTTAACATTTTGTTATGGTACACTTATCAGTTTTATGTCTCTCGTCCCTTATTTCTATTATTTTCAATGAATGGGTAATTGTTGAAAGTTTGAAAGAAAAGGAAAAGTAGATTCGCAGGTTCCGATCAGTTCTTGTAAGTCGAAGATGTCGCAAGAAAATAAGCAAGTAAGTAAGGATGAGGATTGAGGAGACTATAAAGCCGGTCGTCGAATCATTTCCGCAAAATAAAAAAAAAGAATGCTGGTCGAGGGGACAAGAAGGGCAAAGCGAGGTTCGATCGATAATTTATTCGCATAAAGATGTTGACGGCTCAGCTGCAGTACCGATAGCCTCTGCGAGGCGAAAAAGGAAAGGCGTGCGCCGAGCGATGTAACGGTCAACTGGCCAGCCTCGCAGACTCCGTTATCGCCGTTATACTGGCCAAGTCGCGACAGGAGCGAAAGAAAATGGAGAAATTTTGCCTGGCGAACAAAGTACCAGCACTCATTTTTTCTTCCTTTTTCGTACAAACCTCTTTTGCTACAGTTTTCGAAACTTGTTTATAGCTCGCAAGAAATTCAGACTATATTTACAATAAGCAGCTACCACGCTGGTTCATGCCCCGACAATATTAAAAATATTTTTTTAAATTTTCTCTCAACTTTTTTTACTTAAAATCTTCTCAAGGGCAATTAATTGACTTTTTTCGCAAACACTTGAAATTGATCTAGTAGAGAACATATAACGTGGCACAGTCGCGAGAGCAGTGGATATGTTGGAATTCGCTCGAGCTAACGGTACACGGAAAAGGAGGTTGAAAGATCGTGAGATTATTATAGTTGTTGTAATTTTGGGCGAGCTGTAGGTCCTTCTTGTCCCGCGGTAACCGCTAATCTGGAATATCAAGCAATGACAGGGAGAAATAATTTGTTCGTGCATGTTCGCGCAGGTTTCTCAAGCAAAGAATTAGTGCAAGTGGATGCTGTTGATCCACTTGCATAGACGCTCATCTCCCCACACCCTAGTTGTAATTAGGCATATAAGAATAAGAATAAGAATAAGAATAAGAATAAGAATAAGAGAATATACGGCAAAGAACCGCCATATAACGTTTGAATCTCTCTTTCTGTTGTGCCCCTCGAAGATTGCGAGCCGGAGACGCCGATCGGGGAATGCGTAATGGAGAAGGAGGTCCAGGAGACGATTAGCGGAATGGAGGGCAGCCCCACGCCAGCGTCAGCTAAGCCAAAGGAGTCGTCGCTCGAGTGCGCCTCGGTCCCGCGAGCCAGCCTGACCCGACGGCAGCGCAAGAACCGGAAACTGCGCTTCTTCCGCGAAGAGGCCAGCGCCTCCGAGAGCAGCGTCCCGATGCCCGAGGTCGGCCCGGCTCTCGGCTACGACTCCGAGCAGCCCAAGCCGCGCAAGGGGCACAAGGCGCACAAGGCGCACAAGGCGCACAAGGCGCACAAGACGCACAAGGCGCACAAGGCTGTGAAGGCTGCCGGGCCCAGCGACGGGCTGTCAAGGCTCCGGCAGCTGGACGAGGCGGTGCTCGTCGCGGCGCTGCGCGCCTACGTCCTGCCCGAGGGCCAGCTCGCGTACCTCGGCTTCCCCATCGAGCTCGCGCCGGCCTATCAGTCCAGCTGCGCCGTCATCCTCAACCACGAAATTCCGCCCCCGAGCGTCAGCTACCACCAGCTCGACGCCAACGCCCAGGAGTTCGTGCCGTCCAGCCGGCAGCTCGAAGCCGACAGCGGCCACGCCAGCGCCAGCAGCTCCCTCGAAAACTCGGACCTCGAGCAGGAGGGCAGCGGCTCCGACAGCGCCTCGGACAGCGACAAGGGCAGCGAGTGGGCCCCGACTGCCGGCAACGCCGTCGGCCGGCGCTGCTCCCGCTGCGGCAAGATCTACTACGTGAGTCGTCGGACGGGCGACGTCGTCGTCGAGGAGAAGTGCTTTTACCACTGGGGTCGCCTGGGCCAGAGGAACGTCTGGAGCTGCTGCAAGAACCGCGAGGGCTCGCGGGGCTGCTCCTCGGGGCGCGTGCACGTCTGGACCGGCATCGTGCCGGGCTGCAACGGCCCCTTCGCGGACTACGTGCGCACGCGAGCTGCCCCCTACGTCGCCAGCGACGGCAACTACGGCGTCTACGCGATCGACGGCGAGATGTGCTTCACGCGCCGCGGCCTCGAGCTGGCCAGGCTCACCCTGCTCGGCCTCGACGGCAGCCTCGTCTACGAGAGCTTCCTCAAGCCGGACTGCGAGATCCTCGACTACAACACGCGCTTTAGCGGGCTAAGGCCGCGCGACCTCGCCAAGGTGAGGAAAAGCCTGCGCGACGTCCAGCGAGAGCTTCTCGAGTTCGTGCACGCCGAGACGATCCTCATCGGTCACGGGGTCAACAACGACCTCAGGGCTCTGAGGCTCTTGCACGGCAGAGTCATCGACACCAGCATCGTCTACCCTCACCACAGGGGCTATCCCTTCAAGCACAGTCTGAAGATGCTCACGAGAACGCTGCTTTGCCGCGAGATCCAGCACGGCGAGCACGACTCGGCCGAGGACGCGCGCGCGGCCCTCGACCTCGTGCTCAGGCGGCTCCAGTTCGACCTCCTGCACGAGCACGAGCTTTGACTTTTCCAATCTCCAATGTTCAGTGGAAGTGTTCCGATCAAGTCTGTGATACGCCTTGCATGGACGCACACGAAACTTCATTTCCGTGCGCGCTGCACCCACTCAAGTCGGCTGTGTAATTCATCCTCTACCCCTGTAAATACATTGCGCGAACATTACGAATTTTTCATTCGTATTACCCGGCTGCCTTGTTCAGAACTAGATCGATTACACGGCTCCTCAGTTGCGCTCTTCACTTTATACTCACGAGAATGGAACATGTACTGCCAAGAGAAAGCCCCCTTCTCGAATATACAAGTGTCATTTGTAAATACAGCCACATACACAAATCTATCACTCTTTTGCGTGTGTCATTTCTTTTCTTTACTTTTTTCTTTTTTATTTATTTTACTTAGAGACCAATCGTATACTCGCCTCTTGAGTTGCGCGACGTCGAGGTCTCTCTCGCTGCTTTGTAAATATTTTTTTTTACTTCCAACTTGTTGTATTTAATTTATTGTTATCTTGTAAGTGACGTAGAACAAGGACGCTAGCACTCCGGACTTACATTGCAATCGACGTATATTATAAGAGCGCCTTCGTTATACCTATTTCTTATATCAAAACAAACTTACTTATTTACTTTCTTCAACAATTAAATATTTACACAAGGACACATACCGAAATATTTTTATAATTGTCATTTGAGACGCTCTATGTCGTACATTAAATGTTGTTGACAAATTAATTTACACATGCATAGAATAAAACGTGTAGAGTAGATGAAAATGTTCTTTTTCCTCTGCATTCGTCTGCGATATTATTGATAAGGAAAGAAAAAAAAGTGAGAAAGAAGGCGCGTCATTTGAAAAGAGATGCTTGCAAACTTGCTAGTTTTGTTGCGCAAAAAAGCTGCTACTTTTATTGATCACACGCGCATTGAATATTTATCGTATTCAAATGCACATTTATGTAAATGCGCAAAAGCAATTGTCAAAATTGTCTGCATATTAGTGTTTATGCATAATAAGATGATTACAGTACTTACGGTGTACAGCGTTGCGCCCTAAACATTCTCTTTTCTTTCGTCTTCCTCTCCCCTTTTCTCGATCTCAACTTTCTTATATGCAAAGATTGGAAACTGTAGCTACGTGCTCAGAGCGTAATACAGCAACTATTCCAAAATTAAGCAAAGAATTTGTGGATAGATAGTTTTACGAAATCCATAAGCTTTCGAGCAATCGCTCATTTTTTTTCGAAATCCAGTCTTGGCGAATTATTCTCCACCTAGATTAATTTGTTTCTATTAATTTTATTTCAATTTATTATGTAGCTGAAAAATCTTATTATAAAATTTAATGATTCATTTTTATTAAGCTTTAAGAAAACGCATCTCAAGACTGGATTTTACTCATCGACTTTGCGGAAAGATTCACTCACGTTTTACTTGTACTTGTCATTTTTAATAAAAGAATTCATATTTTTTTTACATTATTTCAACGATATTACACTTACAAGGAGATGACCAGGGTTGCGGGTCCTGGATTTTGGTCAAACTTTGTAGAATGATTCTTTGGTCCAAAAAAATGAACACGTATCTCGGGGTTTTATTGAATGGAGCCTAGTAACAAAATTAGGGAATTTTATTAAAAAAATATAGGGGAAATGT
>JAWWEN010000009.1:12018147-12036948 GCA_035582955.1 Sycophila texana | reverse complement strand
GTTTTTTTTGCAATAAAATGTTAATAACAAATTCGTTTATCATGAAAGCTAGTCGAATTTCTGGCAGATCATTGTTTTGCACTGTCCTTCGTGATTTGGCTTTGGTTCTGATCTGTTGGTACTTTTGTCACGGAAAAATCTCTATTGACTGGCCTAACATTGGAGGCGCGCGCTCGCGCAAAAGCGAAGCGAGCAATTGGCAGTAGCGAGGCGGAGCCGAAATTACAGCGGAAAAGAGAACCAACCAGATTTTACCTTATAGAAGACGCAGGATGCCTGATTAACCAATCGCGTCCTGGGGATTCTCCGCGAGTACACACGGACCCTATTGCACTCGCGCGTGCGGCGTATTATGCGAGCGCTAAGAATGAAAGGTAATAACGCCGAGCGAGGCGAAACTTTCGCGATTTTCATCCGGTGCATTATTCCTCCTTTTTTTTTTCATTCGCGAGCTCGACCTTTTCTTCGATCCTTCCCCCCCCCCCTTCGTCTTTTATTTCCTTTTTCGTTTTCTTTTAAAGTACGACTATATGCTTTATTCTTCGGTATGAGAAAATGCAACGTCTTGCAACGTAAACAAATGCTACTTTTAGTTTTTTATTTTTATTTTTCATTGACTCTAAATGCGCGGAATAATGGAGATTTTAATGAAAAGCGATAATTGTTTGTGCTACGAAATGGGCTTAATTGTAGGAGATAATTGAAACTGGATAAACAATGCAATGCCTCGCGAAAGGCTGTGCGCATCACCAGTCAGCTGCACTTTAAAAATAATCATAAAAGTCCGAATTTATTATTCTAGCTTTCCAGCGATAAAGCCTCATAAAAGTCTCCGGGGGAACAAATGACGAGAAATTGCGCTGTTCAACGTTCAAATTACTTATATAATTAACGAGTAATTGTAACATTGCACAATCATTTACGATACTAATGAACACTCTCCCGACTTCGCAGAACGCGACTGTGGAGCGCGGGCGAGCGCCAATATAGACGCCGGAGAGGAGACACACAATCCGATCGATTCATCGATCGAATTATATATCTTTTTCCCCCCTGGCTCAAAATATTTATCGGACTCAAATTATGCACTCGAGCGTCGGCCTCTCGCGCGCCGAGAAAGCGAGCGGAGCAGCTCGAAAAAGTCGGGGCACCGCCGCGGCGCTGCAACACTTACTTCGGTATATAAATTCATTCATGCAGCTCCTCGTCCCTCGCGAATGTGGAGACACAAATGTACTTATTGTGCGCCGCTCGCGCCGCTCACTTCGCCGATGATAGTGGCTTACTTTCCCAAAGGCTGCTTCAAAAAGCTGCGCGCTGGGTGCGCGATCGGGAACGCGGAAGCTGCTCCGAAAAAAAAAAAGGAACGGTTTCACCCGAGAAAGAGAAACGAAACACTCGCGTGTGCGGGAGGAGCCGCTCGAGGCGAAAGAGCCAGACGCACACATGCACTCACTTAGGCGCGCGCACACACACACTCACAACACCTGACCCCGTTCGATGAAAATACATATTGTAACGGGCACTTGTGCAGGCTGCGCTTCCCTCCTTCCTTTTATTTTTTTTACATTCTTCCTCCACCGGGAGACGCCGACACTTAGCGCGCCACTACGGGAAAAAGGGACTCACGCGCACGCACTGTACTCCCTTTTTTTCTTCTCGTTTCTCTTTTTCGCGACACCACAGAACTTTAATGAATGAAGCGCAAGGAACATCACCTCTGGGTGGCTTCGGAGCAGCCGGTGCGGGATGAAACACGCGAGTGACGAGGCTCGTAGAGGTTGAGTCACTTTTTTCTCTTTTTTTTTTTTTTTTTTTTAAAGGAGCGTCGCTCGGCCAACTATACTTGGTCGGCGAAACTCCTGCGCTGCGCGACAATCGTGCTGGTTCGCTCAATTGTTATCTCGGTGTCCATTTTGTTTGGTTAATTACCGAAGAGGCGGCGTTGCTGCTGCCTCTGCTCCGCCGAGCTAAGTTCGGCCGTGCCGATACCGCCGCCGCAGGTTACGTTGACACATGACCGTTCGCTTTTCTCGTTCCCACTCTCCCCTTCTTTCTGTCCGTCTCTTTCTCTCTGTCGCGCGCGCGCCCCGAGTATCGCGCGACGAGATGGAGGAAGACGAGACACGGGAGCACGGAGGGAACCTCCAAAATTTATCGATCACGGCGAGTGCTGAGAGCCGCCGGCACGAGTACACGTACGCGCTGTGTATACGCTTTCGCCGGGATTCCCGAATCCTCTCTTGCTCGCACATTACCCCCCCCCCCCCCCCCTTCCACCGGTCACGGCTCTCCTGCTCGCTCGCTTCCTCGAATTTTTTTTCAAGTATACGCTCTCCTCGACACCAACCTAACCTTTGCTTTCCTCTCGCTACTGCAAAAATACACTCGCTCGCTTCGCGATACACATACACACACACACTGACAAACACAGTCGCGCGCGACGCCAGGCTAAAGTGTGTATATGTTGAGCGCGCACACCGACGCACACTGGCAGCGGCGTGCGTTCTCGCGCATATATATATATATATATATATATATATATATATATGTAAATGCACGTACGCGTACACTCTTACATGAGAAAAGGAGTAAAGTCACCTCTTTGAGCAATGGTATTACCTTTTTCTAGCCAGTCTGAACTGCCAAAGAGTGCACATCCGTCTCCCGTCGTTCTGAATGCGAATCTTCTCTCCGTCTTGGAGTCACTCGCACTCGCGCATACAACACTACCGGGAGACTCTCTCCCTCTCTCTCTCTCTCTCTTTCCTATCCTATCTCACTGGTGCACTTTCGGTAAAACTTGTCCGTTTGGGGACGCTCGGTGGTGCGCGCGCGCGCACGAGGGCCGCCTCTATCGTTTGATGGACTCGGGGCGGTCGCGAGGCATCCTCGTCTAATGACAGGTTTACAAATACTGATTCCGGGGTGATCCGCGCTCGGCCGACTCGTTTCCTTCCATTGTGCGTCCCCCGGAGATAAGGCTGCGTCCAGAATAGAGAGGCTGCTGGCGAGCGCACGTCCCGACGACCGCGCGCACGCAACGAAAGTGGTCGACTGCCATTTTGTACCTAGTATGGCGGCTTAAAAGTAACTTAAATATAACTTTCTAGGGATAAGGTGGTTCCTTTTGTTGCGTGCGTATGCGCGTTAAGATGTGCCGTTGCGGGCGACCTTTTTATTCTGGACGCAGCTTAAATGAACGGAAATGACGTTTACCTCTCGTAGTTACACCGAGGCTGGCAGAGTTCGCTCTTTAAGCTGAGGATATGTGGGTAGACTTTGCTCGTGTGCGTAAACTGCTTGTGGAAAAGCGCATTTCCTTGAAACTGGGAAATGGTGTTGCATTCCACTGTGCGTCCCTTGGAGATGAACGGAAATGACGTTCGCTGCTCGTCCCTGGCAATCCTGGCATGCGTTCACTCCTTCGACTGTAGATTCGGAGCCTTGACTTTGAGGGTGCGTTTGGTTTCCGACCGTGCGCTGGTGTCTTATTTTACATTTTTTAAGTGTCTTCCAACGTTGGCGCGGAAGATTTGAAAAGTTCAAAGACGGTAATTGATTTATTCAAATGGTTAATTGTTGAGTTGGAAGTATATAAAGCAGTAAATATAATATATTTATATTAAATTTAA
Source organism: Sycophila texana (assembly GCA_035582955.1). Taxonomy (NCBI): domain Eukaryota; kingdom Metazoa; phylum Arthropoda; class Insecta; order Hymenoptera; family Eurytomidae; genus Sycophila; species Sycophila texana. Next base: position 12,033,313 of record JAWWEN010000009.1, on the reverse strand, counting down.
AAGTTGTCTGATTTATTTATATTTATTAACTTTTCAGAATTTTAAAAGTTTGCGCGGCAAGTTTTAAATTCTTTGTAATGGAAATCTGTATGATACGTTTAAATACAATAATAAACTGAACATTTTAATAATAAATATTAATAATTACACATAATAATATCGAATAAAAACTTTCATTATTAAATAAATAAAATTGCATCTAGTTAAAAAAGTGCGCGCATTTTGTAATATTCAACAAATCAAGTCTTGTTGAGCCAAAATTAGTTTCAAACAAAATTATTTCTTAGTATATATTTAATGAGAAAAGTTAATCAAGATAAATCCAGTAAAGTTATATTTGATTAAATAAAATAACTTTGGATTAAATTGAATAAATTTTAATTATAAAATTAATCCTATCGAGATGAAAATTATCGATCAAATTTATTGAGTTTTGCATTTTTAAATAGAATTCCACATCGAGCATTCATCCTCGATCCTCATATAACATGAGACCTAAAAGTTCTCCACCCCTGGCGGTGGCGGAAATAGGCAAAAACCAATGAGCACGAGTACTTGTACAAGCTCTACAATTTACGATTACGCCTCGAAGTTTTACTGAATCACTCTAAAAAAAATCCTGTTTTTACAACATTCATACTGGCGAGAAAGCTACATCCTGTAACTAGGTACGTATTCAAAAAAATGTTATAGTGCAATAAAAAAAATTAACGAAAGCTTAAGATTAATTGTTTGTCGTCTGCTTCTAGCAAAAAACAACATTGAGCAGACGAATGCCCCGCAACATTTCGAACTGTTAAAAAGACGTATAGTAACTTTTCTGCGGTTGGAAGCACTAAATATCACTAAACTCTTCTAGTGACTTCGCCGCACGGCTACGGACTCGTGAGTCGTGTATGTGTTTATGTGGCCAGGGCCTTAAATTACAGAAGAACTGGTCATCCATTCAGCGGACGCCATGGCGGCGATTCCTCTTTACGACTCGACAATTTGTCGATTGTGCGCGGAGGACAACGACAATGGCGAGATTCTCTTCGCCGATGACAACGAGAAAGCCGACTTGAGCGCTATGGTTAACCGTTACTTGCCGCTCAAGGTATATACGTCGAAGGCGGGAGCCCGATGCTTTCGAACGTCTCGCTAAAAATGAGACTCGCACTTGACTTCCTCAACCTCCGGCAATATGGAAGCTCGCTGCTTTCTCAGCTATATCAAGCGATCAAACTACTGCATGGATCAAATCATTTTTCTTGCGATCGCCGATACTTACGCGGCGCGGAATTTGCACGTACCATCCCTTGCTCTGTTTTTCGATTGGACATTTGTATATCTTTTTTTTAGAAAATACGCAAGCGACTTGTTTCACTTATTATTTATTAATATTTATTTTACTGTTGATTTGATTAACAATTATTACTGAATTTTATTGAATTGACCGCGGTTTTTCTGCAGTTTAAAGTAATAAAGTGAGTTCTCTTTAAACACATGCTTTTATTTACAATTTTTATGTAATCTTGTTTTTTAATATTATAAATAATAAATATTTGGTTTTGTAAATTTTTATTATTTACCACAAGTAGCAAGTAATATCAACAATATGATAATTATTTTAAATAATGTAATAATAATTTGTATTTACTTTTTCAATTAGGTTTTCGATGATGGCAAGTTACCAAGAACTATTTGTCCAGGATGCAATATTCAATTGGAAGCTACTGTTCAATTTTTTGAGTTACTTATTAATGGTCAAGAAAAAATCAGAAATTTGTATAAAGATCAAATAGAAATGGAACGCATTGTACAACGAGCTGAGCAAAAGAATAGTAAATCAAAGAAAATCAATTTTGACTCAGAAAATACTGCGCTGATAAGTAAAGCGAATGAAGATTTAGATTTAATTACAGAATCGAATGAACAGCAAATCATTATAAACGGTAACATTTTTCGTGCATACGAAATGAATCTACAAAATTTACTGACTTATATATTTATATATTTTTTAAGTAATGGCTGATGGAACTTTATATGCTACTGATCATGATTTAAGTTTACAAATGAAAGGTCTTGAAAAACCAAGAAAAAAAAGAGGTCGTCCACCAAAAACTGCAGAAGAAGAAATAAAAGTAAATTGCAATAATTTTTATTAATTATATTGTATTCTAATTAAACTATTTTCATAAAAGATTTATTTTCCTATAAGGAAACAGATAAAATAGATGAGTTTAATGAATGTATGAGTCAAGAAGAAGATAAGCAAGATGAAGAAATTGATGGAGATGGAAGGCAAAAGAGAAAACGTAAAGTTCCTAAGAGGTAATATTAAAAATAAATATTGTAAAATTCAAATCTTAAAACAAAATTAACATCAATTTGTTGTAGATACTTAGAATCAGTTCAAGGAAAAGAGTTAGAAAAAATTTTTAAAGATCAAGATGTTTTGGATGAAAATGCAACTCAAATCAAATACGAATCTGAAAATAAAATAAATGGTTCCAGTGCAGACAGTAGCAATAGTGATACAGGTATTTTTTTTTGTTCTCACTTTTTATCATTTTTTATTCAAACTAGAGTTCTAACTATTGTAGTAATAGATAATTACTACTGCAACTCAGTGTATTTGTATGTAAGGTATTAATTAATTAATTAATTAATAATTCTATTCTTTTTTTTAGAAATTATTGGTCATTTAGAAACTATTGAAGGAAAAAATTTAGGTGAATTGGTTGTAGTCAATCGAAATAAAATTCGAACAAAATCGAAAAGTCAAAAAACGAGAACAAAACAAAAATATAAATTTACTTGTTCATATTGTGGAAAAGGATTTTTTCAACGTAGTAAATACATTACTCACAAAAGTTTGCATAAAATAGTTAAATTTGAATGTACCGAATGTCAAAATCAATTTTTTGATAAACTACTTTTCATTGAGCATCAAAAAACGTTAGGACACACTGGAGAAACAATTTCTGAAGTTGATGGTGCAGATAAAAATGACTCAGATAACCAAGGAGAATTATTAAATGTTGAAACAGACAATATTACAGATACATCAGGAGCTGTTGTAAATATTGTAACTAACAGCATGAATCCTTTATCAGCAGATGAAAATAATAGTGAAAGTAGTAAAGAAGAAACTGAAAATAGAGAAGAATCATTTAAAGAAAAGGAAGTTATTCAAGATCAAAATTCTAATGATAGCTATAATAGTTTCAAATGCGATAAGTGTAACAAACATTTTCAATCAAAAGATAATTTGGAAAATCACGTAAAAGTTGTTCATCAAGGAGAAAAACCTTTTGTGTGCGAAGTATGTAGCAAAGCATTTGCTTACGAATCAAGTCTGAGAGGACATAAAGAAATTGTTCACCAGGTAAAAAAATATCTTACTAAAATTATATTATTTAATTCTTTTAATGAAATAAAATTAATAAGTAAAATAATATTTAGAGTTCTGAAGCAGAAAAAGGCTTTCCTTGTGACGTATGTGGAAAAGTTTTTAACCATCCAAGTTCAGTCACGTATCACAAATCAACTGAGCATAATACCGGTCGTCGTTTTGTTTGCAACAAATGCGGCAAAAGTTTCAAGCACAAACAGCTTTTACAACGTCATCAATTAGTTCATTCAGAAGACAGACCTTACCCCTGCAAATCGTGTAATGCTTCATTTAAAACAAAAGCAAATTTATTAAATCATCAGTCTACTCACACTGGAGAAAAAAAGCATTGTTGTGAACTTTGTGACCATAAATTTGCTCATAAAACAAGCCTCACGTTACACTATAGGTATAATTTATAAAGAAAACTATTAAGACAAACTAAATATTTTTTTCTAATTATGCAACTAATAATAAAATAAAATTACAGGACACATACAGGTCAAAAACCATATAAATGTGATATATGCTCAAAAAGTTTTTCTCAAAATGGGAATTTACAGGAGCATATGAGAATTCATACTGGGGAAAAACCTTATTGCTGTGACCACTGTGGTCGTAAATTTACTACGTCCTCCCAATTTAAATTACATGTAAAGCGACATACTGGTGAACGTCCTTGGAAATGTGAATTTTGTGAAAAATCATTTTTACATAAAGATACGTGGAAATGTCACGTCCGAAGACATACTGGAGAACGACCATTCCAGTGTGCATATTGCAATCGTGGTTTTACTGAACAATGGGCTTTAAAAAAACACTTACGGCTTCACACAGGTAAGATTTTTTATCAAGAAATAATCAATTTTCAAATAAATTTTATTTTAAAAGTAAAAATTCTTTTTAAGGTGAAAAACCATACAGTTGCGAGATTTGTGGAAAAGCATTTGCTGATTGCTCAAACCTTACAAAACATAAAAGAGTAACACTTTTATTTTCTTTACAGTCAAAAATTACAATTAAAATTTATTAAAATTTTATTCATGATTTTAGATTCACAAAGTTCAGAAATTGTCAAATAATTCTGCAGTTGTTAGGGAAATTTGGCATGTTTTGCCAGATTCTCAAGAAGAAAATGCTAATTCATTTAATGATGCCAGTCAAATTATGACTGACGAAGGAAATGCAGATGAAATACCACAAATTATTTATGTTGCTTATCAAGATCCAGATAACTCAAATGCCTCCACGTCGTTGCATTTCAGTAACTATAAAGCTTTAGTTATTTTCCTTTTTTTAGAAAGTAAATAAAATTATAACTGTAAACTAATTTTATTTCAGATAAAGAAGATATGATGTCTGATCAAGAAACTAATTTGAACACAACAGAAGAAACTGAAGATCCAATAAATCCTGATTTCACAGAGACTGATTTACAACTTCATGTAAATTTCAGTATATAATTTTTAAATGTAATTTATTTTAATTTGCAAAAAACTCAAATATTTTATAAAACATTTGTTTATAGATAACGGATGAAGATGGTAATGCCATTCCTATATCAATACAAGAAGCTCAACGATTACTTTCTGGTGAACAATTAGTCAGTCAGTTAGGAGAAGGGCAAACAATTAGAATTCATGGTTTAACAACACCTGCTGAACTCAATTCAAATTCTGAAATAAAGAAATCTTCTGCAAGTGAAAACACAGAAAATTCTTCTACAGCTTCAACAATCCAAACAGATGCTGAAGCTATAGTTAAGGTCTTAGAAGTAAGTATAATTTCCTTTTTTTGACTGATAAAAATGAAATTTTTTAAATTTATTTTTTATTTCCGTAGGATGAAAATACTGATGCTACAACTGTTGCTGCAATAAATCAAATGAATGCAGAAGATAAACTAGATTTAGCAGCTGGCCAACAAGCAATCGAGTTTATTACTCAAGATGGACAAAAAGTTAGAGTAGTAACATCAGTAAATGTAGATCCAATGCAGCTAGCTTCACAGTACCTGACTATTGTTTAAATGGAATTTATAGCTTAACACTATAAATATTGTTTTATATTTGTGATAAATTAAAAAAAAATGTTATTCAACTTTTATAAGTAATTTTAATAATAATTTTGTTGTAAATATGTAAATTTTGTATTGCAAGATTAAAAAGTACAATTTCTATAGCATCTGTATAAAAAGTTTTAAAAAACAGTTCCCATTATAGAAGATAAATAAAATTTATTGTAACTTTTATTTGTAAAACCTTTAAAATTGTAAATAATTTCCGTTGGGTAATAGTTTATATTTAATTTACAGGAAATAATAGTAAACTTTTACGTTAGAATAAAATGTATTTTAGAGGATTAGAGTATGATATTATACAAGTGGTATCAAAATTTGAACTAATATTTAATATAAAATAATTCCACATAATAAATAAAACATTGAAGCTATTAGCCTTGCATTGCTCAATATGCTATTTGAAGCTAACAATTTTACAAATTTGGTGAAGACAGTATAATATATATATATAAAATATTTTATTAATTTTAGCAATATTTTTACTTATACTACTACCGTCAAACTTTTTATCAAGGGACACTTGTTATGCAAAAATTATTCCATGTCCATTAATATTGATAAATTCTAAACAGAAAACATCTTCGACATTTTTTCTGTTTGGAATGATGATAATGTTTTGATAGAAGATATTTAGAATAGCAATTTTTTAGGAAAGAAAAAATAGTTTTAATGTATTAACAGAATTTATTAATAATATTCATTTCTTTGTAAAAACCTTTTATGCCAGTTCCAGCTAAAAATATTGATAAAATCAATAAAAATACATCTGAGGCTTTTCGGTAAAAAGACAATAGTTTCACTTATCGTAAAATTCGGGATAAGCATGGGCCGCAAGTTAGAGAAACCTTTTTAACTTAAAAAAAATGCCAGTCACTTATGCAAGAAGCATAAATACAAGTTTGTTTTAAAAGATCAATCTCATTAAATAAACCCATAAAAATACATTTACCGTTTGTTCCTCGAAAAAATGACGATTACTTTTTTCCCGATAAAAGGACATTCTAAAATTTAAATGGTACGAAAACATAAGTGAAATTATGTCCTTTAGCCGGGAAGTTACAGATGTATCTTATACAGTCTTTACAGTCTTCTTAATTACTGTTCTACTTACGTTTTCGGAATTAGTTACGAGAAGTGTTCACGTTGGATTTACTAAAGAGAATATAAACATTTAAATGTTATGTGCTTACAAGCATAGTACCAAAATAAATAACATTAATTGTGTATAACATTTCTTAGCTTTTCTTCAAAACACCAGTACACTGGAAAATAATAATACAGCATAGTTATCATTAAAAAAAAAATAATAATCACTATGCTGCTTAAACAATGTGACTGCTTATACAATAATGGAGTGTACATACTGTACTAGGCATCTTTCACAGATATGGCTGATTTACCATTGCCCACAATTTTCAGTTATTTCTATAAGCAACATTTTTATGAAGTTTGTAATAAAATTTTGTCAATATTTTATTATTTTCTAAAACTTTAGAAAAGGTCAAAATTTACATGTTATTTGTATCTTTTGTATATGGCGATCTTTAAGGACTATAAATAAAATATTTATGACTAAATTGAAAAGATGAATACTTAAATCTAAGCTTTAAAAATTATGTTTCAATTGACAAATTATTTTACAAAATTCATAAAATTGACGAGACATCATACAAACTTATTTAAGAAGATATTAAATTGCCTTTCTTAGCTTGAACTAGTTAATGTAACATTTTGGGTGTAGTCATATTCAATTGTTGGTATAACAGATTGCACAAATTTTAAAAATATGATGAGATACATATGAACTCCTAGTTCTCTGCCACCTTCCATTACTGTTTCTATGATTTTTTTCATTACTTCAGCATGTCTGAAATAGAAATTAATTTCTTCTTATGAAGTGAAAAAATTAAAAGATTGTCACATAATTAATGTGAAAGTTATATTTATATATAAATTAATTAAAGAATTTATTTACATTGAATAAATAAAATAAAAGGTGAAAATTATATTAAAAAATGAAAATTACCTGCAAGGATGCACTGAAGCCATAGGAGGTCCTGGCATGTGTGGATGAGTTTCCATTGTAACTGTTTTTTTGGCATGATCTTGACTAACATCTTCATACATTTCCTCAACAGTTAAAGGTTTCCGATTCTAAAGATTTTGAATGTCAAAGTTTAATTATAAATATTTCATTATTTTTATTCATTATTAATAACTTACTTCATCATATCCAAAAAGCCATAATCTTGGAGTCTGATAATATTTGTCGTAAGTGATATGCAAATCATAGGTACGTGTTCTTATAATTTCACCTTCAGAGAATGATTCTTGATTTTCTTTGGTTTGTTTTTTTGAAGAATCTGTAGTATACTGAAATAAATAATACTTATAAATAAGTATCAACTAATATTTTAACTAAACTATTTGAAAATAACATTTACAAATTCTCTAGACTTACTTTATCTTGTTCATCAAGCATACCACTAACTTCAAAGGCTTCCATATCAGCTGCTTCCTCGTCATCTTCATCATCCTCAGTATCTCCTACTGAATCTGTAGAAATCTGTGGCTGAGCTTCCTCTAATGTCATTTCCGAAACTTTTTCTTCTACACCTCCAAGGTTTACATCATAATGATGAGTGTCTACCCAACCACCTTCTGGATCATCTGCTTCTATAATTTGTTCTTGCTCATCACAGTATTCAATCTGTAATAAATTATTATAAATTAAAAATAAATTTTTAAAAACTGCAGAAGTTAATTAAATATTCATATTCATAATGGCAGTTACTTGTTTACATCTGCGACTGCAGGGTACATTACGAGTAAGTAAAAATTGTTTATCTTTTGGAAGATATGGTTTGGCCCTATCTACATCTCCGACAGCCCATTGCCAGGTCGGACAATGATGTACTAAATGCTCTCCAGCAGCAACAAATTCCTCTGGTGTTAGGACTCCGGTTTCTCTGAACTTACTTTCCTGAAATATTGATTTTCTTCAATTAATCAATATATAGATGTAAGGTTTCAGGAAGCTGGATTCATCCCAACACTGCTTGATCAATGCAGTATTTATTGAGGAAAAAACATTAAAAAAAAAAATTTATTTTTATCAACAAACCTTTAAAACTGGGGTTAGATATTCAGCAACGCTGAGAGCAGTGCCCTTTACTGAATTTATAACACTTTGCATTATAACAATTTTAATCTGTTTAATAGACTAGCCTCCAAATGAACTTTGCGCCTTATGATTTAAGATTCTGTTTCTGCTCCTCGCAGCTTGCGATCAGAATTCAGAATCCCTCCGATCCGTAACACCACTACATCAGATAATGCGGGAGATTGCTCACTGCTACAGTGCTACATACTGTTATGTATGTATATATGTATACTAATAATGTGGATGACTCTAGTTCCGTATCCTCTTTGTAGAGGCGCTTTTCTTTAATGCGCCAAACGCCAATATTCTGATCTGCGCGCTCAGTCGCGCCAGCTTTGAGTGTCGATTCGCAGCCTCCTCATTTGCGACCCTTGTAAATACGCACCTTACTCCTGTTTACCCTTGTCTATTGTTACCGTTGTTCTCTGTGGGCTTTGTTCAATAAATTATTACGTTTAGTCATATAAACATTTTGTACTGGAATTTATTGCGTGCAGTCCAGGAACGTTTGGGTTCATGGAAATTGGATAATCAGTCACCATTGCAGCGAAAATAACTAATATTTGTTTACATTTTAATTGTAATAATTGCAATTAACTTATATATTTGATCTTAACCATTATTTTTCGTTAAATTTTTAGTTTATTAATCTACTTTTTCCATAAAGTTTTTAAATGTTTGATTGGCTATAAAATTTAACTTTTATAAAAAAATGATATTCAAATTATTCGTAAAAATTTATTAAAAAATAATACGTTTAGTACAAAATGACAGATTTATAATATATGCATTCTAATTTCTATTGCTGAAAACTATACTAATTTATGTAAGACAATTAACTTCAGAAGCATTAGAAAATTATAATAATTATTATAATATTAATATTGGGATTTTTATTTTGGCTTCATGAGTACGTTATACAACCACATTACATATTTCATACATTTTGACATTACAGAATGAATACGCTTTTTCTTTACATTAGTTGTTTTTAGAACGCTGCCTAAAACGCCGATTTTACGCACGCGGGCGCCAGCTTGCGTACGTCAAATCGGCGTTTTTTGCACCTCGAGCTATAAAATACAGTACGATACATGTTCGGTAAAGAGATTCTCGTCTCGTGTGCCTTTCCGTAAACGACACACGAGACAAGAATCTACTTTACCGCACTTGTATCATAATATATTACTCTGTCATTGGCCTCAGCAGTAACATTAATTACTCGGGAAGTCACAGATTTGGGTAAGAATCAACCGAATACGGCATTCCGCATGGCGAAAAAACCGCACCCGATCGGATTCGAAACCGAACCCACTTCTGGGCAGCGTTGTTCTAGCAGCCTAAACATTTAGAGCACTAGACTCCCGACCGCCCTTAGAATAGTATATTATGCACCTAGGGAATAAAAATAAAGAATGTCTGATCGGATCGCATGAAATTGTCACCCGAGCCGAAGGCGGATTCTTTATTTATTCCCTTGGTGCATACGATATTTTTTTTCACACAGATCATAAAGTTCGTACGTTTGTTCCCGTTGCTAGGGAATAAAGTGCACAGTGTGTAAAAAAATTATATTTATTGTCGACTTATATAGAATATAAAAGAGTTACATTTAGTGTACATCTGAAAATGCGCGTTAGCAAATTATTACAATACATCGTAGAAAATCTAATCATAAAAGGGAGCAAGTATAAAATATCTCGAAATGCAATAATATAAGTACGCTACAATTTCGATGTGTAAATGTTATCTTATAAAAACAAAAGGCCATTTGTTCGTAGTACAAAAAGTTAATATTGCAATGAAAATTTTTTCAATGCTGCTAATACTATTTAATAGAAAGAACTATCAAATAAGCAATTGTGGTCGATACAGTTATTCAAAAATATCTTTGAGCGTCCAGTTATCATAAAATATATTTTGACTTAATATACAATAAGATAAATTGTACTTCAGTATATTATAGTAAAGGCAGTATATTATTTTAAAAATAAACGTACAAATATATAGTATTTATATATCTTATGACACAAATAACGTTATCCATAAAAGTTGTTTTATAAAAACAATATAAAAAGTAAAATAAATTTATTTTTAAGCAACATCGAACATCAATTGACGTAGTTAACGTTTGTAATGTTACGTTCTTGGATTAGATCAATTGGCTCTGTTCAGACGTTACTTTGAATGTGAGTCATTTCTCGTTCTTCGTTTTCTTCAATTTCTTCCGTAGTATTGACGAGAATCGTATTAGCAGCAGTAATCGCAGTTACATATACCGACATAAAGAGGTAGAACCCTAAAGCAAAATATATCATCGACATAGTCTTGTAATCTGATTGTTTGTCTACTGAAATGTCCCGAAAGATAGCAAATGCTACAGCCACTGTAATAATCATCGATATTGCGAGGAAAATCGCTATAATAGACGCGAAAACCTGCATACAATGAATGAAAATATTATTGATATGTGCAAAACAAACTCCATAAATTAAGAAATAAAATGTTAACTTACGCAACTGAACGCCATAACAATGACACAACTGCGGGTAAACAGACTGTAGATCTTTTTCATCGCATTGTTGATACTGAGTCCGTGGGAAGCTGTTACCATTAATGCGTAATCCGTAACATAAAAAATCAAGCCGATTTTAACCACAACTGATGTGAAAGTTGATTTCGGAGGAGATGGTAATTTGTTGGTAATTAGAACATATATGGATAAGATTACGGGCAAAATAACAGTACAGCTAAATGCTGCTGTTCCCATGTGATTCCTGCAAGGTAAGATTTCTTTAATAATGGTAAAAGGATAATGGATATATGTAAACAATAAAAAAATATTTAATTTTTCTTATTAAATTAAGACATTACCTGCCGACAAGACCCATGCTTTTAAAAATTAGAGCTCCAGATAATTCATTTTTACTTTCAGACCAGTACCAAGTAGAGACACATTGACCGATTACTAGCACGCCGAAATTGTAAATGACTGAGATTAAATATAATGCACCAAGCACATTGAGAACGGCAAATAAAATGTTGCTGGTGTTGTACAATGCCGCCACCATGAATGCAATTACTAGTAAAATCAGAAACATAATAGCGGCGCCAAACAAGAACAGCGTCGGAAAGAAAAAGATGCCGCTAAAAAATAAATTTATCGATTTAATGACTTTCTAAAGAATAATACAAATCTCGATATTGTAATTTAAGAGACTTACTCGCTTGCTTTTTTGACAATATCAGCTAAACCTGCAACCTTTACTGTGCGAGCAGCACTAATGCCTGTTATCGAGATTATAATTAGCAAGATCATTTTGATAATATCGATTGTTAAGTTGATCTGGGAACTGGGCTGTGATACTGCCGGATCATCGGACTTCCCAACTAAGAGAAAGACTGTCAAAAATATAGCGATTATTTGGAGTGCAACAAACAGACCCAAAAAAATTAGTCCAACAACAGTCCAGAATTTTGGTAGGCAATGTAACGTCTTGAGGAAAACTAAGAAAATTGATGATCCGATCAACGCGATCCAAACAATTAATCCGGCACCACTGAAATAAAAATAGATCGTAATTATTGATTTATTACTAATGTTTGCAATAACAAAATTAAACGTTTTAGATTTAGATTAAATAATGTGATTAATACCAATTATTGAACATTTTCGGCAGGGTAACTATCACTTGATTTTGTATGTATGTCATGTTGATAAAATCTTTGTCCACCATTACAGTTTCAACAGAATTTCCTCCTTTGAATAAGACTAAAAAACATATTATTTTTTCATTATTCAAACCCAATACGTCAGGTGATTTAATTTACGTACATATGCAGTTCATAATGAACCAGGCCAGTAATGCAACTCCAAATATGTACAGACAGTAGGTGTCGGTCGGGACTCGATTTTTATCCATGGGATTTTTATGCACAGGCTTGTAGCTCACCTGAGAACCTGGTAAAATAAAAAAAAAAATAATTATTTTTCAATTTACTAGTTAGATTGAGCGCGCTATTATATGAGCGCCTTCCTAGGAATTGTTTAGGCTAAAATCAGTTTTTGAATTTTTCAAGGTGCCTGTTACTGCATAATATTTAATCTAGTTTTCGAGTAAGATTCATTAACAATATTGATAAATGAGCTTTGCAGACACGATCGTATGTAGGAGTAAAAACTACTAAGTTATTAAAATCTCCGACAGTTTACGTCATAATTTTGTTTATGTCCACAGGAAACGATATGCTCATTAAGCTTATCAAATGCTGTCGACGAAATTTTGAGCATTCTGATTATAATTCTTACGTATGTTATTCAATAATATTCTCATGGATTTACATTTTTTATACTTTATTATAAGCAAAGGTATTCTGCATCTTACATTAGAAATATTTAACAATCCTTTAAAAATAAATTAAATCTAATTTAGAAAAAGGCCTATACTTTAGTTTGCATTTTTTAAGCACTAATCGAATTAAAATAAATTTCTCTAAAATCTTATGGACTTATAGAGTATCATATGCGAGTTCATCGGTCTCTAAAAATAATTTATTTTAGTCTAGTAGTTAAAAAAAGGCAAATTAAAGTAAGCATTCTTTATTGAGATGTTTTATAGCCTTCGCAGGCAACGACGATATGGTCATCACCTATATAGGGTTCGCTCTGGCGGTAAACTCACACTCCTTTGAAAATCACGTTCCTCGCAGTATAGGTATATGTATCATGTATATAGTAAGTATAATGCACTACAGCCGCATGCTAAAAACCCGTTTTCTAATCTACGCACGTGTCTACGCACGTGTCTGTATAAAATTCATTTATATTCAATGTAATTTAATTGAGATAATTTTATTCACCATCGAATTAGAGTATCTTTAAATAACGAGGAACCATCTTCTTCTAATTGTATTGTGAATTTCTTTCGTATTGTAAAATTGACTATCTGTAAGGACATGCAACTACAGACTGGACTATCAGATAAAAATTACCATATTCTGCAGTAAAATTTGCCATAAATATAGCACATTTCACTGGACAGTGTTTGAAACAATTCTATAATACATACAGCAAAATTTACTTTAATAGAGTTTGATAATTTTTATCTCACAGATAGTAATTGTTACAATACTTTTTTCTCAGGGTATAGAAAAAAGTTATATGCAATAGATAGAAGGGTAAAACTTTGGGATTTTCGCAATGCGTAATAAATGTAGCGGGGGATTTGGTAAAGTCGTAAAAAGGGGAGGGGGAGGGGAGATGCGTAAAATCCCGCTCGTTCAAGAACAAAGAAGGGTGTGCGCCAATCTTGGGGTTTGCCGCGTTTTCGGCACTTACTATATATAGAAAAAAAAACTCGGGTTTATCCCGCGCGTTTCGATCGAAATGGGGAAATCCATGAAATTATAACAAAATGCGTAATGTATGAGATTTACAATAATTTCTGTAGTGTCGTTACCTTTAACGAAAAATAGCATATCTCAGATTTTCAAAAACCCCGTATTAATTTTGATTTAAACGAAGAAGGGTGCAAACAAATTAAAATCTTGAAATACAGGCAATTTTATTTCGACACGGGGTTGAGGTAGAAAAATAAATTGAAACTTTTATTGTGGGAATAGCATCGTAAAAATAAAAAGCGTATACAATTTTCGTTCATAAAAAATGGTACTACCCTGAATTTAAAATCGTCGGTCATCATATTGGTCTTAAATACAGTATTTATTAAATATTTTTTACAGTATTTTCTTAATAAATTAATTAAAATAATTGTTTACAATAAAGTGGAGCTCTTTTTTTTTTGTTAAATTTTGCAAAGTAATAGTTTTTGTCAGAAACGACGATTTATAACTTGATAAAATATTATTCGTGTATTTATCTGTCATTAGCGTCCGTTTTAGAAGACGCCACAGTTAGCTCGTAAAAAAAGTTTACGTAAAATATATATAAGATAAAAGAATTTGAATTATCATTTACAGTATATCATTCTATGATAAAACTATCCAGTGAACAAATTTTGTTCTCCGTTAAAAATAATTATACGTGCAGAGAGTTTAAAAAAATGTAAATATTATAATTATTTTTAATAATTTCTTTAGAATTTCAAATTTTGAAGAAAAAAAATTGTAGACTTGTCCAATTGATGTGAGTTATTAATTGGACTCTCTTTTTTAATAAAACTTCATCTTTAAAATTGCGTAATATATGTATACCGAATTAATGTCAAGTCAAATCACTGAATGGGCGTCTAAAAAAGGTAGTCTTAATGGTATCAATTGATACAGACGCTTATAGAAGCGTACATTTTGAATGAGTCGGAGGAGATCAAGGATGGCAAATACGAAAACATGCTGTCTTTATCGCACTTGCAGGCTCGCTTCGACAAATAAATCACCAAGTTAACGATAATTAAATAAAATTTAGCTAGGATAATTTAAGTTCTTCAATTAAATAATTTTTAAGGGGATGTGAAACCCAGGGTTAGGAATCTGCCGTACCGGCTTGGACATTTTCTTGGTTTTTTTAAAATCAAAACAAAATTTCGAAA
>JAWWEN010000009.1:11979614-12018047 GCA_035582955.1 Sycophila texana | reverse complement strand
AAAACCACAAAAAGACGTTTTTTTTGCAATAAAATGTTAATAACAAATTCGTTTATCATGAAAGCTAGTCGAATTTCCGGCAGATCATTGTTTTGCACTGTCCTTCGTGATTTGGCTTTGGCTTTGATCTGTTGGTACTAATGACATGCAACACATACCTTTCATTCCCTATTGACTGGCCTATGTCTCTGCGGGTTCTTTTATGCCTGCCTCTCCCCGCATGTAAGCGAGCGTCCGCGAGAATTTCGGTGTGTATCGTCGCATTCGCGACAACCGACGCGCGCCACCGTCGAATATACTTGCGTATCGGTGTTTATCGGTGTTTCGCTCTCCGCGCGATCCCTCCTCCCCCTTTAAGGTCTGCCCGAATATCTGACTGGGTCGCCGTGTACGCGTGGCCAGTGCCGTATCCTGATAAAAAATCCTCCTATTCCTGGAACCTTGGCTCACCTTCCAAGTAGACGTGGATTTTTCGGTCGAGCGTCTCTCTAGTCTTGTTGCTCCTTTTTCGGGTCAATGGCACCTGCCGCGATGCTTGTTATGTTGGTACTTTTAAATGGGATTTAAATTATTAGTCGGATTTTTGACAAGCGATCGATCTAATTGACACTTTTTTTTTTAATTTATTGGCGTTTTCGATTGAGTGACAATTAGACTTTGTTATTGCTTGCTCCGAAAGTACTTTTTCACATTATCGTGATAATTGACGTAGATTTTTTAAGTACTTGGTTAAATGGATAATGACTCAATTGCAGATTGTTCATCTGTCGATTTAAATTACTGTCTTACAAGTGTAAATTTACCAAATAAAAATATTACTCGGGGACGCTATGTTGGTATAATTTGAAATTCTAAAACTTTCGGATTCTGTTATCTCATTTGAATAAATGAATAGCTCGTACTAATTAACCATTAAGTCTTGTGGTAACAACGAATACATTTCGATTTCGCGCACATATCGTAGATACGCATTTCGCTTTCGCGAATGAAATAATTTTAATTGTTCGCTTGTCGAAGTAAACAATGACATATCAACACAGCAGTCTACATCTAAGATATCGAAAATTAAATTTGCTCCGAAATTAAGGAGCTTTTAAAGTCACTGGCGTGTGCATCGTGCAACATCACACGTCAATAAATAAATCTCCGTTTTCATTCGTTTTGGAGCCCCCGTCAAAAAATTTTCTCTTCGACTCATTTTGGAGCACCGATCAAAAACGTCTTGCTGAGATTCATCTCAAAAGTACGCGTAGAGAAAAGTGTCTTACCCCCACCGCGGGTGTCCTTAGACTCACGTGCCCCGACAAAAGCTCGAATTTTTTTGAGTATAAAAAACGTGCCCAAAGTCAATGTCAAGAGCGTCTCCTCCTCGTCGCATCGCGCACGACGCTTCGATTCTCGGGTAGCCCCGACAGAGCCCGGCCACACGCGCCGGTCTCGGATTCCTCGGTAAAGTTTACACGTCCCCGTGTATAGGTGAGCTGAATAATCTTTTAAAGAGTTCGTGACTCGACTCCGGCGGATTCGTTCTTTCCCTCCGCCGGGAGATACTCCGGCACGCTCCGCGTGGGCGCAACTCGCCTCTCTCGCGCCGATTATGTCATCTTTTGTTTTATTTCCATTCGAGCGTTCTCGGGCCGCTACTGCTTAAAACTGCCGTACTGCGTGCGCGAGCTCGCGCCCCCGGGTGCAGTCGTGCAGTGCGCGCAGCGTCCGCCTCGCGGGAGTCGAGCAGCGACGCCGAGAGAGATGGAAAGAGAGTAAGAGAGAGAGAGAAGGAAAGAGAAGGAAAGAGAGACGGAAGGTCAGACGGCGATGTCCGCGCATTTGCTACGATATTCTAGAACGTTCGAGTTTACTTCTTTCACGAGTCCGTAGGGCGCTTCGGTGCCAGGTGCTTTGCGTTTTGTTTCGTCGAAACTGAAACCCTAAACCTTTCTCTTTGCTTCCCCTCCCCCTTTCTCGTTGCTTCACTCGCTCCTCTCCTTTCTTGTTCCAGCTTATCGTCTTTTACGCTGTATAGAGGCTACCTTGTACGTGTACGCGAGTCTCGGATTCATAACTTCGGAAACTAGTATCCGCAGGGAAAAATTCCGATCTCTAGATTCTTCTTCTTTTTTTTTTTTTTTTTTTTATTTCTTCTTTCTCTGCGTGTGCGCTCGTCGATGAATTTGCCTTTTGATCATTTCGGAGCGATGTGCTCCGAAACGATCTGCATGCAAACGCTTATCTTTTAATTTTTTAAACCAATATATTTTGTTTACTCGTAATTAAAGAAATTATTAATCATTGATTTGTAACTGTTTCATTTTATGAGAAAATCATTTTGCCTTTTGATCATTTCGGAGCACATCGCATCGTGCTCCGAAATGATCTGCATGTAAACGCTTAACCATTAATTGTTCAAACCAATATGTTTTGTTTAATCGTAATTAAAGAAATTATTAATCATTGATTTATAACTGTTTCATTTTATGAGAAAATCTTTAAGTAGGTGCAGAAAACGTCAAAGTACGTGACTGATAAGCGCTCGGATGTATATGACTGTATTTAAAACGTTTTAGGTTGAAATTATCAATTTTAAAGTACACGATGCTTAAAAAATTAAAAATGGAAAAATTTCTGAATGATGTAAATAATAAACGCGTTAAGTCAAATGTTCAATTGCTTGCGAAAAAAAAAAATATATTAAACAATGTTCGGTACAATCGCACCGATGAAACTGCATTCCCATCCCGCGATGCTCCACCGATTAAAAAAAAGCCACATTCCAGGGATTTGCGGAGAGATAAAATGAAATTAAACGTCAAACCTCCGCCATAGTCATCCGTACATCTGACTAAATTCTTATTTTTTCTTTTATCTTATCTCGCGCGCGTTATACAGATCGCGACGCTCGTTTTAATTAAAAGCACACCGAGGGCGTCCGAATAGAACATCGGCGAAATGGAGCAAAGGAGCGAGAGCGCCGCGGGAGTATCGAAGGTGTCACGCGAATGTTGATAATTGGGGGAAAGAGCGAGAGAAGGCGAGCGTAAGAGAAAGAGAGCACGCGAGTCGTCTGCGGTCGCGGCCGAAAATAAGCATCGATCCGTGCACGGACGGTGTGCGGGTGGCGTGGCCAGCGAGCTCTCTCTCTCGAGGTCCTACTATCTACCCCGGTCGCTGCCGCAAAAAAGCCCCCGAAAAAAGGGGAAACAAAAAAAAAAATAAATAAATAAATAAATAAATAAAAACACGGGGAACTGGCGCAGCCGCTATAGGCGCGAAGCGCGCGGGGGAGGCCGGGAAAATAGGGGTCGGTGTCGCTCGGCCTCGTCACCCCCTGGGCATCGGCGATTTCACGCGCCTCTCGGGGCGCACACGCACACTCGACGCGTCGGCATATAAAGAGCCGGGTGGAGGGAGCCGCGGACGGGAGACGATCGAGCGAAACACAATGACAACTGTACATGTATATAGAGGAGAAGAGGAGGCAGGCGGCGGTGGCGGCGCGCGCGCGTTTTGCCATGGCGTCTCTCGTTTCGCCGCGGCTTAGCCTTAGCGGCGTAGGTGTGTGCGTGCCCGGCCGTATTGGAAAACGGCCTAAGGTATACACGTATATATAAACACAAGTACGCGGAGTGCGCGTGTACGTGCCGGAGGCCGGGCGGCGAGGAGGAGAGATGCCGAAGTGAAAGACCCGCGACGTCGCTCATCCTCCCGCCGCTCCCCGCCCCTTCTGGGTGTACGCGCGCGCGCGCGGCGGCCGAGCGAGCGAGCGAGCGACTCCCACCTCCTCTCGCGCACCCGTCTGGTTCCTCTTTCTCGCTCTGCCCTTTGTCAATCTCCGCGGATGATCGCATCGCGCGCGCACAGCGCGGCGGTGGCCGGGCTCCTTGCGGAGGGCTAACTCGACGCTCCGCGCGACCGGCACACGTACACACAGGCGCGCGCGCGCGCACATGTATACACAGAGAGAGCAAGAGGGAGAGAGAGAGAGAGCGACGCGGCCGGTCGTGTGCCGCGCGCCCGGTGTTGGTGCGTCCCTATTGTGTAGGTACTTAATACACATGCACGCGCGAGCGGCGCGGCCGCCCGGCGGTGGGGGAGCGCGGCGGGTATATAAAAAAGACGGTATAAAAAAAGTGAGCCGCGCGCGGGAGAGAGACGGAGGGAGAGGCGGTGGCGTTTCGGAGCAGGGCCAAAAGAGGGAGAGAGCAAGCGCGAAAAGAGAAAGCCGCAGCGCGGAGACGGAGCGTGGGAAAAGGATGAAGCGAGAGAGAGACTGCTCCGATACTCGCTCGCGTATAATACTCGCGCGGAAGAGAGGAGAGAGAGAGAACAGCTGTACGGGAGAAGAAACGGAGGCAAAGAGAGGGCCATGTAAGGGAGCGAGCGAGAGGGAGACACGCGTGGAATGATTCGGGCCACGCTCGCACCTCGCCACCACCGCCGCGCGCGGCTCTCCTCTCTTCCCTCCTTTTCCATCTCCTCTCTCTCTCTCTCTCTCTCTCTCTCTCTCTCTCTCTCTCTCTCTCGTCTCCTCGCCGCGCGGCCCACCGAAAGGTGCCTCGCGCTCGCTCGGCCGCGGAGGGCGCTCAGGAACTAGGAAGAGTCGCCGCCGCGGCCCGCAAGGAGGAACGGCGCGGATCGCGCAGCTCCATCCCCTTTTCTCTCTCTCCCTCTCTCTCTCTCTTGGCCATCGCACGTTCGCATTCGCACGTACACCACCACCACCACCACTACTAACACTGCATCGCAGCAGCACGACGGCTGCGGTGCACATGAGTCCCGCGGAAGAGGCGAGCGCGTTTCGGAGCAAGCGGGGCAGCGGCCCGGTCGCAGGATTCACCGGAGCGAGGGAGACGGAGCGAGCGTAGCCCCACATATATACACAAGGCGCACGCACACGCTCGCGCCTCGCCGACCTTCGTGAAAAGTGACGCCGCCGCTGCCGCCGCCGCCGCAGACACGCTGCCGCGCGAGAGAGAAAGAGAGTACATATCGAGCGTCGCTCGCGAGTGTGCGTGTGTGCCACGCTCACGAGATACGCGCGGCGTGGCTCAGTCGGCCGGTGGGGGCGATCCGCGAGCTCTCGGCTCCTCGCGCGATAATGGCGTAGGGCCGTGTCGCGTGCCGCCGCCGTCGTCCTCCTCCTCCTCCTCCTCGGCGAGAGCTCCGATAGCTCGAGAGAGCCAAGTGTGCGCGCCGCCGGCGATACCACGGGGGCCACCCATGCACGCCGCTCGGCCGAGCGGCTGCTCCCCGAGTTCCTCGACGCCGCCGCCGCCGACGACGCAGGGACACCAGCCGGAGCCGAGCATGAACCGAGAGTAAGCCCCCGCGCCACCGCGAGGCACTTTCTCATCTCATCTTTTTAACGTATCGTCATCCGGCGAGCCGCGTTTCGGAGTGCCGCGTTATATGCACGTCGCTCGAAAGTGTACACGTATAGGACTATGCGAGAGGCGAATGCTATAGGCAGTGCCAGGTTACGTCAGGCGTCTCTCGTCGCGTGTGGCTCTCCCTCTAGCGCCGCTTCGTTTTTTTCTTCTTTTTTTTTTTCTTTTCTTACCCCTTTTGCCTACACTTCGTCTTCTTCTTCTTCTTCTTCTTCCTCCGCTCCGCTCCGTCCTTTTCCTCCTCGCCTCTCCTCCTGCCGTCCACTCGAGCGCGGCATCTCCGCCTCGCTCGTTCGTTACTTACTCGCGGCAGGCCGCGCCGCTGTCCGTCCGTGTGCGGCCGCCGCCGCGCGAGCGAGACAGACGTACGCGCGCGCTCGATGGATTTTTGTCATTCCTTCGGCTCATCCGGCATGCCCTGTGTGTGTGTGCACCCCGGAGACACACTGCGGGAGCCCTGAAAATCGATTTTCCAGACTCGCGCTCTCTCGCTCTCTCTCCTTCTCGCCCTGAGGCTCCGTGTCTCTCTCTCTCTCTCTCCGCACCGCTGCCTCCGCTTTCCTTGTGCGCCCGCGGATTTTTCTCGGCCGGCGACCGGCCAATACCAGAGGGGGGATGAATTATTTATCCCGCGGAGGCGTACCGAGCGATCCCCGCTGCGCCTCTTTGCTTTGCATTTCTCCGGAGTACGCAACCTCTGGATTATCGCCGATTGATTTTCCACACGCCGCGCTCCCCCGGAAAAATCCGATCGTCCCTGCGCTCCTGCAAACTCGAACCTGGCCTCAGGCGTTGCACGATTCTCGATCGTTCCTTGCACGAGCCAATTATTTCCGCGATTGTGTGTGTATAATTACACTTAGCGGCGTCGGAGGGAGTCGCCGCTCTCTCCCTCGCGAGGAATTGCTTATTTTGCTGAGAGAACGTAAATGTTGCTCGATCAGCTGACGATTGTTGTAAGACAGGGCGAGCGCGCGCGGCTAACTTGCCGCGAGCTATCCGATTCCGGGAACATTAGTCGTCGGCCGGCGAGGCGAAATAAATATGATTAAAAAAAGACTATGGGTGATTGAACTTGCACGGCCGGCACGGAGTAGTGCGCGTGCACGTGCGCGACTATTTTTAAGAGAATTAAACCGCTGCGAGAGATTGTACTTTCTTTCAGGACCGTAATTTTGGAGACTCGACGCTGGAAGAGAGTGACGGGCCCCGGAGGGGAAAGGTTATAGCGGTTATGATGACGAGGAAACATAAGCGTATAGCTTTTCCCCTTTGGTGCTCGCTCCTGCACACGACGACCCGCCCCGGGGGCCCCGGAGGCGGTCAGAATGAGGAAAAAAAGAAAAAGAAAGAAACGACAGACGAAAAGGAAAAAGAGCGCGCTCCAATTTAGCTTAAGCTATTATTATATCGAAAAAGCGACGGGTTGTGGAGAGGGCGGGCGGGCGAGAGTGAGAGAGATAGAAAGTCTGGCAGTGCGAATGAGACGTTCTGCTTTGTTTGTTTCAGAAGACACCGAGAAGAAGCAATGATGGGAACGCTACTGGTGTCCGAGAGAATTGTTCGATACTCCCACAAGCCCGACAAGGAGGCTCAGAGTCGTGCAGCGTAGAGACATGGACTCGTACGACCTATTCGGCGAAGATGTCAGTGGATCGATGCTCGATGCTCTTCCTGACCTCGGGGGCAATGATCACTTTGACCCGACAGCAGCCAGCAACTCTGTCGTAGTGTCGAGAGATGCTCCGAATCCCGGCCCCAATGGAGGAGGGAGTTACATTAATCAGTCGTACGGCATTAACCAGGAATCTCCCTTGCAAAAATTAACGTCCTTCGGTGGATCTGACTTCGGCGGCGCTAATCCCCTGCAGAGCCCGACAGCGGCGCAGCAGCGCAACATGTTCAATCAGAATCTGGGGGGCTTCGACCCGGCCGGCCCCGGCGGCGGAGCCGGCGTGCCCCAGCGCGGCATGGTACCGGGGCCCGGACCCGGCCCCGGACCAGCCGCTTTTCAGAGTCAGGGTCGCGGCCTCGGCCCGCCGGGACCCGGGCCGCAGCAGCGCGGCCCACCCCAAGGCCCCCACCCGGGCCAGGCCGCCCAATACTCCGGCTACTCCGACAGCATGTACTCGATGGAGCAGCAGCACCCAATGGCACGTGCCAACATGGGCATGGATCCCGGCATGCAGGGCTGGCCGGGCCAGAGCAACGCCTATCCACAGATGCAGAGGCACTACAACCAGATGATACCCCAGCCCGGCGCCTACCGGCAGCACATGCCTCAGTACGGACACCAGCAGGAGCAGCCCAGCCTGAGCCAGAAGATGCAGCAGCAGCAGCAGCAACAGCAGCAGCAACAGCAGCACTTCTCCGCCCAGCAGGGCATGCTGGCCGGCATGGGCGTGCCGCACCAGACGATGCAGTCCGGCGCGGCGGCCGGCACCTACCAGCACATGGTGGGCCAGCAGCAGCAGCAGCAGCAGCAGCATTACCAGCAGAGCAGCGCGGCCTCCATGTACGCCGGCTCCTCCAGCTACCTGGCGGGCTTCGGGCCGACTATGCACCAGCAGCCGCAGCCGCCTCAGCAGCAACCCCAGCGATTGCCTCATCATCATCCGTCCCACTCGACCCATCAGACTCATCCCTCGCATCAGCAGTACCCGCCTTTGGTAATATGCTCGCTTGTTATCTGTTCTGTCGGTTTTTTCTTTTGCTAGATTACTTATTAATTTGCTCCTCGTAGGGTCAACATACGCAGCAACATTCGCAGCATTCGGTGCCGCAACAGCCGCAGCAGCAGCCCATGGATCCTCAGTATCCGCATCATTCCTCGCAAATGTTCAACCAGCCGCAGCATCCAGGGCCCACGCCCCAGTACGGGCCGACGAAGCACGCCACGAGCCCGCAATATAAGGCGGCTTTTCCACAGTTGTCTCCACAAATGTCTCCCAGACCGCAAATGTCTCCGAGGCCACCGTCTGTTCAACAGCAAATGTCTCCTAGGTACCTTATTGGGAATTTTATACTTTTTTTTTTGTTATAAATATCTTATGTCGTAGAAGAGAAATAAAAATAATAAATTTATTTATTCCCTCAGGCCTATGATGTCCTCCGCCAAGCCCAGCACGCTGTCGCCACATCCTCATGTACAGCTCCCACATCAGCAACAGCAGCCACAGCCGGTGTCGGTCTCTCCTTGCCCGCCGACGTCGATGCCAATGAGCTCCGTTGCTTCGACGCAACAGACGACCCTTCAAGCCCTCGAACAAATGGTTATGCCCGGCGTCTCTGTCTCGAATTCAAATGTACCCTCGCAAGATTATGGTCAATATCAATCGCGACCACCGATGTCTCATGCGCCAAGTCTTATGGCGCAGCCACCAGCACAAAGTCCCATGGGTCCCGTGGTTTCCGGACCGCGCATGCCAATGCCTTCGCAATGGCCACCTTCTCAGCATCAGCCTCCGCCTCAAGCGCAACCACAGCCCCAGGCTCAGCCACCGCCACCGCAACCTCAACCGCCGCAAATCAGGCCTGCGATGAACCTGAATGACGGGCGAGGTTTAATGGAATCGCATCAGCAGCAGCAACAACAGCAGCAGCAACCACAACAAGCGCCGCCCCCGCCACAACCGGTCGTATCCGAGCAAAGTACGCCGTTGTATCCCATGAACGGGAGCGAGAGTATTCACAGTGTGGTAGAAACGACATCCAGGGAACCATCGGATATCGTTCAAAGTTCTGTACATTCCTTGTCGCATCCACCCGCGGTTCCAGAACAAGAAATTCCAGATCAGTCGTTGCCTCATCAACAGCATCACCATCCAGCGCAGCATCCGCAACATCTTCATCATCAGCATCAGCTGCAGCAGCAGCAGCAACAACCTCCACCTGCACCGCCATTACCGCCGCAGCAAGAACCAACGCTGCATCAACCTCATCAACACTCACCGAGCCATCAGATGATAAACAATCAAGATATTTTGAGTCAGAAACGAGAGAGCCCGATTCATCACAGTCCGCAAGTCAATACTTCAATGGACTCGACATCCATTAATCCAGCGCACATTGAACCCGTACAATCGCTACCTGCTACTAGTACAAGCAACAATGTCGATTGTAATAACGCGTCTATGCTACAGCAGCAACAGTCGGTCATGGGCTCAGCTCCAGTTCAAAGCTCGATACCCAGCTTAGAAGCCAAGATACCCGACACGCAATCCAACGATCAAACTTCGGAAATTAGCTCTGCTCAGCCGCAACAGTCGTTGTGCCCGACCCCGCCTCTTACTCAACAACCATTAGTAAGTCAGTCACAATCGCTCGCGGCTTCTCAATCGCCCGTATCACAGATGAGCATGGGGCAGTCGCAGATAATGTCGCCATCACAAGTGAATCCGTCACAAGTAAATCAAACTGCTGCTGTGCCGCCTCCGATACCGCAGCCGGTGCAGCAACAGCCGACGACTTCCCCAGTTCCGCCATCGGTAAATCAGCCGTCATCAATGCAAATGGCTGCGCAACAATCTCAACCCGTGACTCAGTCGCAAGTACCGCAACCCCAAACACCAGTATTAGGACAATCTCCGCAATCTCAAACTCCGCAGGTTAATGTACTTTCGCAGAGCAACACTCCTGTAACTCCACCGTTGCAACCGCAAACTCCAAGCCAACCGCAAATTCCTGATCAGTCGCCGCAAATACAGTCGAGTCAACAGAGTCAGGTTACTGGCCAATTGGCTCAAGTGACAAGTCAAATGCAGAGCCAAGTACCTAATCAGTCGGCTCAAGTGCAGTCGACAATTGAAGTTCCAGATCAATCGACGCAGGCTCAGCCCACTCAAGTGCCCGATCAGTCGACGCAAGTACAGAGCCAGATTCCGGACCAGTCGACGCAAGTGCAAAGTCAGTCACCGCAGAGTCAGACCACTCAAGGCCAGGTTCCAGCAAACAGCTTGTCGCCCACCGCATCGCAACAGCAGCCCGCTCAGCAGGCCCCTCCGATCGTTGCTCCAACTTCTGGCTCGCCCGTGACGACGGTACTCGGCGCTCAGCCCGCTGTACCTTCCGGACAGCCACCTTTCACGGAATACTCGAATATGCAGAAGACGAACAGTGCTTATACAAACGACGCTGTGGTTGGATCCCAGCAACCAACGCCTCAGACCTATCCGCCGAGCGATACAAACGCAGTCGTGAATAGCACGGGCATTACGAACATCAATTACATGTCACCGACCAGCACGCCAACATCCATTACACCTGGATTCGTCAATCCCATGGCTCCTGCCGCGCATCATCAAGAAAGGGCATCTCTGCAACAGCAGCTGCAAGAATTGTATTGTATGCCACCGGCACCCGAGATTCAAGAAAAAATTGTCAATATACAAGAAAAACTTCAAGCACTGCAACAACACGATGCTAACGATCAGTGCAGCGGTGGAGCACAGTGTATTCTGCAGACTCCTCTGTTCACTGCACCGGCAGTCGTCGACAGCCCACAGGTTTCAAGTACTACTGGCAGAGGTAGAAGCAAGGGAACATCAAGGGCAAAGAAAAGCCGAAAGAAAGCGGATAAGGAAGCTGCAGCTCCTATCGTTGCTGAGACTACAACGCAGCCAGAGCAGCCAGTATCTGAGAATCTAGTCACTCCAGGAGACAGCAGTAATATCGTGGACAGCGCAGCTGATTCTGTCGAGGACATGAAGCCCACATCAGGTGGAGATGTCGAGGAGGAGTGGCCTACCAAGGGCAAAAAATCGAGACCGCCGAGGAAACCGAGGAAGCCTAAGGAACCAAAGGAACCTAAGGAGCCCAAAGTTAAGAAAGAAAAAGAACCAAAAGCACCGAAGGAACCCAAGGCTCCGAAAGAGCCCAAATCGAAAAAGAAGAAGGAAGGCAAAGAAACCACGCCCAAGCGTAGTAGGAAGTAAGTAGTTTTAGTATAATTTAAATAGAATCGTGCTTTTAAACCTTTTTGAAAATGTGTATTGATATATTCTTTTTAAAATTATAGGAAAATTAAATCGGAGTCAGGGGACGAGGAAAGCAAATGCGAGAACGAAGAAATTGCTGACTCTACGGCCAAAGATTCTGAAGCTAAGGCTAGCAATGTATCAGAGGATGATAATGAACAAGTGGATTCATCGACTAATGAACCTATCGTATCAGAATCAAAAGACGATAAATCAGAATCTGATAAAGCCGGCGGCGATGAAGATAAAAAGGACGGCCAAGACGGTCAAGTGACCGATACTCCTGCAAAGAAAAAACCCCCCAGTCGTAAAAGGCCTAGCAAAAGTTCGTCTTCAAAATCACCAAGAAGTTCAAAGTAAGTGTAAATTTTGAATTTGAACATCAAGTACTGAGATAAGTATAAACTAATCGTACCGTTTCTTAAAGGAAACGAAAGAGTCGCATAGCTCCTGATTCTGATGGCGAAGAACTGGCAAACACACCTCCTCCTTCACCAGAAGCTGATGATAATAAAAGACGATCGGCAAGAAACACTCATCGTAAAAAGTATGTCGATGACGTGATGCTCCGATTTTCCGATGATGAACTACCTAATCAAGATTCGCAAGGTAAAAAGACTGATGCTAGTGGTGCTAGTAAGCCTGCATCCGAGAAAAAGCCAAATGAAGGCGGTGACATTGGGCCAAATAAACCAAACTTTGTATATATTGTACGTATGATTTCTTTAAGACCATTTTTATTTAATTAAATTTATTCATTGCAGTGTTGTGACAAAATTTGTTATTTTCAGAATACTACCGACGAAGACTCAATGGTTGTTCAACATATTTTATGCTCGCGTATGGGAAAAAGAGAAGTTAAGCCTGAACCTCCGGCTGCTGAAGTTAAGCCGGAACCTTCTGACACTGATAAGACTGATGATAAGAAAACAGAGGGAGAAAAAGAAGGCGAAGAAAAGGAAGAAAAAGAAAAGGTTAAAGAAGAATCTGATGCAGAAAATGAATCGGAAGATAAAAAGAAGAAAGACGATAAACCTGAGGATGAAGTAAAGACAGTAGAAGAGAAAGAAAAATCTGAAAAAGACGACGACGAAGAAAAGGAAAAGATCAATGAAGAAAAAGAAGAAAAAGAAGACATAGAAAAAGAAGAAGATAAAGATAAAGATAAAGATAAAGATAAAGATTCTGAAAAGAACGAAGATGAAAATGCGAAGGTAGAATCTACGGTCACTAGTGCAGATGGAAAACCAAAAATGATAGAAGTTGAAGAGTATTTTGTAAAATACAGAAATTTCTCATATCTTCACTGTGAATGGAGAACGGAAGAGGAGTTGTACAAAGGAGACAAAAGAATCCAAGCAAAACTCAAAAGATTTAAGCAAAAAATGCAACAAAATACTAATATATTTGAAAACGTGAGCATTTTAGAATTAATAATTTTTTAATCAAATAATTCTCAATAATATGCTTCATTACATCTTTATTTGTTTTTTAATTAATAATTTAATTTTCAGACGGAAGATGATCCTTTTAATCCTGATTTCGTCGAAGTAGATAGAGTACTTGATGAGGCAACTCACACTGATCCAACTTCTGGTGAAACTGTGAGGCATTTTTTAGTGAAGTGGCGGTCTTTGCAGTATGAAGACTCTACATGGGAACTAGAAGAAGATGTTGATCCTGAAAAAATTGCTCTTTTCCATAGGTTTAATAAGTTGCCACCGAAAGATCAGTGGAAGGTAACTTCACGAACTTCCATTTGCTATGTTCTCCTAGATTAATGTATTTATCTAAAATTTTAATTCTTTTTTAGCCAAAGAAAAAACCAACGGCATCTCAGTGGGTAAAATTAGAAGAATCTCCTGATTACAAAAGTGCTAACAGCCTTCGTCCATATCAATTAGAAGGTTTAAATTGGCTTCTTTTCTCCTGGTATAATGGACATAATTGTATATTGGCTGATGAGATGGGTTTAGGAAAAACTATTCAATCTTTAACATTTGTAAATGAAGTATACAAGTACGGAATTCGTGGACCATTTTTAATTATAGCTCCGCTATCGACAATCCCGAATTGGCAGCGAGAATTCGAAGGGTGGACTGATATGAATGTTATTGTATATCACGGATCGTAAGTATTACCATTTACATTTTTTTAAGTATATTATTTAAATCAGTGCATTTCACTATTTAATACTTTGCTTTTGTTTACAGAGCCGCAAGCCGAACAATGATATCCGAGTATGAAGTTTATTATAAAAACGACAAAGGACAACAAATAAAAGATCTCATAAAGTTTAATGTTCTAATAACAACTTTCGAAATTATTATTACTGACTTTAATGAACTTAAAGGCTATAACTGGAGATTATGCGTTATTGATGAAGCTCATAGACTGAAAAATAGAAATTGTAAATTACTTGAAGGTCTTAGACAATTAAACTTGGAACATAGAGTTCTTCTTTCCGGTACACCTTTGCAAAACAACGTAAATGAATTGTTTTCATTATTAAACTTCCTGGAACCAACACAATTCGCTAGCAATGAGGCGTTCTTGAAAGAGTTCGGCAACTTGAGCAGTGAAGATGAAGTTCACAAACTACAAGTACTCTTAAAACCAATGATGCTGCGAAGATTGAAGGAAGACGTTGAAAAATCACTTGCTCCAAAAGAGGAAACTGTAGTTGAAGTTGAATTGACAAATATTCAGAAAAAATATTACCGAGGTATTCTAGAAAGAAACTTCTCTTTCCTCGCTAAAGGCACGACATCAGCTAATATTCCTAATTTAATGAATACCATGATGGAACTTCGAAAATGCTGTATTCATCCGTTCTTACTGAATGGAGCAGAAGATCAAATTCAACTTGATTACAAACACGAAAAAGAGGATTCAGAAGCTTACTATCAAGCTTTAGTCAACAGTTCCGGTAAAATGGTTCTCATTGACAAACTTTTGCCGAAATTGAAGGCTAGTGGTCATAGAGTCTTAATCTTCAGTCAAATGGTCAGATGCTTGGATTTACTTGAGGACTATTTAGTTTATAGAAAATATCCTTATGAGCGTATTGATGGAAGAATTCGAGGAAATTTAAGACAGGCTGCTATTGACAGATACAGTAAACCTGATTCTGATAGATTTGTATTTCTGCTCTGTACAAAAGCAGGTGGTCTGGGAATCAATTTAACAGCTGCTGATACTGTCATTATTTACGACAGCGACTGGAATCCTCAAAACGATCTTCAGGCTCAAGCTCGATGTCACAGAATTGGTCAACAAAAGATGGTGAAGGTTTACAGATTACTATGCCGAAATACATACGAAAGAGAAATGTTTGACAAAGCATCTTTGAAACTTGGATTGGATAAGGCTATTCTACAGTCTATGAACACAAGTCAAGGCGGTAAAGATCCAAGCAACAAACAGTTGACTAAAAAAGAAATCGAAGACCTTCTAAAGAAAGGAGCGTACGGAGCTATTATGGATGACGACAATGCTGGTGATAAATTTTGCGAAGAAGATATTGATGTTATATTATCCAGAAGAACACAAATTATTACCATTGAAGCAGAAAAAGGATCCACTTTCTCGAAAGCGAGTTTCGCTTGCTCATCTAATAGGTCAGACATTAACATTGATGATCCCGATTTCTGGAAGAAATGGGCTAAGAAGGCCGAAATTGATACAACTGAGAAAAAGGAAGAAGAAGATCTGGTTATATCTGAACCTAGACGAAGAACTCAAATTAAGAGATACGGTCATGATGAATCTGTGGTCGACATGTCGGAACTCGATAGCTCCGATGACAGCGATGACGAAAGTGGCGGTACTTTAACAGGTAGAGGTATGTTCCCAGGCATGCGCATGCATTATTTTTTTTATTTTATTTTCTCATACTCATTGTCCCTATCATTACATCCCTTGTAAGGAGTTTATTGGTAGTTTCATGTCTAAAAAATAAATTTCTTTTTATCTGAAACTATCAGTCTCCTTACATAAAATAGATAGTAAGTAGGCCTTCCTTTGTATAAAATAGTATATTAAAAAATTCTTATTATCCAATTCAGGTAAAAAACGAAACTCTAGAGATAAATTCAATAAGAAATCACGCAAGTTCTACGACGAATACGTGCCTCGAGAAGGTGAGGTTGTGTACGGCAATTGGGCTCGCAGCGAGTGCTTTAAAGTGGAACGAGGACTCTTGACCTTTGGATGGGGTCGTTGGGAGGAGGTCCTGCAACACGGCCAATTCAGACGAGGATGGCGTGAAGTCGACATTGAAGATTGCGCACGAGTTATACTCCTATACTGCCTACGTTATTATCGTGGTGACGAGAAAATCCGTAACTTCATATGGGATCTTATTACTCCCCTAGAAAATGGAGAAAAAGTCAAGTCTATTCCTGTAAACCAAGGAAATCCTAGTAGTAACCGCAACAGCAGGCAAAACAAGAAGAAGAGCAGCAGAGTTCGAGAGACGAGAGGATCAAATACTGTTACTAATAATGGTCCAACCGATCCGAATCATTGGAGCCACGCTGAAAAGTACGACGGAGACATATTCCTCGAAAGCAATTATAAAAAGCACTTGAGTCGACACGCAAACAAGTTCGTAAATTAATGCCTTTTAAAGTCTTCGATAAAAACTTATTCTTGTTATTTATTAATTGTTTATTTCGAATTTTAGAGTTTTATTACGAGTTAGGATGCTTTATTACATAAAGCACGAAATCATTGGGGATTTGGTGCAGCACATCAATGACGGAGTTCATGTCAGGTCAGTAAATCTGTGCATTCGGCTATACTGTTATTTACAGTTCGATTTATCGCGAACCATCGTGCACTCACATATGTGCTTACACAGCGCTTATACAGTTGCATGTGCAATGTATTTGTTCACCCTGGGACTTGTTTCTGTATAAGGAATGTTCATAAAAACCGACTTATGTTTACCTTCATAGCTACAAAGCGTTGCTGATTTACTGGCTACTAATAATATTAGTTCATCCTTACTTTTATCATACGCATACAGACATTATATTTTATACTCAAATATAAGAATTTAAGTAAGACTCCATGCCGGAACCAAATTGGCTCGGCGCTGTCAGCGTGACACGGTAAGAAGAACAATAAAGCAGTGCACTGTGTCAGAGGGCAAGAGTTTTACAATTTCTTTCTTCGTTTGACAATATCAGTATATTATCTCTTAAAAAATCTGTTGGTTTCTCTATTGGTCAATCTTAATCAACGATTTAAAAAATTCTGATGTTTTCAAACGTTGTTATCAAAATTTATATAAATACTTTTACAAAAAAGAAACAAATATAAAATCAGTAATCATGTTTAAAATTAAACAAAAAAAAAAAACAACCAATTGGCATTATTAAATTGGCAAATTGTAAATAAAACCGCCCTACAGTGCGTTGCGGATAAACCTTCCACAATTGCCAGAGAAGCCAGTGAAGTGGTGGGATGCTACAGCTGATAAGTCCTTAGTCGTGGGCTGCTACAAGCACGGCTATGAGAGTTTCGACCAGATGAGGAGCGACCCCACGCTTTCATTTATTACAAGCTGTCCTCTCCCCTCCCCGATCGAAACCAAGAAGTGAGTATAGTCGCATATTATTTTTTTTTCTTATCATTTTCTTCTTCTCTTTGACCCTTTCACGCTCTTTATTGCTACCTTAACGAAAGTGCTAATCGCATGCTCAAGTACACATTACACAAAACTGCTTCATATTTTCGCTGGTACTACGGGATGACTATGATCAACAATAACTCGAGCTCGATCGGACAAATAATAGAGCCAGTGAAAATCAAATGCTTTGCCACGTATGCTCTTTACGTTTCCTACTTCATATGTGCATCTGGTACGTTTTAACTTACACAATTTACTAATTTATCTCAAAAAAAAAAAGTAAAATCTTCAACTTCAATCTCAGATGATCAAAGGTTTACTGAAGGCTGATACTACCTAGAAAATTAAGGGTTTTCAAGGACTGTCTTATTTTTTATTCTACTGTTTTTTTAAAGCTCTATAATAATATAACAATTTCTACGGTATTTATATTAATAATACTAGTACTTCATAGTAATAGTAATATTGGATATTTCAGTATTAATTCAAAACTTATGTTTCATAGAAATTTTGTACACGTTATATCTTGGAAGTAAAATTATTTTTGTAAATTTAGGGAGGATGGTGCTATGGAGATAAGCGAAATCGAGGAGGGCGAGTCTTCTGGAATGGGTAAGGACGCCGCAGATTCACCGTCGGTGTCAAGCAAGGGCGACTCTACGGCAGAAGCGGGTACAAGCCACGACGGCGTAGAGATCATTGCAGAGGACGAGAAGACCTGGCCATCGGTTGTCGATCTAAATACGCGATTGAGACGTGTGATTACCTCCTATCAACGTAACGTGAATAAGAAGGAAGATCACAAAGCGGCAGCAGCGGCCTTATCCAACAATGGAAAGGTTGGTCAAGATATGAAAATAGGCAATCACCAGGGTGCGCCCACGATGGAGCCACCCTTGAATATGCAAAGTTGGGATTTACAGAAACTGGCTATGTATCTACTGGTATGTGCTATTTGTCAAAAATTAAAAAAAAAAAGTATAAAAAATATATTTAATAATGATTATTTTAATTTTTGTTATTAACCGTGTCATCTTTGTTAATAGAAAATGGAGAGGAAAGAAAAAATGGAGCAGATGGTAAAGGACCGCGAAAGAACGCGAATTGAGGAGCACAAGGCCAAATGGACGAAGCGAGAAGAAAGCGAGTTTCTACGTGTTGTGTCGACTTATGGTGTTAATTACGACCGAAAGAAAGCACAATACGATTGGACAAAGTTCAAAAGCTTAGCCAGGTTTGACAAGAAAACCGATAATGACCTCACGGAATACTACATGTCCTTTAGAACCATGTGTAAAAAAGCCTGCAGTGCCAAAATTAGCGATGAAGAAGGTAAGCTTAATCGTTGCTCTAAATTTTATTGTATTTAATAATAATGGCACTTTCTTTAATTATAATTTTTTTTATAAATTATTCCAGGATCTGCCGATATCCCTATAGATATGTTGAGTCCTGGTAGAGCCCGGCAAATTTTGGATCGTGTAGATTTACTGAGCAAAATTCGAGAAGAAATACTATCGCACCCTCATTTGGAAGAACGACTCTGTTTATGTCAGCCATCAGGTGATACACCAGACTGGTGGCAACCAGGCAGGCACGATAAAGAACTTCTGCTTGGTGCTGCAAAACATGGTCTTGGACGAACGGACATTACTATTTTAAACGATCCCGACTTCTCATTCCACAAAATGTTGGGGAAGAGTATGTGTCGAGAAAATAAGAACTTTGACAAATCCGAGAAGGCAATCAAAATCGAAAATAGAGAAGATATTCTCAAATTTGATAAAGACGAGATATTGGTTAAATTGGAAAAGGGCGAAGGTACTCTTAAAATTGAAAAAGTAGGCATTAAGAAAGATCAATCGTCAGATAAAAAACTAGATACATCTAAAAGTCAAGTGGAATTGACTATTGTAAAGTCGGAAAACAAAATCGAAGAAAAGCACATTACGGCAGGAGGTTTGACCATTACTACCATTACTAAAACAATACCGGCTGAAAAAGAAGCAGAACCTAAAGTCGAGCCTGCTAAAGTTGAGGTTATCGAAGAAGTTAAACCTTCCGAAGTAGAAAAAGAGAAGCCTTCAGAAGACAAACCAGAGGAAAAATCTACAGAAAAAGACGAATCTAGTACAATGGAAGAAGACAAATCATCTAAGGTTGAAGCAGATTCAGAAAAAGAAAAAGATGAAACTGAAAAGAAAGAGGATGATGAAAATGAAGAAACCAAAAAGTCTGATTCTTCTTTGGCTGATGAAGTTAAAGAACAACCAAAAGTTGAGAAAAAAGATGAAGAACAAGCTCTGGAAAAAGTTGGAGAAAGTGAAGAAAGTGAAAAGCCAAAAGACGATGAATCTACTGAAGTAGAAAAGAAAGACGAAACTGAGGAAAAAATAGAAAAAATGGAAACTGAGGTAGATGAAAGCATTGAAAAAGTTAAAGACGATTCAAAATCTGAAATCCCTAAGGAGGAAGATAAGACTTTGGATGATGTTGAAATGAAAACTGTAGATGATTCTAAGGCTGAAGAGGTTGAAAAAGAAAAGACCGTTGAAGAAGGAAAAGAAAAAGAAGTTGAGGAAGGAAAAGAAAAGGAAAAAGAACCCGAAGAGGAACAGAAAAAGGAAATTGATACTGAAAAAGAGCCAGCACCTAAAGTGACAACAGATGAAGAAAAGGAGAAAGAAAAGGAAAATGATAAAGAGAATGAAAAAGATAAAGAGGTAGAAAAGGAAAAA
The DNA here is from genome assembly GCA_035582955.1 of Sycophila texana. NCBI lineage: Eukaryota > Metazoa > Arthropoda > Insecta > Hymenoptera > Eurytomidae > Sycophila > Sycophila texana. The sequence continues at coordinate 11,998,312 of JAWWEN010000009.1, read as the reverse complement.
GAGAAAGAAAAGGAGAAAGTGGTTGAACCAATTAAAGATAAACTGACAATACCCAAAATTGAAGATAAATGTAGCATGCAAGCTGCTGAATTGAAAGCTATGTTCCCAGATTTGGAAGTTATTCAACCATTGTCCCGATTGACGCAAATCGATACATTTGTTTTGCGGGACAAAGGGATAGATTATAATGAACCTACAGTAGCGCAACTTTTGTCGCACAATTTCAACCAATCTTCTATCAAATGGCCTAAGGTATTTATTTCACAATTAAAAATTAAAATTTAAAAAAAAAAATAAAATTGTTTCCTTAATAAATCAATTGTCATCTTTTAGGAACATGCTATTGAAGCTCGTTTGATGCACATAGTTCATGCAATTGAACACAAGGAGTGGCCAGTTTCTATCAACTTCACTGCTGGAGATGAAATTGAAGCCGCTATTGAAAAAGAACAATCTGAAATTATTACCATCACAACAGATCATGGCATTCCTCGTCAAATTCCTGCCAGCTTGACCAGTGGTGGTAATAATACCATCAACATCAATAATATTAATCTGGGTAGTGGTACATCTGCGACAACCATCGGTAATAATATTACCATAAGTAATGTAGGTAGCAGCAACAGAGATTCTTCTGCTATGAAAAAACGAAAGAGGCATATTGCTATTGATGTCGAAACAGAAAGAGGTAAAGCATCTTTGAAATATTTTATTTATTTATTTAATGCACAATCGTACTCACACAAAATCTCCTTTTCAGCCAAATTACATGCGTTGCTCAACAGTAGCCACTTGGCTTCTCAACCTCCACCGCAATTGAGTAAACCAGTTTTGTCTAGTAACACATCTTGGGAGATAAATGATGAATCACAATCTGAAGACTCAAGGCGATCAGCTCCTGCTCCGCCTCCACCAGCTCATCAACAAGCGAGAGCACCAGCCATTCCCTTCGACTTAAAATACACTGTACCTGGAAAACCTACGGTAATTCCAGGAACCTCGAGCACCTTAACACCCATAGACTTGTCGGCAGGGTAAGTTTTTACTTTTTTTTGAAATTATGTCGGAAATTAATGTGTAAGCCGCATTTATAATAAGCCACTTTTATTTATTCCAGTTACTCTTCAAAGCCAACTATAGTAGATACTGGTAATAAAGATATGATGAACGAAGTTCAAGACTTTTCCATGCCAAATAAGGCGAAACAAATTAACAGCAATAAAGGAAAGCTGGACAGTATGTTGGAGAAGTTTGTAAAGAGGAAAAATATTGTAAGTTATATTTATAACTTTTTAACATTAAAATATTCTTAAAATTATGATAATTTTATAAATTAATAAAATTTATTTCTGCAAACAGACTGTCGAGGAACCGGTGATTGGAAAGGAAAAGAAACGAAGAAAACTTGATGAAATCGTGCAAGGTTTACAGAGAGAAAAAGAACAACAAAGTACTCACTATCCCGAACATGGTAAAAAGAGTACGACGATAACTCCGAACGTAACGGTGACTCCAACTTCGGCACCAATTGGCCTTCCAAATCCGCCATCATCGTCTCAAAAGCCGTTCTCCATTACTGTCACCTCAATACCATCTTCAAGAGCTTCGGGCAGCTCTTCGTCCAATCAGCTACCGCCTCCATCGCTGCATTCGCACAAAGATAGTTTTTCGGCTTTACTTGCACAGGCTGAACAACAGAATCGTGAACTCGTCAAGAAACATCAACAACAGCAGCAACAGCAACAGCAGCAGCAGCAGCAGCAACAACAACAGCAGCAACAGCAGCAGCAGCAGCAACAACAAGCAGCGTTTAATGCAGCTCATGCTTCGTCGTCCAGCCATAGGAAGAGTTATGAATCAATGATTGCCGAAATAAATAAAGTTGCCGAATACTCTCAAAAAATGGGAGGAGTTTATTCTCATGAAGCTAAAGTCAATAAATGGTTAGCCGAACAAACTGCACTTACGGAACAATTGAGTGCTGAGTATCTCAATGCGCCGAGGAGGAGAAGGCCTCGAGTCGACCCATCTCTTCTTGATTGGAAAAAACTTACTGGTGAAGAAAATGTAGCCGTGATAAACAGGATAACTGGTAAAAAGGTAAGAAAAGAAATAATATAATTCAATTATCCTATTTTAACGGGTAAATTATTCATGGCGTTTTGTTCTTAAATGTTCTTTTTATTTCATTATAGGTGACTGGAAGTAAAGCTCCGCAATTGAAGCGGCTCGGACAGTGGTTGATGGAGAATCCCGTGTTTGATGTTGATCCTAAATGGGCAGAGCTTGTAAAAGAACGTGGAAATTTACCGCACGACTTACAAAAGAGATTACCTGGTCAAGAAAGAGGAAGAGGCGGAGGCGGAGGAGCAGACAAGGGCAAGAGTCCGGGAAGACCACCGATGATGCCAAGTCCGAATAGTCAGCAGTCGGTGAACCAAGCAAACCTTGTGGCCACGTCGATGGCTTCTGGTCTGAACTTCCCGGGACTGGGCAATCTGAACAATTCTCTACTCTCTGGACTTTCATTGGGCAACTTCGATCCAAAGAACAACCCGCTCTTAATGCCATTCGGTGGATTACCAAATCTTGGAGCTCTTGGCGGCCTCGGCAATCTTGGAAATCTTGGAAACATGAGCCTCACAAATTCGTTATTCGCTAATCTTGCAGGATTAGGTCTGCCCTCGCTGGCTGGCATGGAAGCTCTTGGTGCAACGGCGACAAGTCAAGCGGAGACAAACGTCGTAAGCTCGGCAGGCACTAGGAACACCAATTCAACGAGCACCAGCAGTACAAGCAAGTCTCGCACAAAGATGGAACCCCCGCAGAGCAGTAAATCCTCGGCGCCGTCTACCTCGACATCTTCATCCATACCGACGTCGTCGCCGTCGCCCTTCCCCTTCTTCTTCCCGAACCCTGGACTGCTCTACACGCCCCTCGGTCTTGGCGGTCTCAATCCCTTCACGATGCAACCAGGTGGTGTATCGTCAGCGTATGAAAGCCTCGCTCAGTGTGGCCTCATACCTCCAACTTCAACAGCCTCGACCTCCTCGTCGCGTAAATCAACGTCGGCCTCTGCATCGGCCTCGAACAGCTCCAGACACTCCAGGGATATTCCAGTCGCGGAGGCGCTCAAGCGCAAAGAATCCGAGAAAAAGTCACGATACTCTCTTGACCCAGCTCTGAGCTTGCAACAGTACACCGATGCAGCTCTACAAGCCGCAGCAGCTGCCGCATCGGAGGAGCGACGGCGCTGTGCAACCAACACCGTTACGGCAACCGCCTTAGCCGAGCGCGTGGAATCTGAGAAAAAGCCTGTCACAGAGACCATCGAACTAAGTGACATCGCCGATCTATCCGCACGCATCGAGCGCAAGACCAAGGAGCAAGAAATGAAAGAGGCCCTCGAGCAGCTCAGCAAAACGAGCGCTGAACTCTTCACCAGGAACTTTGAGAGTCTGCAGCAAGTTTCGACAAAGAGGATGCGTACACCCGAGCGCCACTCCGCAGAGCCTCACGTACCACCGTCTCTAGAAGTGACCCTCGAACCTATAATGAAGAAGCCACGCGTGGACGCTAAAGAGCACAGGGATTTTGAAGGGAGCAGCTCGGCTCGCGACAATCCTCTCCCACCTCCCCCTGTAAGACCACCCTCTCGTCCTCCCTCCCGACCTCCATCCTCCCATCGAGAAGCCGGCAACCCTCCTCCCTACCCGTCGCGCTCACCCACGCCGAAAATCGCTGCCACGATCGAGCCCGTAATCGAGATAACGGAAGCGCTAGCCAAGCCTGTGGCGAGCTCGGTCAGCGCGCCTTCGCCACTCTCGCCGTCCGTCTTGCCCACGACGAGCTCTGTGACGCCGACGAGTCAGAGCATAGTGTCGCCCGTTGCCTCGCCACCCTCGACACCATTACCACTGTCCTCGACGCCCGTGAAACCGGCGAGCCCCGAGCCGAATCTGTCGCTCAACGCGTCGAGCGGCAGCAACAAGGAGTCCAACGACTCCGGTGCCTCCCAAACGGCTGACGAGAACGCGCAGACCTCGCCCACTCAAATTAACAGCGGAAGCAAGTTTGCCGAGGGCACGGGCAAATCCTCGAGCGCCGCTGAATCTGAGTCGGACGACGGCAAGGGGACGAAGAGCAAAAAGCCCAGGAGCGCTAAGCGCTTGAATCCCGAACCCCCAGTCGAACGGAAGAACCTGCGATCGAGCGCGGGTCGACAGGCCAGGGCAGCCGCGGAAAGACAAGCCCACGAACAGCAACAACAAGCCGAGCAGCAACGCCAGGACAGCCACGCTTCGTCGGAGTAAATGCTGCTGCGAAAACGAGTTCGACGAGTGTTTGAATCGGAACTTTTTTTAGTCTGACTCACAATACGATTAGTACTATAGGTTTTTAAAACAGTGATCCACCGAAACGTCGATAGACTTTTATCGAGAAAGCGCGCGTACGAGTGATTCTTGTTCTTTGATAAACAAACAGAAAACTAAGTAATATAGTGATGAAATTAATTATTTAAAGAAAAAAAAAAACTAATAAAATAAACGCGATAAATAATGCAAGACAGAGTGAAATGAAATATACGCGTGATAATACCACATTCGAGGGCGGGCAATAGTATTTTGTGATGTAATCCTTTGTGTGGTAATTAATTCTTAATTACATAACGTTATGATGACGAGATATAATTTTGTTAAATTTATTATCCTTTTTGATCGTATTGGTTTTCACCAGGGACTGTTTTGTATAACTGCTGCTATATACATTAAATACTATACGCATAATAGTGTAATCATAGTATGAAAAACGTAAACTAGTAATAACTTGTTAAACGAAACTGTAAATACTATACAATTCGCCTAGATATTGTAAGTGAAAACGTGTACTTGGAAAAATGTATATAATGCAGTGTACTTTTAATTATATATTAGGTGAAATAATAAACGGCTTCTTTTGTTGTTTGCAGACATGAATTTCACTTAAATCAACGAATTAATGTTTATTTCAAACAACATAAAAGTACATCTTCAAATTTGTCTCTGTATAAAAAGTTACATTAAATCCTGTTAAATGTAATTAAATTGTACTTTGTTTTATTGATTATGCTTTATATTTCCAAATTAAGTTTTATGAACCAGTCGGTTGAGGAACTATACGAAGATATGGAATACCTGAAGGCAAAGGAATTGTTTTCATAGTGTTTCCATAAATCTGACACGCTTCCTCCGCAGAAACACTTGGTACAACCATAACGGGATCTCCTTTCTATAAATTAAAAAAATTTATAATTTAATTTTTTTTAAATAATCTAAAAATACTTCAATCAGTCCTTTTTATTTACCTTCCAATCAACTGGAGTAGCTACTTTGTACTTTTCTGTTAGTTGAAGAGACTCAATAACTCTTATAATCTCACTAAAATATACAATAAAGTATTAGTATTTTTGATTGCCAAATATTACATTGCTAATATTACTCAAAATTCTTACTCAAAATTTCTTCCAGTTGTTGCTGGATACAATATCGAAAGACGCATTTTCTTATTAGGATCAATTATAAATACTGCTCTAGCAGCTAATGGTAAGCCTTCAGTATTTAACTCAGCAGGATCCAACATTCCTAACTGCAGAGCAAGATTTCTGTCAGCATCTGCTATCATTGGGAATGGAAAATCATTGTCTGAAAATCCTCCGTATGCCTTAATATCCTGTGAAAAAATATTTCTTTAATGATCAGTCTTAAATTATTTTGAATAACATAATTTAATTATCATTTATTACTATTTCTATACCTCAATCCATCGTTTATGTGATTCAGCGGTGTTACAGGACAATCCAATAACTTTTACTCCTAATTTTTGGAATTCTGGATACAGTTTTATAACCCTGGCAAGTTCAGTTGTGCATACAGGAGTAAAATCATATGGATGAGAGAACAATATGCCCCAGCTAAATAAGAGATTCTAAATTAATATATTTTGGATATGCAGTTAACACTTGAAGAAAAAATAAGTAAATGAACATACGAGTCCCCCAACCACTTGTGAAAATCAAGTTCACCTATACTTGTTTCTGCAATAAAATTTGGAAAGATTTCTCCCAGAAGAACCATTATTATTGTGCAATTTTCACTTATCACAAATTTAATCCAAAATGCCGGGTTTTGGAAGCTCGCGTTTAACCGAAAACTTTCTAGTTCCCTTAGCAACTGTTGCAATAGAACTGATCGTCTTTTCGAACTTGTAATTTGCAAACTATACAATGTCGGCCAATTACTTTGAATTATGATTTATGAGTGATTACAATTTTATGCACGTGTACAAACAAACTTGGTAACCTCGCTTGTTCAAGGAGTACTTGGAGCAAATATTCGTAAACAATTCTTAATTATTTCTAAACAGGAATAATAAATAAAACATTCATTTTCGTTCGGTCACGGTCCATTCTGCTCGCAATGTATTTTTTCAGACGAACAAATACAAAACAAATAAAGAAAAAACATAAATATTGCAGCTTCCAGATCCTCAACCAATCACGTATTCACGACGTTATAGCTCCGTCAGCCGGAAGTAGAGTGCACGAGATTTAAATTCAAAAAATTCAAAACTAGAGAAGAATAAAAATTTTATGAGGCGTATAAAAACTGAAAATATAGTCGCATTTAAAAGAAACACGCAATTAAAATGTGAAAAGTAACGTAACATTGAAAGTAAGAATAAGGTAACAGAAAAATCAATTCTAATTATCGAAGAATAACACTTTCCTCGCAACGAATCCGGTACATACATCAATATTTAGAATATTTAATGAAGCAACTCGTGTATATAGAGTCTACGTCCAGAGTTCTGCAGACACCTTCCAGTGCGCGATTTTACTTCGACCGGCTTTTCTTTATAGCCGTTTTCTTTGCTGCGGCTGACCCGCTGACCTGTCAACTGAAGGGCGGCAGGTCCGCCATTTATATGTATATAACCCCCCTGCGGTCTCATAACCATAGCGTTCGGTCCCGCCACTCGTCGGCCTGCCTTTTTTTTCGTGAGTTGTCAAAATTTTCTCGTTTCATGCGCCAAGTAAGTTATCGATTATTTTTCACCTATAAATGACCGCATGCTCGGACTACTTGAGGAACTGAAAAGACTGGCATCGCAGTCCACTTTTCGATTTTTTAAGGAAAAAAAATAGTGGAATAAGTGGAGGCGTCAAATGTTTGGGGTTGAAGAGGTAAACCGAGTGTAAAATATCGGCGGCGGCCATGCTACGTTTTGTAAACAAAAGTGTTTGAGGGAGAGACAGATCGCGTGGTTACGAGACGGGAACCACCGCTAAGTCAAAATTATGCGTTTTATTTCATTTACTAGAGTTTCACCAGATTTATTGGTAATGTAAATCAGTCAGTTATGTGATGCAACGAGGAACAGAGCATCTCTTTTGAGAGAACGGAGCGAAACGTCGGTAAATTCTGTGATACTTGGATACCTTTTTTTTTAAGGATTTAAAAAATTTAATTTGTCTGGCACTATGATGCGAGAAACAAGGACGCTAAAGGGACTTTTCCCTGATCCCAGTAAGTATTGCTTGTTTTCTTTTTTTTTAAGAAAAAAACCTTATTTCTTCATGTTTTAGAATTTTAATTTTGATTAATACATTTTAGAACCTCCAAGGCGAAAAAATTTCATAAAAGAGAATGTAAAAAACTTACGCAGAATGGAGCAACTTTTTCATACTACTAATAAAAGTGCCAATGATTTAAAATTATCAGGTATAAGGCCCGCTAAGCCTGTAAGTAAACAAAAAATTAGTGTTAACCATAATGGGAATAGTAATGAAAATTTAAATGACGAGGATGTTATTCAAAATGGAATGTCAAAATTATTGAGTAAGCAGAATCGTAAGGATGAAAATACTAGGAAAAAAAGTGCTCCTTTACTCTCAAGCAAAAAGCCTCCTTTAGGAAAGTCAATAAGACCATTGCATGGAAGACCTTCGTTAAATGGAAATTTGCTTAAAAAAAATCAGTGTAATGGGGACCAAATAGACTGCAAAAATAAAGCTAAGCACAAATTAAAAGCATATTCTGAAGGCAATGTTGCTCAAGAAAATGTGGATAATGAGAGCTGTGATATAACTGATAAATGGAGAAATCAAGAAGTTCAAACTTTAAATACAAATGATATGGACAGTCTTTATTCAGAAGGAGTCATAAGGTATATAAACACTTGAATTGATTAATCGTTTACTAATCACAAAATTTGCAACTGAAAGTATTATACATTTTTGTTTTAGATACCCAACTGGGAGATCTATGGAAACACAGACACCAAAACTTTCTGATAGGGGTGACACTTTGCTGGATCTAGATGGTAATGAAGTTGTTAAAAATAGCTCAGATTGTTCAACAAATAATTCAGAACATGGTAAATCCAATAAGGAACGTGTTTCTCTAGCAAGTAAACTTGCATCTCAACTTAACAACAGTGTACCTCCACCAAATTATCGTGTTGGAGTTGTTCCAAAGTATGTCAAAAATAAATTTTTTGTTTTATATATCTACTTCACTTATAGCTTTAATTACTTATATTTATAAAATATAATGTTGTTATATAGGTACATCAAAGAAAGAAAAGAAGCATTACAAAAGGAAAAATTAGCGAAAGCCAGCTCTAAACTAACAGACTGTCCCAGTGGTCACGTTCCCCTTCCAGACAATGAGCGTAAAGAAACTTTGAGCATGTTGAAAAAAAGTAAGTTCAAAGCAGACAAAATAACAGTTTCAAACTTTTCAATTTTTATATTCATTTCTTTTATATTTATACAGACTATCAGGAATATGTAAGTGAACTGAATATGTTACCCATCAGAACAGATACCTTAAGGTCTCAAAAAAGAAAAATGGAAATAGAAAAGCAACTGACGAAATTAGAAGAAGCAATTAAAGTATTTTCCAGACCAAAAGTTTTTGTTAAAGTTGATTCGTAAATAATTTAAATATTTTTGTGAAGTTTGCACGTTCTATTATGTTATCACATTTGAAGTTCTTATTTATGAGCAACTAATTTTACAATTCTTATTGTTAATAGTTGCATATTAAGTATTTTTGAAAAATTGTAAATAATTGTTTTTATAGTGATTAAATCTCCTAGTTTACTTTTTTGTTTGAAATGTAATGTGTCAAGTACAAACAAGAAAATACACGCTATTTTTTTAAAATAATAATTTATTTTTACATATATAAATCCTTACAGAATAATGTCAACAAAAACAATATGTACAATTTATTTTAATTTAAATTAATTGGTTTTTCTACTAAATTTTTATTTACATTATGTACAAATAAGAGAGGATCAAAGTCTACTTGCCCAGTCCTAAAAATTATTTCCTGCTTTTCATACCATTCTTTAATGTTAAAGTCTTTAAAAAAAACACCTATTTCTCTTGCTGCTGATTCATCAGAATCTAAAAAAAATAAAATTTTAATAGATCGAAGTGAAAGTAAACAAATATTCCTTACCTGATCCATGAGCTGCGTTTCTTGTATCCGACAAACCAAACATTCCTCTTATTGTATCAGGTGCTGAGTACTGAGCTTGATATACCTTAGTGGGTCCTAATAGTTTGCGCCATTTTTCAATAGCATTTACACTAGCTAAAATATGTACATCGGAAGGTCCGCTGCACATGAATGTCATGAGTCTGTTGTAAAAAAACTTTTCCCTATGTTCTTTGTAAAACTCTTCAGCTTCTGCAATATTTATAGTAGTTCGACGAGTTTTTACAACTTTAAAGTCATTTTCAAGTATAATTTCTCTGATTCTCTGTGAAATATAAATAAAATTATATTATTGAAGTAAATAAAGTCACGATAGTTCTATTTTTTAATTCAATTTATTTCTTTTTTAACATTCTCAATATAATTGATGATTACATGCAAAACATAATTGATTTAGCCCTAAGCAGATTATTTTTTTCAAGGTTAGAAATTTACCTTCAAAGCGAAAGGAGATTTGACAACGTGAGGTTTGAGAATGGCAAGTGTCAATTGCAAAGAATCTTTGGATTTCATTTTAACATACTTAAAAATTCACTGTGCTTTCATTAATATTTTAATCAACCACTTGTCACCGGTATTTTGTAACTACTAGTAGAGCCATGTTTTCTAAGTAATGGAGTTTGAAAGAAGACTTTCAGAGCGCGGCACACGCGCGCGCAACATCCGCAAGTCGGCACTGCATAGGTCTGCGCAGAAACAAATTGCGTAACTTACTCGATTATAATGAAATCTTACTAGTTTAAAAATGGTTCACTAAAAAATTAAATATAAGTATAATTAGTTTAAAAAAGTAAAAAAATTTTTAAAAAAAGTAGATTTTCAATTTGTTTAACAATATATTGAAATAATCAGTATAAAAATATTTTAAATACATTAAGTTAATAATTATCAACTTAAAGCTATCTTCAACATTTCATTAACATCTACAATTTTTTCTCTACATTTGTTCAGATTTTGTCCTATTCTGCGTTCCTCTTCATCAATCTTTTTCCACCCTTCAAAAGTAACTGGTTGCACGTTTCTCTGTTCAAGTAGATTTTTTAATTCACTATAGCCACCTTTTTCTTTAGTCATTTCAAGTTCTTTGGAAATTAAATGACCAATTTGAAATGCATTGGTCATGGTAGAAAGAATTACACCCATTGGACCAGTAGCCACCCAACCAGCTGCATAAAGTCCATCTTCTACTTTTCCAGATGTATTCAAAACTCTTCCATTTTGTTTGTCAAAAGGTACACTTGAATCTATTTGAACAGACTTATATCCAATACTTCTAACTGCTAGACCGCATGGAATTTCTTCTATTTGGTTTGTGGATTTGGCAGATTGTGTCAATTGGTCTTCACCCATTAATTGATTGATGGAAAATTTAATTTTTTCTACAGACTCAGATCCTACAAACTCTAGGGGTCCACGTAAAAATATTGGATGAAACTCTTTATCACAGTTTCTTTTGTCTAATGGAGCTTCTTCCAAAGATTTTAACATTAATTCTGTCAACCTTTTTCTAGGTCTTACCAAGTCAGCAACTATCTCCTTTACTCCTTTGAAGTCATCTTTTCTCCAGTATGTTTTACAATTTTCAAGCTTTAATAATTCTCTGAGTTCAGCTATAGTGAAGGCAGCTTGCAACGGACCTCTTCTTCCAACTAACCAGACTCTTTTCACTTTGCTTTGTGAGAGATCTTCTAATGAATATGATGTTATATCCGTATTCTGAAAAAAAAAAAATTGTTTAATGTTTTACTGCTAATTATTGTACACAACACGAAATTATAATTTTTTTTTTTACCTTTAATTTATCTATAGGAGACAGCAGAATTCGTGCAACATCAATAGCCACATTACCTTGACCTAAAATAACAGCATCTTCATTGCTCAAATCAATATTTAGGTATTTATCAGATGGTAAACCATTATACCATCCTACAAAATTTCTTGCAGGTATAACGTTTTTTAAATTTTCTCCAGGAAGATTTAAAACTTTATCTTCTTCAGCTCCATAAGACTAAAATTTTAAAAATCCAATAAGAAATAAATATCCAGTTTCAATTTGAATTTTATTAAACATTTTTAAATAGTAAATTTACCAGTAAAACTGCATTGTAGCATTGTTTAAGTTCTTTAATGCTAATATCTTTTCCTACATTAATATTTCCCAGAAATTGCACTCTTAAATCTTTGGCTATTTTCTCAAAAGTGTTTATAACATTCTTAACTTCTGGATGATCTGGAGCTACACCAAATCTTACTAATCCATAAGGAACTGGTAACCGCTCTATGATATCTATTTTAACATTGTTGATATTCTGCAAAGAAAGTTAATATTGTACTGTTAATTATGTATGTATTTCACCAATAATGACATTTTTATTAAATCTTAGATGAACAAACTTTTAAAATTTGTTGAGCAGCATAAAAGCCAGCAGGTCCAGCACCAACAATGCAGATCTTGGGAGTAGAAGGGTAAGAAGATAATCTTCGTAGACAGTTTAACAGTACTCCAGTTTTGACCATTTTATAAGATGAAAAATCTAGAAATAGTCAAATTTCTAATAACTAATTTAACTTAGATAGTCCCGTTTTTTGCAGAAATTTGCACTGCCTTATCCAGCATTTTCATCAAGAATTATAAATATCCAATCATAATAATTTTTTTTTTCATTTATTATACCTTTCAGACTAACAAGAGTCTATTTTGACAACTTATTTTTTATGATAGGAATATTGTTTTTTGATGATACAACATTATAAAATAATAATTTTATTTACAATATATACAAAGCATATTTTAAGATGAAGTTATTATCTACAAATGTTTGGTATAAAACTTTTGAAAAAATGATTTTATAAAAAAATTTATGTTTTTTTTTAATCCTCTGCTTGTACTGAATTTTCTTGGTTTGAATTATCACAAATTGAAGAGATGCAATGAACACAGTAACTTATTATCCATTCATTTAGTTGGACCACTAAAGGATACAGTTCAGATCCTAAAATATTATTTTTAATTAATTTAAAAGAAAATATTTTATCTTTTAATATAGAATTTTTAGTAAATCTTACCATATAATTCTATCATAGGTATTATTGACAAAATAATTAAATTGCTATTATTAGCACAGTCTGCAGATTTATTAATTTGTTCAATTTTTTCTAAAATTAATTCTTTATTCTTAAAACGTTTAAAAGTCGCAATACATCCAATCTGATTATTTGTAGAAAATTCAGCACTTTCAAAAGCATGTGCTAGTAAATAAATAAATCCCACATGAAATTGACTTAGTAAATGAAATCCAAATAAAACTAAATTATCTCCAATTTTTAAATCTAATAAAACTGCATGAAAGCGACTAAGTGTTTCATTATTGTTGCAGTGTTTAGTATATTGAAAATACATGACTTTGTATGATTCTTCCCAAAGCTGTTTCATACTATATTCATATTCAGTTATTTTTTCTTGACAAGGGATACATAAATGAGTGTATCCTTCTAATTCAATAACTTGAAAGAAAACATTGAATATTTCTGAAATTTGAGTTGGACAAAATCTAGAGCTTAGTATATGATGAAATGGTTTGCCCATATTTACAAAAATCTCAAGATGCAAATTTGAAATCTGAAATAATAAAGGAAAGTTTTTTTTAAATTTTTAAATTAATTAGTAAATTTATTTTAGAAACATTAAACTACTTATAATCTTACTTTAAAATTTAAAACTTTTGAAACTAATTCCAAAGATTTTAATTGATCTTTATATGACAGCAAACGATAAACTGGCTCTAATATTTGCATTTTTTGTCTATCATTGAATGATCCTGAAGGAGGGGTGACTATCCAATTGTAATTTTTAATTTTCTTTAGTTTCAAATTTCCAACAATTTGTAAATCATAATGCAATTTTTGTATTGGAAAAACAGTAATAAATTTATCAGCAACTAATTTGGCTATTTTCTTTTCTTCAAAAGCTGAATTTTGTCTATTAAATTGGTTGTAGGCAGCAATGTTGCCTTCTATTACTTCGCATTGGAAGTTTTTAAAAATTTGTGCACAGGATATAATTTGTTGAACAAAACTCTCTGGTATATCGTCTTGTTTAAACATTGTTGTAGAAGAAGATTTTCCATATTCTTTTCTTAAAAGTGGTAAATAAGGTAATACAAATTCTAATCCTTTAAAATTAAGACATATCATGTACACTTCAGAATTTCCTTCTTTACTGGTGACAGGCTTATAAAAATGAATTTTCTTAAAAATGCAAGATAGAAAATAAATTAAACAAATCGATTGGTGTTCAAATATTGTAAATATTTTTAGTAAAAAATTTCCATCAGTTTCCAAAACATGCAAAGCAGCTACAACTTCACAAAAATGAAGACTAGCTACAATGCCTTCTTGTTCACCTGGATTACTGATGCAATTTACACTACCATCTGCTGTAACTAAATTAATTTTCCCTTTTGATTTAGCTTTATCTATTAAAGCATCCAAATTGTCCAGAGACATTAAATTTCCAGTGTGATCTTTTCCAAAAAACCAATTTCTTAAAGTGTACATTATAAAGCGATCATCAGATATCATGGTAGAATTTGAGTTTCCTTCATAGTAAGGATTAAATGTCATTGCTAACCAGTCCCACTGTACAGTTGGTAAATTTGTTTTTAACCAGTTGTTTAAGCATGTTATAAAAGCACCTGGTGCTTCGCATAAATGCAATGTAATAAAGTTATTATTATTCACAAAAATGTTTTCTTTAGGAACTAACGGATATTTAGATACTATTTCATGAAATTTGCACCATGCTTGCGTGACAAATTCAGGATCAAAATCTTTGCGTACACGCCACTCAACATCTTTGGCTTTGTTTCTTTGAAAAGTATGTTGGTGCCAATCAGCAAAGCAGTAATTGTTCAATTTTGACTTAGTGTCATTTAAATCTGTTTTTATCTTTTGCAATTCTTGTATCTTCCAAGGACTCTCAACAAACATTAACTCTGGTTTTGGAAGAACATACTTCTCATTTCCAGTGATAGTAAAGGACTTTCTAAAAATACTCTCTACAATTTCAAGAATTCTAGGAGATTCGCTGTCTTGTTTGTGATAGTAATATTTGTGTTCTGATGATGTCGAAGTTTGACGTTTTCTTTTATTATATCTATTAAACTCCATTATATTAATTTATCTTACTATGGTGTGTGTACGTGTACAAAAGTATAAAATTCTACAAAACAAACTCATTTATAAATGTATAAAAATACCGGAATCAGCAGTGTAATTTTCAAATTAAAAAGTAAACATAGTGTGTTCATACCTTTTTTATTCTCAACTGAATTGATGATAAAGAAGTTAGATAAATGTTACGTCATTTTCAAAATAAACTGCGCACGTTTTTATTTTTTAAGAAATCGTTAACTGCAATAAAAAATGCATCTTTACAGTAATTTCTATTCTACATTATCTACTTTATCGCAAGTGTATTTACAAATGTACTTTGTAGCACTTTTTTGTTTTTACTTGGTGGCTACCTGTATAACTGTAACTATAACAATAAAGCATCTACGTTTACCATTGTATGTGGCAGACTGGCAGCGGCATAGGTACCGCTTAAAGTTTAGGTAAGTTCAAAAAGGATAGAAATTTTTTTAAAAGGAACAAACCTATTTTCACGTGTACTCTCGAAGTCTCGATGCAGAAAAACGATATATATCGAGTCATGCCACTCTCGCATTCCGAAGCATTCATAGTTTCCGTCGATGGCTGCGTGATCTCTTCCGGTTGTTTTATACACCGAACAAGATGGGTACGTCTGTTATTCATCATTTTTTTAAATATATTTAGTATAAATTGTAGTATTTACATTTTTGTTTGTTATTTTAAGATTCTTTATTGTTTCCTTCATTGTTTGACAGTATCAGTTTCTTTTTACAATTGGATTTTTAACGAAAATATAACGAACATGCAAAACGTGGTTGAGTTGTGAATGCATGCTATACTTGCCTGTGACATCTAACCAAACTTTTTTTTTCACTCTGTAATACTGTACTTGCAAATTGAACAATTACGATTTGTTTGGGTGTCCTTTTTCTTTGTAATAAATGCTTACGTAAACAACTATACTATATTCTCGTGTATTTAAACAAATTATAAATTCACGAACGTTTTGGAGTTATTGTTTATTTTCGGCTTATTATTAATTTTTATTCTTTTAATCGAAATTCCTTTACTTCATATTAATTATTATTTATAAAAAAAACCTAATTATTGGTATCTGTTTAGGTAGAATTTTTGAGATTATAAATCGAAATTAAACATTACTAATTGTTTCGATATTTTGTAGGTAAACCTCGTGGTCTTCGCACAGCGCGTAAGCACGTCAACCACAGACGTGACCAGAGATGGAACGACAAAGACTACAAAAAGGCCCATCTTGGTACTCGTTGGAAGGCCAATCCTTTTGGAGGTGCCTCTCATGCAAAAGGCATTGTTTTGGAAAAAGTGTAAGTTTAGTTTAAGATAAAAATGTTTCCAACTGAAAGTGAAAGATAATAAAGCTACATTTATTTTCTCAACAGTGGTGTTGAAGCTAAGCAGCCGAATTCTGCCATTAGAAAGTGTGTCAGGGTACAACTGATCAAGAACGGAAAGAAGATTACGGCGTTCGTACCCAGGGACGGTTGTCTGAACTGCATTGAAGAAAACGACGAAGTTTTGGTTGCAGGATTCGGTCGTAAAGGTCACGCCGTCGGTGATATTCCCGGAGTAAGATTCAAGGTTGTCAAAGTTGCCAACGTCTCGTTACTTGCTCTTTACAAAGAAAAGAAGGAACGACCTAGGTCTTAAATAGATGTATTTTTACTGCATTTAAATAAACATCAAAAAAGTGCAAATAAGAAATTCTTTATTCAACCTTTATATTCCATTTATAAATATATTTTACAATACAATAATTTAATAAAAAAAGGATACATTTTTTATAATTTATGTAATTATTTTAAGTATAAAAACATATTTAGTCTTCTACAAATGTATTACATGCTTGTTCAACTAAAACAAGATTATCTTTAATGACTGAAGTTAACATTTCAGTCATTGTGGTTGGATTTTCTAATACTTGTTGATTTTTAATCATGATCTTATGCGAAAGAGTCTAAAAACAATAATGACCCAATTAATTAAATATTTCATTAAATTCTTATGGAAAGGAATTATTAAGTAAAAACCTTGTTAACAGTTGAAAACATAGAATGTATGTTCTGCAAATGAGAAGATATTTTATCATATACTTCAGAAGCAGTATTAGTTTGCACACTTTGACTAGACAACGATGAAACGTTTTTAAAAGCTGAATTAAAATTGTGCAATGACTGTTCATAATTCTTGTGATTTCGGTTATTAATTTCTTTACTGATGTCCTAAAATTATTGATGAAATTAAATAACAATAATAAATTAAAATTAAAACTGCAATAAAAAGAAAAAATGATTTGACAAATATTTTTAAACTACCTCAATTTCTAAACATAATTTATCAATATTATATTTTTCACTAAGAGATTCAGTTGTTGGAGGATTTGAAAATTCTTTAGATTTGTCTTCAGTTTTTAACTCACTTTCATTTTCTTTCTTTACAAAAATGTCATTATCAATATTATTTGTATTTACATTTTCTTTTTCTGTCTAAAAATAATATAATAACATTAATTAACAAAATAACAAATATTTTTGTAGAAACTTACTTTAAGAATTGTGTCATCATTGTTCAATAACTCATTGTTAGCTAAATGAAGATTTTTTATAAATACAGTTAATAGAAATAAAAACTGTGACTCTTTTTCAGCTGAACTTTTACCCTAAAAGAATATATTTATTATATAATTATTCATTGATTATTAAATAATATTAACATTAAAATTAAAACAAGTTCAAAAGTTTATATAGCTAGAAACAAATAATATTCATACAAGTACTTACAAATAAAACATTTTCATCGTTACATAGTCCAATTTGAGAATAGCATTTAAAAAGTTTATCTGTAAATTTAAATAATTCGGCTTTAAAAATTTTTTAAAAATAAAAGATAAAAAAAATACAAAAATAAAAGCTTACCGTTCAGGGTATTTGCTTTTATCATATTTAAAGACATATTGCCCATAAATCCAGGACTCTCGGTAAGAATCCATTGTAATAAATCAATTCTTTTGGGTCCTTTTAAGATTTTCTCTTGAAATTCATCGAAACATATCTGAGCTACTTCAGGATATCTAAGAGTTTCTAGCGTTTCATATAAATTGTATACTATTGACTCCTTTTTATTCACTGCAAATAAAGAAAAAAATATGTTGATAAAGGTTAGAGTATGTAATTAATTATAAATATATAAAATAACAAGATCTCAAAACATTGTAAAAATTGTTGTAAAATAATTTTAAAGTATCTATTTCTATGTAATAGTTATTTTATAATGTAGATACATCATACTCTAATTAACAACAATAGATAAAATGATTTATTTTAAACTTAATAATGCAGGATATTCTTTAGTAATATGTATATTATACATTCTGTCTTACTTACTTATTATGTTTTATAAAGATATTGTAACTTGTTTTTAACTATATATTAAACAAATCATCAACATTCTTAGAGTAAAATAACGTTTTTAATTTGTATTTTTAGTTGATGTAAACACTGTTGAAAATTATGAACCAATCAGAGCCCACAGGGTACGATTAACAGCACCATCTACAGTTTATTCGATTTAATTAATTACTAATTACTACATTACCATCTGCAGTTAAACTGCACTTTTAAATTATACATAAATGTAAAATGTAGATAAAATAATTTTTTATCGTCTAAAAAATGAATTGAATTTTTCAAATCAAATTTACATTAATGAATTAATGTACATACTTAACGATACATTCAATGACGAGCGCGCTTTAATAATCATGCACAAAACGTTTGCTGTAACAAGAAGCTATAAAAAATATAATTTATATACTCTTTCTAAAGTACCCTCGCCTCGAATTGAAACTCGAAGAACAATTTAAAAATTTGCAACGTCGCAAAATTGAAAATTTCTAGGCGCTAGACAGAGATGACAAAACTATACATCCTTGTCTAGCGCTTAGAAATTTTCATGCGACGT
>JAWWEN010000009.1:11907212-11979514 GCA_035582955.1 Sycophila texana | reverse complement strand
TCTAGCGCTTAGAAATTTTCATGCGACGTTGCAAATATTTGAATTGTTCTTCGAGTTTCAATTCGAGGCGAGTGTACTTGTATAAAAAAATAAAAATAAAAAAGCGATATGAAAACCGCTAAATAAGCATACACTGCGGCGACGCAAACATAAAACTGCGGCTCCTGAAAAAGCACATAAAACAGTTACGGTATCCCATATACGGTGATAAAACGAAGTCCGCAAAAGGGAGAAAAGAAATAAATAAATCCCAGCAATCCCGATCTCCGTTTCTATCTGGTCCGCCGCGGCTGCAAAAAGGGGCCAAATAAAAGGCCGAAGAACTCGTCGGCGAGTAGCTCACACACCGGCGGATATAAAACCCGCGGCGAGTCGAGATCGTATCGGAGCGCAGATTGTCGAATAACGCGCGGGGCTCGCGCGCCGCGCGGCCGGCCGGTCGCGTGCGGGGCTCATCGTGCCGCCCCCACACCTACCCTCCCAGTCGTCCCGTACCGCAGGGGGGAGAAAAGCCGCTGGCGAAGCGATAGCATTAGGATAGGTATTATACGCAGCGGCCTGCGGCGACGCCGCTCGTTCTACCCGCCGTAAGCGCGACAAAGACACCCGATCGAACGACAACCGAGAAAGAGAAGGAGACACCGAAAAGGTATATAGGAGGGGGGAGGGGAGGCATCGCCGGTAGCTATCGGTGCGGCGTGCACAGAACGGTGCGTGCACGCGTGGCGCGGGGGGAGCGCGAGCCGAGAGGGGGGCATCGAACCCCAGTACACAGCGGAGAGGGGGGTAGAGCGGAGCAGCCCGCGGTGTTGTGCGCGAAACGAAACGCACAGTCCGGAGGCAGCGCGCGGCACTAGCACAGAGGCAGCAGAGGCAGCAGCAGCAGTAACAACGAATACGCCAACTCCAAGATGGATGCTCTCCGCTCGGGGGGTATGGATTTTAGCGCGTGATTTGCGGGCCCGCGCGCCTCCTCCGTCAGTCGGCCGGTGTCGGTGTATGCGTACGGTACGTGCGCGCGCGCGCTCTCGCCGCTTCTCTATCCCTTATATACCCGCAGTTGTCTCCCTCCCGCGGTCCCAGCGGCATCAGAGCGCTCCGCTCCGGCCGCCAGTGCGAACTCGCGCTCCCGCGACTCTCCGTGTGCTGGTGCGGTGCGTAGGTGTGTGTGCGCGCGTGCGGACGAGGCACACGCCGAGGGAAAGACTGCGGCGGTGCTCCGCAAAAGAGAGAAATGGACCGAGCGACGAGGCGGCTGCGGCGTCGCGGGGAAAGCCAGAGTGCCGAGTGAGTCGCTCCGGACGCGCGCGCCTGAGGAGGAGGAAGAGGAGGGCCGGGGGAGACTGTGCCGGCGCTCGCGCCCCTCCGACGAGGTGCCCAGGGATATGCCTCATCAGTTATGAGAACAGCCGGGAGGACTCATCGTCCGCGAGTGATACCGTCGCCGGCCCACTGCTACAATGGTGGATAACAACTGCATTATCGAGGGGAACGTCAAGTTCCGCGATGGCAAGAAGGTGAGTACGCGAGTTGATATATAAGTACACATATGCACCTTTCCTCTCTCTTTCGGAGCACGTTTTTTTTTTTTTTGTATTTTTTTTTTTTATGCTACCGGAGCGAGAGCGACATTCCGGCATTCTATAGCGCAACGTGAGCAAAAGAAAAAAAAGTCCGCACGCGCGTGCAGCAGGAGGCGAAAGGTATGCGCCGCTCTCTCTTATCTAGGCGCGCACGCACACACACGCAGCAGCAGCTACGCGTAGATAGATATAGCATAGAGGAACCTGCAGCAGCCGCCGCGAACTGTATAATACGGTGCCTGTACCTACTTTTTAGTTTTTAATCCCGGGCCCGGAGGAGGTGTCAAAGCGAGCGCAGCTCGCGTCGTCCCGCCGGCCTCCCCCTTGGCTCTCGCGCTGCACCACCTCTATTGTGCGTGCTCGCGCCGCGCGTCGATCTCGAATTTCGAGGGGGGACGTGTAGAAGAAGACGCGTCTCTTCTTTTTTCTCCCCTTTGTCGCGTTTTTCGGATCGCGCGGACCGCCTCCTTCTTCCGGGCAGGAGCTAGCTGACCGCCTAGAGGAGCCCGGCAGCTGGCCGCTGCTCCGAGATATAAAGAAGAGGAGAGCGGCGCTATAGGCGAAGCGAAAGAATAAGAGAGAAAGGAGCTGCTGCACGTATATATATAATAATATAACGACGCGCGGAGGATACATACGTGCGCGCCGGCTACGGGGCAGTTTTGTATCGGGCCGTAGGCGCATGTCGCATTATGTAACGCCGGGGCAGGCCGGCAGCGCGCGATCAAACCAAGTGCGATTAACGATTAATGTCTCTCTTTACAAAGGGGGGAAAAGCGACGCGTCGGCACACGCAGCCTCCGCCCGGCCGAGGGGTGAAATGAATTGGCCGATTCTCGCCTTTTCACGCGGCCCGAGCGCCGCACACTGTACACGCGCGCACCGCGCTCGATCCTTTATTCTCTCTCGCTCGGGTTCTCGCTCTCTCTCTTTTTTTCTATTATTCGCCGGCTGGCGCCGCACGCGCCCTTTGTACTCTCGGGGCATGTCTCTCTCTCTCTCTCTGTCTCTCTCTTAATTTCCCCGGCGATAAGGTTGACGTGTCAATTCGGGGCGGCGATTTGTTTACCGCGCTATCCCCGCGCGTACGCGCGAGCTCCCTCCTCCCCCGTTATGCGCTTACGGCTCCTTCGGCACGTTCCGCGAGGTGCACACGCGCAGCGCGCCGCGATGCCAAGCACCTAGTGCGCGCGGAAATTGATTTTGCGCCCGCGCGCTCGCTAATGTTTTCTGTCAATATAGCGGGAGCGTCCGTTGATTTTACGTCCCACGGCCTCGCTGAATTCTGTTTGAAGAGCCGCGACCGCCGTTCCTCGATTGTAAACGCGCTCGCTTCTTCTCTCCCTCTTCCTCCCCACTTCGGCTTTTTTTTTTTTTTTTTTTTTTTATATGAATATATACTTCTGTGGATGTGCGCTTGTGGGTGGGTGTATCCGTCCGTACGCCCGCAGCGGTGTTAATTACCGTGGTGAAGAACGAGGAAGCTCGATTCCGTATGCACGCGGCTCGATGTCGATTAATAACGCGGACTTATCGCCGCAGTGTTTGCCCTGTCGACAGAAAAAAAAAAGATGGGGGGGGAACTATTAGTTTTATGGCGAGAGTACACGCGATGAGTCGCTTCCCACCCGCGATAAAACTAAGTACAGATTTTTTCGTACCTCCGCAGTCGCGAGGATTTGATTTGACTCATTTGCTTCCTTTTTCATTTTTTTTTATTTTTTATTTTTTACTTAGCTTTGAAGATCGCCTTATCGCTGCGAACGACGTTGCGTTGCGTTGGCTGTACGTACCTTTACCAGGAAAACGTGCTATAATCGCACAATTTTTTACCTTTCGTCGCGTAATCACTCTTCAGCGGCGCAGCTTTCCCAGACTCGCTCCGCGCAATAAAAGTGTCAGTTATAGATTGGACGGCACTTTTTGCAGCTTGATTAGTTACCTTATTAACAATTTAAAAGAGCGTTTATCGCGAGTTCGTGCATAGTTCGCTCGTTAACAATGATAAGGCCGAAGTAGACGTTGCAGCGCATACACAGACTCATACAAGACATACACATACACGTATAGGCGGCACAGTTGGAGCGTCGATTGCGGCCGGAGCTATAGAGTCGTAGAGAGCGCGAAATCGGCGAATAATTATCGCGTGGTAAACAGAGAGTCGAGCTGCGAGCTCGCAGCCAGCCACCGCCGCACTTCGAGTCTGTACTTCGAGGGGATTGCTCGAGTAGGCATTTGCGCCCAGCGCGCGGATAAACAACCGTCGCCTTATCGAGTTTTGCGCCGATCGTTATCGCGCGCAATTTCCTGCAGCATTTCTGCGCGCCTGCACATACCCGGACACCTTCTCCTCTTCATTCTTTCTTTTTTTTTTATTACTTTATCGGCTTAAGTTTGAACGATCATCGTCACGCGCTCCTTTTTTTTTTTAATTATAACGCGTGAGAGATAAAAGCGTCGTCGTCGGCGTATAACGACGCGTGCCTCGTAAGCGTTATTTTATTGCGCTTTACGCGGAGAAGAGCGGCCCGCCGGCGGCGGCGCCGGGGAATTATGGAGGATAAAAGCTGCCGAACTCTCGGGCTTGGGGAAAATCATGAAAAGTTGGGAGCCCCTACAAAAGCGGCAGGAGCTCTTTATTACGAGCGGGCATTAGGCTCTCCCCTGACTCCGTCAGTCCGGGCACTAAATCATCTCGTATAATCGTACAAAGGTCGCGCGCCCGGTCTATCGTGCACAGGCGCGCTTTTTCCTCGATTTCGACGTCCCACTTTTTTTTCTACAAAAAAAAAAAGTAAAGAGAGAGAAGCCCAGAAACTCGACAGGACGAAAAAGCCGCGAGCGCGCTTTGAAAAGAAAGGAATAAAAAAAAAAAAGCTCCGTTAACTAGCCGAGGGCATGTAGTGTGTGCCGGGTACTCGCAATGCGTCTTGGCTCGAGTGGCGCGGCCTCGAGGTCTATACGCGCATAACAAGAGAGAGAAAAAGAATGGAGCCTCACCGGCGCGATGTTTATAAGGCAGGCTTATTACCGACGCATAAAGAACGCACGTCTAGAGTTAGGAAGTGTGCACCGGCGCACAGTCGGGCGTGTGTACATATCGAAACAAAAAAAAAATATTCAGAACCGAGTGCTCGAGTCAGTCGGAGTGGCCAGCGTCGTATCGCGGCACTTCTTTAGCTCTATTAGAGCCTAAGAGCGAATAAGGGGGAAAGAAAGAGAGAGAGAGAGAGAGAGTAGGCGCGAAGGGTATTTAAGCGCGAAAGGGTAGCAACCTCATTTATTTATATCACGGCTCCACCGTAGCCGGCTAAATAGCCCCAAACGAAAATAAACTGTCTGGGCCGCGCGAGAGCGCGCGTATGATATACAGGCGCGTCGAGCGTAATTACTAATTAACGGGCGAGTTGTCGTTATTGCGCCGGCTATAATAACGTTAGAGCTACTTTGCGAGCCGGAGCTCCGCGCGGCGATCGTATATAATTATTTAAACATTAACTTTAGCAGGGCCGAGCTCGCGGCTATTCGCCACCGCGTCAAATGGCTTTTGTCGCAGCTCTACGAGCTTACGCGCTAAGCGAGGCGGCGCTTTCACCTCGGGAGATGCAAGCTATGCCGGCAAGACAATGGGGGATGCCGACGTGTTTCTCGAATGCTGCGCGTCGTGTGTTACCGCACGATTCCGGGTCTTCTTTTCCTCCTTTTTTCTTTTTTTTTTTTTTTTTATGTTTTTGTTCTGCGTACGCGATGCCGCGCAATACGGAGTTTACGCTTCAATACCGCTATTATGCTTAAAGCGCTTTTTAATATACCGTCCGATAAAGCGACGGGTGTTGCGGCAACTTTTCTCTCCGCGCGTGGTGTTTACAGACTGTAATTCTTCTTAAGTGCGGAAAAATACGGCGCATTCTTCTCTGCAGGTGTATTACCGTTTTATCGGAGGAATGTTATTTCGTGTAAATGCATTTTACATTTCGGGCGTATCTTATTATGCGCGCGCAAACAAATTTATTGCTCTCAATATTGCCGCTGATGGAATGAATTTGTATCGGTAACCGAGATAACTGAATTTTTCATGTTTATACGAATATTGCTGAACGCTGAAATATTGATTCGCTGCGAGGAAATTTAAAAAAAAAACTTTTTTTAAATTCTCTCGAATTTATGCAATTTAACGTGTAAAAGCAATTAAAAAAAAGGATGAAAACGATTTAAAGAAGACAATAAAAAAAAAATACGCGAAAAAACAAATACAATATAAAGAGTAATTGTTATATATACTACATATATGTTTGTTTTTTTATTTTTCAGTGGAAGTCACGATGGTGCGTCATGCGGAAACTGTCCCCGGTTGCAGGTAACGCCATGGCTTTGAATTTTATCAAAATAGCCCATCCGTTAAACGATATGAAAGCGCAAATACAGGTGCTTGAAATATCACAAAAAGATCAAGCCCGGCGCGTGAGCGCGGCTTTGTTCTCGCGAAAAACCCATCGGCACCGGCCGGAAGCGGCTTTTTTTTGCGTTTGTTTCGCGAGCGCGCGCGCGCCCACCGCCACAATGCTTTTATTTTTTCCACCGTAATAACGTGATTTTGATGTTTCAACGCCTCGCGGCTCTCGCTCCTATAACGTCCTTAAACGCGCGCGCCGCCGCAATAATTCCTTATCGCGCCCCCCCCCCCCCCCCGGAGATTAAAGCCATCGATCGCGATACACGCTCGGTTAAATTTAATTTTTTTCTTTTTTCACCTGTGTAAGGCACCTCTTTAAACGCGGCGTATATATTTCCGACATTTGCGACGACGACCCGGCGAAAGAGCTTTTCTGAAAAGTTCCCTCGCGCAAAAGAGAGCCGGAAAAATGCTCGCTAAAAAAAAAAAAAAAAAGAGAAGAGGAAGAAGAAGAAGCGAGAGAGAAAAGCTTACACGTCCCGGCGTAAAATATATTCCGCTCGTGCTGAAAGTGCACCGGCGCTCCGGTCCGAGAGCGCGAGCTTTTCAGAAAAGGCCGCGCGGCTAAAGCGATTCCGCGTGTAACTCTGCGGCTTTGCGCGGAAATTATCCGTGAGCGCGGCGCGGTGGTAGGGTAGCTCGTCGCGACTCTATCTCTCCGGGGCTACTTGACACGCATGAATATGCATCGTTTATCCGCGTTTAGAGGCGTACAAGAGGCGCGCGTCGAGCTCAAAGTTCACTCTCGGCTAGTGCAGCTGCAGTAGCGCGACGGCGGAGAGGAGGGTGCCCTCGAGTATAGGACACGCGACGATGATCGATAGGCTCCACCGGATCGTTTGCAGTGCTGCGCATATACACGCGCGGATAAACATTAAACACTCACGGCGGCCGGGCAGTCACTTGTGCGTATATACGCGGCACTGTCGTGTCTGTCTAGCGTAGACAAAGAGTCGACGCGCTGAAGAAGCGCCGATGGAGACAACAAAGGGGGCCTTTTTTTCGCTCGGCCGAGAAAGAGAGAGATGTGCTATCACGAAAGCGCGCGCGATGTGCATTAGTCGGTAATAAAAGTGACGTTCATGCGAGCTGCTCAACGAGAGGCATAAAAGGGCAGGAAGCGCCGCCTCGGTCGGTGCCTTTGATGGACTACTCGAGCTTCCGTTTTCTAGGATCCATCGCGCGCGGAGAGAGCCTTCCTTATCCTCCCCTGCCAGGCGTGCATGCACGGGGTCTGCGACGCTCTCCCGGCGTTTGCATAATAATCTCGTTTCGGGCTAAGCGGCCGACTTAGTCATCGCGCCCCTCGTCGTCGCCGCTAAGCGGGAAGAGGGACAATGGCGGCGCATCAGGTGCTGCGATGACTTCTTCTCCCGCGCGTCTCTTATTCTTTCTCGTTATTGAATTGCACGGGAGATAAAGCGCTTCCGCCGGTCCCCGTTCCTTCGGCATCGCGCATAGTATAGTAACGAGCGGGAGATACGCGCGTCCGGAGTGGTAAGGGGGAAAGGGAGGTCCGGCGTGGCTCTCATTTTTCATCCTCCGGGAGGTGAGGGGCTCCGGGGGGTGTGCAATCGGAGGCGAAAAATGATAAGAGCGTTAGCGTGATCGAGCGGTGGCTTTGGGTAAAGGGACCATTTCGCGGCGGAGCGGAGAGCACCTCTGCTCGTTTTACGCCCGGGAAGAGCCGACGCGTCCGCAGGGACTACTCCGCCCCCGTCGTGCGTCTTTTCTTATGACACGCGCTCGCTCCGCGGTCGAGGAACTTGTTTGCCCCCCGTGCGAAGGGTCCGACAGAATGCATCTCTCGCGCGCCTGTACAAATAACGCCGGAGTCAGCCTCTCGCGCGTTCCTTTTGTGCTCCGCTGAATAATGAGCAGGCGGATATTAAAAAATTGTTTCTATTAGGGTGAGCCCGGGGTAGGACTTCTTTTCGTAGAGTCGAGTGCCGCTGGAGCGGCGGTCGAGCCGGTAAAAAATAAACTCGGTTGCACTCGACTTCCTACGCCGTTCCGTCAACTTTGTTGTGTGTCAATGTCGCTTTTAATCATGTACGCGTTCGTAATGCTAGTTTCTTTTTCATTCGAGTGGCACATTTAAAATAGTATATATAAACGACTCTCCGGGCGCCCCGGTGGCTTTTTTTTCCTCTCGTTTGAAAAATCATTCGTGTTGAGCGAGCTACCGTTTCCTTTATGCGCCTTTGGGGCTTGAGTGCGCACTCTTTATAACGTTAGGAAAAATTTATTCTTCCTTTAAAAAAAAATAAATAAATAAATAAATAATAAATAATAATTTAATGTCGAAACGCGTCGATACAATCTATTGGAATGCAAGTGCCCGCGTGGCTATGCATCTACGATCGTTTGCATCATTGGAATGCATTATTAATATTGAAAAGCGTGTGCGAGCGGGACGCGGATTAAAATATCTTATGCGCGTACTATACGGACGCGTTGGAACACTCGACGGTAAAATCCATAATTTTAATAATTAAAAGAATAACGATAAAAGGACAAATAAAAAGAAATTAAAAATTGAATTAATAATCTCATAACGGCCGCAGCGTAAAAGGGATACCAGCATGAAATTGAATTTATGCATGGAAAAAGAGAGAAGCAATCAGTTAGCCAAGCGCGAAAAGCCGCGGAGATTGATATATTCAGCCGTGAGTTCGAGGCGAGGTCGTGCCCCTTTTTTTTACCGTCGCAAAAATGCGCTCGATATCCTTGAATCGCTCGAAATCCAAAGCACTAATAAAAAACAAATCGCTATATAGATGTGTATATATATCCGCATATATATATCCGCATTTCGAAGCTTGTGCAGCAGTATAGACAGCGGTTGGTCCGCGCGTTTAAATAGAATTTTTATGATATCCCCAGTGGCTCGGGGGCATTCTCATAAGCCCCGGGATCAATAACAAAAATAAGATTTCGAAGAGTAAAGAGCGCCAGTCTCGCAGCTGAAATCCTCCGATAGGAGTTCGGGCCGCGTGCGCGCCCGCGCGCCCAAGGAAAATGTTTTCTCTTCCACGAATCACTTATCTCTTATTTATTATATTCCCAGCGATCCTTTCCCTTATCTCCGACGCAGCCGCTTAGATTCTCTCTTTCTCGCGCTTATTACATCCCGCGCGGGATGAAAAAAGAGGGGGGGAGGGAATAAATATTGCGGCGGCCCAGCTGACGCGATAAGCCAACGAAATTATCGAGGCGACGCATTGCGAAGTCACTTCCTCGCGAGTCGATTGTAATGAAAGAATAAAAAAAAGAAAAACTCGAGGAGTGGTCATTGTTTTATATACGAATAAAGCGGCGGACGCAGCGGCGATAAAAAATGTACGCGTGCATAGTCGATTTGAATTTGAAAAGGCGCCTCTCGCGGCGCGCCTACATAATTCATGGGCGCGAGGACCCCACACCGCTTTTCCCCGTAATACCTCACCCGCCGAATTCACGCAATCTGTCCGGGTTGGGCCGCGCGCTCCTCGGAGGTATGCCGATGAGCCGAGATGATGGGCGGAGCAGTACATAAGAAAAACATTGGGTCGAGCTCGGCACGAGCCCCTGCTTTAAGTACCCCTTGCGCGCCAACTTCCGCGGCGTAGTAGCCTGAGAAAGGAAACCCGAGACACTCTCCTCGGCTCGGAATTATCTCGAGTTTGCGTAGGTGTTGGCTCGCGCCCCTCGGACGGGTCCCGGCAGGTTCGGTCCCCGCGTTAGGGGTAGCTCCGATGTTTTTCTTTTATTTTTTTTTCTTCATTCCTCTTTGAGTGTGACCCTGACCCTCGGGTCTATAGCTTCTCGGGTAACGCACAGAGAGAGAGAGAGGCACTCGTTCTCGCGCCGTTATACAAATTCCCCTTAGGCTCGAGCACATTCGGAACATGTGTCGTAGATTGGCAGGCTCGAATAACACATAAATTTAATAGCGCGTGTCGAGGCTGCGTTCGTCTCGGCGCGGGGGAAGCAGGGTGACGAACTACGCGTCGCGGCCCTTAAGCAGCGGCTTCCTGTGTACGCGCGCGCGGCGAGAAAATATAAAAAGTTTTTCGTCATTTTTTTTTTATTTTCGTCCCGTTCGCCCCGCATATAAACGCCACGCCGCGTGCATGCTTAATGGCGCAATTTGTTTTTTCCCGCGGCGTCCGCTCAGCTGCGCCGTGATTTCCCGGCGACGAAGCCGACGCGGAGTAACGAGCCGCAGCCGAGAGTCTCCGAATTCCTGGAGGATTTTGATTTAGATCGCGCTTAGCGCTTTCATTCCTTTTTTTTTTTTAAGGAAGCTCGTCCGCAGCGGCTCATAAATTATGCTAATGTATGCCACGGGGCGTTACACCGGCGAGGAAACGAGGGCGATAATTTTTCGGAAAATCAATACCCTTAGCCGCGCGCGCCCCTTGAGGCCACAGAGCGCTTTTAAAACTCGCCTCCCTTTATTTCTTCGAGAAGACGGAGAGAGGCGCGCGTAGAGAAGAAAGAAGAGAGCGACGGCCGGGGCAGCACCCCCCGCGCTCGCTCAATGGGGAAGAGATGAAGTTCGGAAACAGACTATTGGACGGTACCGCGTGAAAGGAAGCGTTTTTTCGCCTCGTTCGCTTAGTGTTCCGAGGCTTTCGTGGCTTTCCTTTTAAAGGGACCATTTTCTATTGACTTTTCAGACTGCCTGCATCTGCAGCTGTACGGGGACAGCAAGGATCGGTACAAACAGGGTCAGACTAAAGCGTCATTGAGCTTACAACATTTCCTCGGGGTACAAAGCGGCTTCACCTTGGACAAAGAGTCCAACACAGTCGCGATCATCTGCCAAGACGTCACCGTCGTCCTCGCGTTCGACACGCGGGAGAGGCTCATTCAGTGGCAGGTCAAAATATCGAACAATTTGGGCGAAGGTACGTTGTTTTTTCAGCTCTTTTTGTGTATATCATGATGGCATTTCATTTATTTGCCCGAGTAGAACGGAACGGCTTATACACAGCGTGAAAGACGCGAGAGGCTAAATCACCTCTCGGCGTGCAGTGCGTCACACTTCGACTTAATGAAAAGCTTGTCAAATATTAATTAAGGTAAAAGCCGGGCAAACGCGTGTTGCGCACGTCGTTGCGAAGATTCGAAATTGTATATCTGCCGACGACCGTAATTCTCTTTCTCGTACACGAGTCTATAAATACGTATGTAATACACGGCATCACCGTCGAGTTTGCGTTCTTTTAATTACGAGTTTTATCGATCGGCTAAGTATATACGCGCGCGTGCGCTTATAAGTGTAATTTAATAGATTAACATCGCGTTCGGTTTCCCTTTTGCCGAGGGTAACCGTGAAACCGCGCGGAAACGCTGAAAACTTGATAAATTAATAATTAGCCCTTGATTAAAATTCAATGCTACTTAAAATTGACTTTTCGAAGTAATACACCCCCCGTCGAATAAAGTAAAACAGATCGTAAAAACTGATATAAACGTAGTTGCAGCTATTCGTTATTTGAGAAGGAAAATAAAAATCAATCGAAACGCGCAGTAAATAAAAAATAAAATCGTCTTAACTCACAGTCCGGAGATCAACACGTGTATAACATAAGATCGAACACTGCCGGGTATCCACGCAGTTGCGTCATTATTCTCGTCATCGAGTAACGTTAATCCCCTTCGTTTAAGAAGGTTATAACGCGATTTCGCTAATTTAAATAAAAGCCTCGGGACGGCGAATTTACGGGCGAAGAAAGGAGCTCGCAGCGCGGCTGTATTCGAAATGGTAAATCGCGTCGTTCGATCCGGCCAAAGTGATTGATAGAGCGCGCGCTCCGTATATCCATTATAGAGCGCACGGAGAAAAGTATTGATTATTCGGAGCGCGTGTGCGTTCGCCGGGTGCATGAGGGGGGGCCAGCGAGCAGCGGCGGTGCGCGCTTAGGCGCCTTTCCAGGACGATAAATCAGCCGAGGCTCTCTCCGCTTCCGCTTTGCAGATCAACAGTTCCTAGTTCTAATATCGAGCGCCCCGGCGAAGGCGAAGCTGAGCAACGGGCCGGCCCATCTGCACGTGCAGGAGCAGCGCTTCTGCATGACGGTGGGCCTGCCGCCGCGGCTCGTCGGCATCTGGGAGATTGGCCAGCTGCGCCGGTACGGCGTGGTGGAGGGTCGCTTCTGCTTCGAGGGCGGCTCCAGGTGCGGCCGGGGCGAGGGCCTCCACGTCCTCATCAGCGAGCAGGCCGAGGAGATCGCCAAGGCGCTGCAGCTCGCCGCCGAGGGCAAGCTGTCGACGCGCAAGCGGCCCCTGCCAGGCGTGCCCGGGGGCATCGCCTCGTCCCAGGAGAGCCCGCGCCGGCAGTTCTCGCGCTCGGACACGCGCGCCAGCGACCTCTTCCCCTCGACGGCCTACCCGAGCAGCCTGAACTTCGCCGACGAGCAGTGCGACAATTTGAAGAGCACCGACGCCTCCTCGGCCTACTGGTCCTCGGCGGAGAGCCGCCAGGAGGCCGACTGCGAGGCCGACTACAGCCTGAACGAGTCGAGCAACTGCAACGCCAGCGACTGGCGCAGCTGCTCGCTGACGAGGCAGCAGCACGGCAGCCTCGAGCGATGCGCCAGCTGCATCGGCAAGCTCGGCACGATATCCAAGTCCTCGACCTGCGCTACCAATGCCACGGGGACTAGCGCGGGCAGTCCCGCGCCGGCCCTGGGGAATCTGGCCCACCTGCAGCCCAGGGCCTTCGACCGGCTCTCGCTCTCGTCCTACAGCAGCAGCAGCCACGACAGCGACTACTCGAGTTCTCAACAGGCCGAGTGTCGATGCTCGCCCCAGCCGCCGCCTACACAGCAGCAGCAGCAGCAGCAGCAGCAGCAGACCTCCGCCCAGACTCACCGCCTGTCTCCCAGCCCCCTGGCCTTACCGCCCAGACCTCCGAAGCCGTCCACCGCGGCGAGCAAGCCCAACAAGCCACCCATGCCGCTGCCTGCTGAGCTCTGCACCTGCACCAGGAAGTCGGCGCCCAGTCGAAATGGTTCGTTGACCTTTAATGCTAATTATTTCATAGAATTTCTGAAACAATCGTGATATTTTGAAAATTGTATGCGCAGTTGCTTCTTTATTTAAAAGAAGCGATCGGATTATCGTCTGATCAAAATGTGATTTGATTAGTTGAAGGATGCATTTTCGATTAAATGGTGCTAAAGTTGAAAACTTTTTGAAATGCGTGTAAAAAGTTTGTTTAATCTCTTTAATAGATAAATTAAATAATTATGAAACTTTTTCAATTTCCTAATTATTTTAATTCATTTTTTAACGATAAAACTGTAATCGCGGGAAGCTAGTAAAATTTTGCAAGTAAATTAAAAATTGTTGTACAAGAAAATTTATATTTTCAGGAGCAGGACCCTACGAGAATTACGACATTCCAAAGACGATTTTGGTCCACCATCCTACCATCGAGCCGCAGAGTCCGCAAGCGGAACAGCAGCAGAATTACGACACGCCGCGAAAAATCAAGGAATGTTTGGCAATGCCACCGAAAGCCTACCCGAACTACGATACGCCTCATATACCGCAGGCCGTGGTGTTGCAGCAGTGCGGCTGCCCGGCCAAATTGGCACCGCAGACGCCGCAGGCCCCTAAAAGCATGGCCTGCCCGTGTCAGAACGTCATGAGCTGGGCAGGCTTCGTGCTGCCCTACTGCCGTCGCGGCGCCGGCATCGAGCCCACCGGAGTCAGCGTGCAGCCCGTGCGGCTATCCGGCGAGGGGAAGATGCCCGTGGTCAACGCCAGCGGTCAGCTGGCTATTTACCATTCCGCGAGCAGCAGCAGCAGCAGCTGCGTTATGCAAACTAGTCAGAGTTCCGGTAATTCGAGCAACGATTCCGAGTGTCCGCTCCATTCGTCCGACAGCGCCAAGAGTAACTACGAGAACGTCGAGCCAGTTATAGATACTCAACCGGAGGCTAAGGCGAATTATGCGAATATCGACTTCACGGAGTCCCTCGGGAATTACGAGAACAGCAAAGATCTTCTATCGAAGGTTGGCGTTAATTCCCAAGAGGAGGCCGAGAAGTTCGCCGAGCCAGGCGACGGAGCTCAAAGCGAGACCGAGAAGAGCTGCGAGGTTGAAACGAAGGTGTGCCATAAATGCGGACACTTGAAAGAGGCCAATCAAGATTATCTTATTGTAGACGAGGAGAACGAGACACCGAAGAAGCAAGTACCTGGCTACATGCCCATGCAACCTGCGCATAACGCCTGCTCAAAGGAAGTACTTTCGAGGCTGTGCAGCGGAATTAAAAGTTCGAGCAATCCGTCGCTGTCGGGCGCGTCGCCGCTCGAGGCCAACAAGAAGAGGTCGGAGTCCGAGTATCGCGTGCCCGGTTCGGCGATGCTCTCTAGTCCCTACTTCCGACGTCGTCTTTTGGAAATGTCAAACGCCGAGGCAGGCGGTGGTGCTGGTGGTGGTAGTGGTGGTCTAAACATGCTCCTGCGAAAGAGGTCTTACTCCGTGGAGTCCGCGCATTATCTGGACGACGAGAAAAGCACCTTTACCCCGAATGTTCCGATTCACAAGTGTTCGAGTGATACGGACAAAGCCTTGGCCAGCGCGCAAGCTGCCGATACGGAGACCGAGGCCAACGAGAGCAACGGCGCCGTGTCGCTTTCCCCGCAACCTCTATCTTCCATCACGATACGAAGATCGTCCTCAGTACCCTCCAAAGCTGGTCACAATCGCGACTCTTCGAGCAGCAACGATTCCGGCGTCTCCACAGGGTCGCTGAGTCATCGAACTGCCGAATTCGTCGAATTCGAATTCCCAAATACTCCTGCCAATTCAGTGGTTAAGAAACAAAGTGTACCTTTAATATATCAGAAGAGTCTACCCTCGGGCTGTTTTCACAGTAGCTTACCAAGAAAGTCGAAATCCAGCGATCCACTTAAAGAATTGACTTTCCAGTTCCATAAAACCAAGCTTCCCGCGAAATCGTCGTCCGCCGAGGCTGACATACCCACTTGCTTACCATCAAAAGGAACGAAGGAATATAGTAGTCCTGGCGAAGTACCAACTGTACCATACATAGATTCTCGAAGTACAAGTAGTGGAACATCAGACATGTCTGATTATATAGAAACTTTATCTCTTTCTTCTCATTCTTCTTCGGATGCTTCTGATAATCTAAGGTAACTTGAAGTGATAGTCACACACTCCTTTACCTAATAAATTTACGTAAAATAAATGAAAAAATTTTATCATTGCAGAATTGGCGGTAGAGCTGTTGCGACAACTCTACGCCCACGTAGCGGAAAAGAATATTACAAAATTGATCGAAGTATTCTGGTGGAACAGGGTCGAACCATTAGCACCTCGTCGAATTATGCCAACGTTACTCCGTTCGCAAGAAAAGAAACTCATCGTCATCCAGTTACATGAGCGGTAAGGCTGTGCAGATATTCGAAATCGCAAATCGGACTCAAGTCGTCGGGTTTAGGTAGCCGAAAATCTCAGGTGACTCGGAAGTATTCGAGTTGTCCGAGTGTTCCCGAAATATTCAAATTAACATTGGATGGTTCGGAAACTTGTAGCTCTGTCGGTAATGCAATCACCATTTAAAACTCTATAAAGCACAGGCCTAACTGTTTCTGCAATTATATTTAAAAATTCGACGAATGCACTCAACCCGACTTGATCTTTGAGCGTCTGATTTTTGGCTAGCTGCATAGCCCTTAGCGAAAAGCGAAATAATTTATAAAATAGATTTAAAAACATCGAAGATTCTACTTTAGAACTTGAAACAACGTTGTTGCTTAAGTTCAGGATTTCGACTATTTTAGAATCATGTTAAGTACGATTTTAGAGCTTAAGGTGTAATACTTGTAAGCTCTAAGAGTTTTTAAGTATTAAATAACCGAGATAAATCCAAGGGATGAATTTTTATGCTGATAATTAAAAAAGAAAAAGACTTAATAGTCATCGAATTAAAAAGTAATACGAACAATTCCTACTTTTTGCGATTATCAATTTTACGAAAGTCTCTTTTTGTATACGTGAAAGGCATTTTTGTGTTCACACAAAAGTTTTCGTACTCTAAAATTTTGTAAACAAACTATTTTTCGGAAGTACAAAATTTTATTACATTTAGCGTAACAATCCGACCTGTATACTAGTTTAGGATCTCTTAAAACAAACATCTGCTATAATTTTATACTGAATGAATTCTAAATTAGCTGTCGTTTCAATACCAATTTGCATTTCCCGAGAAGAGAAGACTTGATAGATTTCCAAGATGATAATCAATATCATAAAACTTTTTTTACTGTTGACTTTTTTCCGATAAAAGAAAATAAGAAAAGCTATTGAAACTTCTTTGACAGAGACTTGTGTACATTAGCACTTTTAAAATCACGTACTGCGATCTGGTTTTTATCACATGCATCAGCCTCTAATAGCGTAAAGCATAAAAATATATATAGCTGGAGGTAAACACTGGTTCAAGTTTCCTGAATGAATGGCAAGCGAAATGACAAGTCGCAAAAGCGAGATTGCGAGCGAACAAAAAAAAAAACGCACATACATTCTTTTCTGTATAAAAACGCCTTCGTGTTTACGCTCATTTACTTCTAACGCAAATGGAAGGGGGAGACACATGAGAATCCGTTGCCCTCCCGTAGTCCCATATCATCTGTTAGAATTTCTGATCCGCGCGTCCGGTAATTCTGCCTTGCGTGTCTCAGTTCTTTTTTTGCCAAGAGTATGCGGGTGACTTCTGGCTTGCGTGCGAGCCCACAAACACATTTGAAAGGCCATTTTTTTTCCTCGAGCCCTCGATTTCCCTCATGAGTCGAGGATGTGTAATTGATCGATCACGTCGAAGCCAGACCCGGCGCGGCGGAAAAAAGAGGAGAAGGACAGAGCGTGGATTAAGTGTTTTGCGGGTACCTTAGGAACTAGAAAGTGTTCACGAGTCGGTTGCGGCTGCTCGAAGCGCATCGAGAAGGCTGTGCGCGGGTGTCCGGCTCTTGCGGGTCTTTATCGCACATATAGACTTACCCAGGAGCTCTTCAGTCGAGCTTGAGCGTCCTCGAGTACATCTCGAGACACGCCCGATGATTTTCGGGCTGTTCGAACATGCTGTACAACAGTTTTTTTTTTCTCCTCATTTGCAACTGTGACTAGACTAGATTCTTGCAGTTCACTTCCAAAAAAGCATCCGATGAATATTTTTTGTTCTCAAATGATGTAGAAACCGATGATTTGGATAGCCCGGAAATTTTCGAGCTCGTTAGCAATACATTGACACCTGGGGCTTCGTTACTTAAAGATAAAATGCATAAAGGAAAGAACGAGTTGTAATACTTCCCATGGGATTTTTCAAAAGCTCCGATTCCAATAGACAATTTTTTCGTCCAGAATTCAGTTTTTACGCGGGTCGGCCTAACTTTTGCGCCGTCGGCTGTGCCACGCTTTCGATCATAAGTAAGCATGCGAGACGTTTTTATTTCGATTGTATACAACACCTTGTTTCATTTGTACATCATTACCACTGTTTGTACTTAGTACTTAATTTTTGAGTGTTGACATCTTTTTTGTTTCTTTATCTTTTTTTTTTATTATTTATTAAGAATTTATTTTACGGCAAAAGCTCGTTTTATTGCGTTGTTTTCAATCGTGTTTTTAATTGTATATCGCAGACGAAAAAGGAAGGTACACACTATGATTGCGTTAGCGTTCGTCAAAGGCTGCTGGTACTTTTCATCCTCTCTCTTTTTTTTACCCTTTCAATTAGCTTTGACACGCACCGTAGAATAGATACATCACGGAGCGGAATGGGGATTCCGTAGCCGCGATAAAAATCTTTGTTTTATGAGGTAATCGAATTTCTCATCATAAATAGTGCGATACAATCATAGATTTTTATTTATTATTTATGCGTTACATATTATATTTGTATGTACCTGAACTGCATGGATTATATGAGTATATCGTACTTTTTTTTTCTCCGTGATAAGTAGTACTTTATTTATCTTCATTGTAAGTAATAAGTCCATTAGGCGAAAACGCAGGCGGACCTTGTAGATAAGCGACCAAGAGCGCCGATACAAATTGAATCTTTCCAAGGGGCGCCGTATAAAATGTTATCAGTCGTAATGGGAGGAGCACTTTTTCAAAGCACGGCGCTCGGATGAGAGAAAAAATAAAATTCCTCGATTCGCGTTCTTTCGCTTTCGCCTAATGGGCCCTCCTTCGAGTGGAAATTTGTTACGGGCGAATAAGCTCTTCACCCCCCACGCCGTCGCTTGAAAAATTAACGAAGCGCTTCTTCTATTATTAAGGGCGGCGCAGTCCCCTTATTTTCGTACTTCACTGAGAGAGCTCAGAAAGGTGCCAAAGAACCTCTCTTCGTAAGTCGTAGATTTCACGAATTTTCAATCTGTACGAAGGACATTTTTCTTCTCGTGATTAGAGATAAACTCTTTGTTATTTTCCGTTTAGTTTTCTGTTTTATTTGTTTTCTTTTATTTCTTCTGTTTTGTTAATTTCTTATGCTTAACATCCATAATCCTTGAGCAAATCTTAATTTGCGCCTTCCATTTTTATTCTCTTTTTTTCCTTAAGAAAAAAAACCATTGCAACGGCACAAACTAACTTGTGACAATATGTTATTTTTCGAAGAATTCGTTAGCTCTTCTGTAAAAAGTGCATTGTACATATAATTTATTGAATCGAAGCAGGACAATGAAATATATAAGTAGCATTTACTGCGCGTAGCGGCAGTGTCAATTATGCTTTTGCAGAAACGGAGAATGAGGGACAGTTATTCCGAGCTCGAGCTTGGAAAATGGAAGGCCTAATTACGAAGCAATCAAATTATTCCATGCATTCATTGATTTTTATTTATGTATTTTGTAAACGTTTCCATCGGTTGCCGAAATTCGTCGAGGGGCAAAATGTTTTAAACATTTAATTTATATCTTTACACATATACATATATTGGTATCAATCGCACCGTAACAATCAACGCTGTATTGTAAATCTGGCGCACAAAGGCATTTATTGTGCATTAATTTAGGAGGGATATTTTATATCGTTTGTACATTCGTTTAAGACTATCGATTTTTTGTAATAAAAAAAAGCAAACAAAAAAATCAAATCAAAAAAAGATTTTTTCAATCAAACGTCAAATCATATGGCAGTATTCTATATATTTAAAGAAAATGCGTTTTTAAATTTAAGATTGCTAATTATACGAGATAAAAAAGAAAACAACTGACGATTCATATGTATACATTTGAAAAAAAAAAAGTAGACGTGTGATTGTAAGGGTACAGAAAACGAATTCGTGTACGTGTGTGATTTGGGTCGTGCCATTTGTTTGCACTTAACGTCATTCTAAAAGTCAAATATAAGTCGTGTATGCGAAGTAAATTGTGTGCGTTTGTGTACTTGGTTATGGGAGACTGAGGTGGCTTGGACGGGATTAATTTTTTTTTAAATAAAGATTCAATTACACCAACCGTCACTGCCATAGAGCTAAAGTCCACAAGCTGAAATGATATTTCATTCTATTTGATATTTGACATGGAAAAAGAGGATAACGAACTGGTTCGGCTCGCCTCGGTCTCCTCTTGAGATCAGGGATTGATTTAGATGATAGTATACTTTAAGTATGTATTTTGTATCGAGAAAGCATATTTTTTCTCATGAAGATAATTTAATTCATCGCGTGAGGATTAATAAAAGGAGAAAGTCCCAAAAGAGTATGGACTAACAGATTAAAAAAAAAGAAGAGTATTATAGAGAATATAGTGTTATAATAAGAAGTTGCACAATCCAGTGTTTCATATTTCGCGTTGCGTTCACTTTTTGCGTGGCGTGGCTAAATTTTTCGAGACTTTTTTTATTAAGTGAAAAAGGACTATTGTCAAAACTGTAGATTAGTCACCGATTGTCGAATCACAATGTTATCGATGAAATTTTACTAACGTCGGTAGCACCAAACCAAGTCTGTCTAAAATGGAGCTTATTTGAACCAGGCCAAGTGGCACAACGCAGTTTATCAATAAATAAACTTATAAACAAATCGTAAAAGAGAGAAAAAAGAAAAGGCAAACGATCTACTATCCCTCAGATTTTTTATATGAATATGAGTGGGTAATTTTATTACACGATATAATTTATTCGAAACTTGATGAAATGAAGGGAGATGAAATGCAAAAAACTGATTTACTACTGTAAGTTTTTCTATAAGAAATAATTGCGAGCGGGTAATTAAATTATAATATATAATATCATGTAACATATATTCTAAGTAATTTAAAAAAAATCATATACAAATTGTAGTCTCAAGTCTTTACTAGAGAGGTAGAGAAAAATAAAAGTTTTGAAAATTATAAAATAAAATGCATTTATATATTTCTTTTTAAAAAACTACTGTTCCTTTACAGAAAAAGGAATTTACCAGGAGTATTTTTCCGAAAAAACGGTACATACAGAAAATTTGAATGAAAATAATTTATTTCATTATATATTTTTTTTAGAACAGAGAATAAAATAATTGCACGCGTTTCCTCATTCATACAATCTTACGAATATATCAGTGATAAGCCATTCAGTGATTAACTGAACTTTTCATTTTGTTGTTATTCTTTATTGGTAGACTCGCCTATTTAGTTTAGGACTACGGAAACAACTTCATTATATCTCTCCAATATAATATCTCATGTTGGTATATATTAGTCGCTTTTTTGTTTACTTTTTTCTGGCACAGAAGTTTGCTTTATATACATTGTAGATCTATATAAAAATAAATCGCAATATTTAAGCATGACTCACGAAGATACAGCATGTATGTATACATAGTGTTTTTTTTTAAATCTCTTTAATATATTCTTTAAATTTTCTTTAAACATTTTTTTTTTTCACACGTGAACAGAGTTCGGTCAACGTCATCTGTCGACCCGCGTATTTCAATAATAAAATGCATTTAAAATATCTACGATTTCGTTAATCATTTAATATCGGAAGCATAAATTTGCGTAACGAGGCATGACGAAAAAATTCCATTTCGTCAGAGATTCTTTTCCATGTCTCTCTCTCTCTCTCTCTCTCTCTCTCTCTCTCTCTCTCTCTCTCTCTCTCTCTCTCTTTCTTCACTTTTTCTTTATCGCACGTAACGTCACGTAGCATTAATTTCAGCCATGCTAACTTTAAATAATCTCCCTCCCTCATAAAACATTGCTTCTTTCAAGGCCGAAATATCTTTAAACATTTTTTTAGAACCGTACTTCCTTTAGTCGCGGTGTACAAAAAATACGAAAAAACGCCAAAACCACCTTCGCCCCCCCCCCCCAGCAATCTCTCTTCGCACGCATTACAAAAGTCAAGTGCAACGTATGTACTTCAACAATGGTAAAATCCGCTTCTCTGCAGTTCCTTAAATCGCGTAATAAACAGTAGAAAATAAAAGAACGTTTAAAATTCAATTTACAGTTTCGCTACAAGTAATTAAGAGGGCGCGCAAGCAAAGCAATTAAAAAATAAAAAATAAATAAATAAAACAATAAATAAATCAAAGCAAACAAGTCGAACGATGAACTTGTGTAACATTGTTTAAATTTCGTCTCTTATATCGTGTACATCTCTTCAATCGAGTAAAAAGCTGCGAAAGCTCCTTACGCCGGCGTCAAGTGCTTGCGATTAGTTTCCGGGTGTTCCGTGGCGGCTTAGACTACGGGAAGTTCGACGAGTATGTTGAAAAGAATCTCTAGTTACACTCTACATATTGTACAACGCTCGAGTTAAAGGTAAGTGGCTATATATACTTATCTAATATAAATTGAGAGGACACGCCAGTATCGCGTCTATATAACTATATGTATATATATATATATATATATATATTTCTTTTTTTTTTATTCACTCTCATCGGTCCGTCCTCTCGTGTTTTCGAATTCCGTCTTTGCGTTCTTTCCGGTTCGCTTTCACGACTTCCTGGTCAGCCCGCTTCCAGGTCTCGTGCTGTACAAATATACAACTCACATCAGTTAGTTCTCCTTAATTTAGTCTACCTAAAAGTTTGCACGCTCGTAATGGTGGTACATTAAAAGTCTTGGCGGATCAACGGAATTTTTGTGTATATTTTGTTGTTAGTCACAACCTACGGTCTTTATCTACGCTTCGATCGACTCTTTAATCTCTCTAGAACAGGTTTACGTCTCTAATTTGAATGAAAATTTTATTTATATTTCCACTTTGTGATATGGCGTCTGATTTATGATAATATTCTAATTATAATTTGTCAAGATAGCATACAAAAATCTAGTAAAATACTTCATATCAATCAATGCTCCTCTAGCAATATTTATACGAATCACAAAAATTTTCTTTAGAGATTTAAATTTCTTCATTGAATGACTTCTTAGCGTTAATCTGAGAGTAGATATAGATATTTCTTTTCTTTAGAATAATTCACGTCTAAGGACGAACGTCGATAAGAATCGTGCACGAAAAAGCGTTTGTATATCCTTTTTCTTGCTGATGAATAAAAAACAGCCGATACACGTTCTAATTGTTAAGGGTACCTATCGTACCGCTTTCTTTTTAAATTTAAAAAAATGCAACTTTCTTTGTAAAGATTCGTTGAGTCGAGTGTAACTTTCTTTGCGTGCTTCTGTCGCGCTCGAACATATAAAGAAACGGTGAGTGTCTGCAAGCGCGTTTAATGAACAAAAAAAAGGTGGAGAGTGCGCGTACTCCTCCCTTGACTAGAGCTAAAAACTAGTTAAATTCAATACTGTCAATAAAACGTTCCTAAGCTGCGTCCGTCGCATTACTCTACTACAAAGTACGTGTTTGTGCGCAAGCGTTCTTTCATTATTATTTTTTCTTTTTTAACCTTTTTACGAACTTTCATGCAACGCTCACGTTCACGCAGGTAAATGAGTACGGCCGTACATTTCGAGAGGCACAGGCGCCAAAGTAAAATGCTCACACGACAAGCGAGCCGGGGGGTGAGAAAAAGGAAAACTTTTCACGCGTCGACGATGCGCCATAAGCTTTGCTCTCTTTCTCCCGGCTCCCCTCTGTATAAATTTTATTTTGAATGCACATACAAATGTCGCATCAATGCTATGTCGCTTTCAGCTTTTGTTTTGCTTCTTTTTTTTTAGCCATATACTAAAACAGTCTTCAGTTTGAAGCTTTCTCGATAGCTGTTTATTCGCTACGATCATTGAAAATTGTGGTTTTCGGTCTTTATATTTTTTCTTTAGTGTACTGTGCAGTCGTCCCCTTAGATGCTATAAAAGATCAGTAACTAATACTCTCATCTCTTGTACACTTCTTTAAAATCATTACAAAAAGGTCACGATTCTACGTAGCTAATTTTTCAACTCAGACGTTATATTACAGTACGCAAGTTTGTGGTGCTTTAAATAACATCTTTTAAAATAAGTACATTGCGCTTACTAGCGGTACATGCGTACGATTGTGGGAGCTTGTACTTCTGAAATTAAAACTAGATGATTACATGAAAATTGTATAAACAAACCAATGACACCTACGGCCTGACTTACAAAATACTAAAAACTTTTAGGTCGAAAATGCTTCCTCTCTTTCTTCTGATCCAAAAGAGTATGTTCAAATAATATAATTCTTTTTTTTCCCTTTTAAAATAGTCAAGAGCACGAGCAATCGAATAACTTTCTGTATCCAGTGTCATAAACAATTTTTTTTCGATGTTTCGTCAAAGCAACATACACAGTAACATCTTGACATCGATCGAAAATTAAGTAAATTTGACAAAAACATTTTCAATAATAGGGGAAATATTCTTAAAAAATATAAATATATCTTTTTTTTTTACTTTACGTATTTTGGTATTTATCACCACAAGTATTGGTAGCGCGTTTCACAAAATACTTAATTCAGTAACCGAGCATCAACTGGTAAACGTAAGTGACACTTGATACTTGTAAAACGATTACTTGACACATTTTAAAATACCCTGTATTTCGTTTCTTAAAGACTTCTCAGTTGAGATTCGTATACGATTATTTCGAGCTTTTTTAAACAGAAATATATAAAAAAAATGTCGATTGCAAACTATAATTAAAAGTATTCAACTTTTTAACCTTCGAGCGGCCACGAAAATAAACAAGACCAGTAAAATCCCTTATTCATACGAGGACTTTGCAAACGCTATTTTTACAGGTACTTTACATTCTAGTAATGCTGAATTCTGGTAACTACTGCTAATACATGAAGAAAAGGACTAAAGTTCAATAGGACGAAATACATAGAAAATGCATTATTGCAACAATATCATTAAGAGTATAGTGAATAAACAATAGCAGATTTAGGCACAGTAGAGATATACTCGATATCCCGTAAATCGAATT
Organism: Sycophila texana; assembly: GCA_035582955.1. NCBI lineage: Eukaryota > Metazoa > Arthropoda > Insecta > Hymenoptera > Eurytomidae > Sycophila > Sycophila texana. The sequence goes on along the minus strand of JAWWEN010000009.1, from coordinate 11,955,103 downwards.
ATTGTTAAGATACAGACACATTGTTCCAAGTAAATAAAAAGCGATACTCGTTCGGATGGAACGTAAAAGTTCTTAAAAAATTCAACCTCGCATAAAGTTCTTTTAAAAAAAAAATCCAAATCGATAGATATATCGGCGGATGACAACAATGCTAAAATCAACAATGAAAATATCAATGATAAAAACGCCGCAGTAATGCGGTTCCAAGTATGAAATGCCATTTTATAAAACTTGTACGAGATATGTCTGTATCCGCGAGGCGAATGCGCCGAGCTCATTCGGTTGCGTCGTCTCGGCTGCACTCGGCGCTCTGTCAAAATTTCTGACACAGTTTGTCGACTTCCTCGTCGCTGGAACGAAACCGTCGCAGCCGGCGACCCTGCGAGAAGCTGTGCTCCGCGTGACCGTAGCCAAGCTTTTCGAAGAGCTCGGAGTCGACGCGAATGGGACTGGAGGTACGAGTGACGGGGGCCGTTCGGCTCCCGGATATGTGAATGCTGCGCACGGGGATCTTGCTCAGACCCTGGTTGTGGTTCACGTCGAGGGTGGAGAAGCGCCGCAGCGCGCGGCCGGCGACGTTACGCTCGACAGGCTGATAATCTGCGACCTCCATGCTGTGGCGTTTGAACTTGAGCTTCGAATCCTTCGTGGTCTCCGGGAGCTTGATGCCGTAGCCGCCGGTGTGACGCTTACCGCGATCGATGGCATTCCGCGGGTGCAGGGGTTTGACTTGCGTCCGTTCCTTCTCGACGAATACTGAGTTGCGCGGTTTGGGCTTGTCCTCGAACGGTTTGCATTGGGGTAGGTCGAAGCCAAAACGCGAGCGATTCTGCGGTGAGATGCCGCTCTGTTTCGACCTGTCGTCCATCGAGGATTGCGACGTATAAGGAGATTCTCGGCCGCTGGATGAGAGGCTGGCTGACGTCGAGGGCGTCCGTTTGCCGTCGTCGTAATCCACGGAGTAGCTCTTGGTTAAGCCGAAACCGAACGGCTTGGTCTTCTCGTAGGATATACCAATGGTGGAGCGCCGACTCCTGTCGCTACTCAGCTTCTTGTTCCTGTATATGATATCTTGGAGATTGGGTATCTTGGAAGAGCTCTGCGAGGTGGAGAGCTGGGACGGGATTCTGATGCCCGCGTCCACCATAAACTCGTCGTCTACCAGGGTCACTGGTATCTCTGGCATCGAGCTAAAACTCCAATAGGGATTGTATTGAGATTGAAAGCCAGCGAAATCCGGCATTCGGTACTTGCTAGCGAAGCTTGAGCGCGTAAGCATTAGGTCCTGCCAAATGTCATGCTTGTCCTCGCGAACGCTCGACAAAAAGGGTTTGCCAAAGTCGGAGAGTCTGTAGTCGTTCTTGGCTTGGAACAAGCTGGTGGTTTTCAGGTAGTTAGAGCCGTTAAGGCAGTTGCAGTGCGACGAGTCGGAGTGATAGTTACTATGATCGCTCAAGCTCGACGAGAAAGCCTGCGTACGAAAAATTCTATCGGCCAATTCGTAGCAGCTGCATTGCACCTTCTGAGGCGTGTAGTCAATAGAGGTGTTGTAGCTAGGGTTAGTGGAGGTTAAATTAGTGTTATGACAAGAAGTGGTCGCTCTCTCCCAAGGCTGTGTTAATTGCAGACTGTTAGACGTAAACCTTGTCCAACTCGACGTTGTGCTGTCGCTAGAAGTACTAGAAGCACACGTCGTTTTTATTATTGTTAATTTCTTCTACTTTGCGTGTAAACTAATTATTTGCTACTACTTCACAGCATGCACACGTGATGATTATTTCTTTTTTTTGCATTAATTCTTTTAGAAATTGCTTAAAGAAAAATAAAAAATTCAATACCTTGCTTTCGGGTGGTCACCGTGTTGTCGATGCGCTGATGAGGCTGAACTCTCTAAAAAACATTTAATCGTAAATATTGATCGTCTAGTAGTATAATAGAAATTAATAACTAATAGTTACGTTTCACAAGAGGATATCTCTGTGGAGTTGCAGTTCTAGGAGATTCCATTCGGGTTGGTGTACCTTGTGCCTTGTGAGAAGCTGGTCTGCTTGTTTCAGGTGCGGCTGCAGGGCGAGTAGGCGCTAGAAAAGAAAATTATTTAAAAATGAGATTTAATTTTGAAAATTTTTATCTGTAAATAACTTGTACTTACTCATTTTCACAACATTTGGTTTTTTAACGACGCTACTAACCCCTGCTTTACCAGTCAATGTGTTCTCGATTTTTTTCTCTTCTTCGTATTTTTTCATATCTTCAGAGTCGTACCTGCCGAGTTTTGTTGGTGACTAAAATAATAAATAAAATATTTAATAACATATTATATACAATATTGAAATTACATAGATTTGGTAAAATAATATTTAAATACTCACCGGTTGACTGTCAACTCTGACTTCAATACTTTCCAACTGACGGGCAGTCGATCGCAATGCAGCCAATACATCAGTATCTTTCTCTGTGCTCATTAAATTGCGTACATTCATCTCCATAGTAGACAACAACTTTTTATCGGCCGGTAACCTGAGGCAAGACTTAATCTGAGGAAGAAGTGTAATAACCTTTAGCCTGACGTTTGGAACTGGATCATCCATTAAACTTAAGAGCGTCGAGCAAAAATGCTCCTTAAAATACATGGATGAAAATATAGACATAGCATCTATCATCATTCGAATGAACACCATTCGAGCATAGCAATTTGTGCTATGAGCAAATTGCGTACAAATTTGTGTCCGTATTTCTGCTCTTTGTTGTGGTTTTAAATTATATCGCAAAAAAACAAGTAGAGTTCTACCAGCAGCCATTCGAACTGGCAATGGTCTCTGTAAATGATAAAGTAAAATTAATGTTTTGCTTTAAAAAACATAGGCTATTTCAAAAGGATGTTTGCTTACCGAGTACAAGACTCTTTTTGTAATAACAGGCACCAAGTAAGTAAAGATAAAATCACTGTGGAAACACTTTGGTAATATTTCAAACTGATTCAGAGCTAATGATGATAGTCTCCAATTTTTTGTTAATGATACTTCTCCTTCACATTTAATCAATGCTCTGCCTAAATCTAAGTTAGTTGTTTCCTGAAATAACAATCTTAATTTTGTAAAAGCAGTTAAGAAAGATAATGAATTTAGAGCAGCCTTTTGTGAGATTACCGGTTGATCTACTCCAATAATTTGATGATGCAATAAACTTTCAAGAATTTCGGTCACGTGTGGAATCAACCCTTGTAAAACTTCTTCATTATCATCCTTTAATAGTCTTATTAGTTCAGGTTTTAATAAATTACTTTTTGATCCCAAAACTTTTATAACCTGAAAAAAAAAGTATGATTTCAAAATAGTGAGACGTTTGTGCGAAAAAAATGAAATAAATTATAATAATCACCTCATGAAAACTACAAGCTATCGTTCTTCTTACTAAATAGTACGAATCATTTGCTAAATTTCGAAAGGTAGGTAATAATGAATTGGTTCCTTCAGGTGTTGTTGAAGCAAAGATAAACATAGCTGGGATATTGTAAGCACAACTTCTCCGACAATCTACAGATAAGTCACTTATTTGAGCAGTACCACCCGTCTGCGAAAAAATAAATAAAAAGTGTGATGAGTTTTATACAGTATAAAAATCTAAGAAAATATAAGTAAGTAATAAAAACTAACGACAAAAGAGAAGTCTTGTTTTGATTCTTCCACACGCGTTGGGCTTCCCAGCTGTGAAAGTTGTATAAAATACTTAACAAACCATGTTTTATCTACTGGTGTTAAATGTTCTGAAAATGCAGAAAAAATATTATTTATGATTTTGAGAAAATGTTCACCGAAAATTGATATATAAAGGCGAAATCTTACTTTCCGAACTTTGTGCTATTTTTCCATACTCCTGAGCTATAACACATACTACATTATCTTCCGCCTTAAGTGCATTTTCACAAGATAACTTGACAAGTGGGACTATAACGTCCTTTATTGTGTCTGAAAAGAGATTTCATCAGGAATTTTTCTTAGAATTAAAATTTTTCCTTTTTACTTTCAGCAGTTTTACCTGGTTTTAAATGAGGTAATAAAGAACCTATTGTCTGCACAGCAGCTTGTCTGACATTACTTTCTTCATCGCTAGTGAGTTCAACGAGAAGCGGAAGTAACTTCATAATATCGTCGCTCATACCTTGTGCGACAAAGCGCAGCTGCAGACAAATGCAGGCGCGCACATCATTGTTAATGTCCTGACAAAGTGTCTGCACCGTAGGTAAAAGTTCCTTCTTTACACTGTCGAAATAATTAAAATATTATTACTTCCGTATTTTAAAATTACGTAATAATAATAACAAAATTAATAATAACTGCTAACAATAGAAATTAATTTACAGAACATTGTTTATATTTTATTTTCAATGAACCTGAAATTAGGAAAACTTACAGTGCAGAATCGAATCGAGTGGCTATCTTTCCCATGAGTCGACAACACGTTAGTCTGGAATTAACACTCCGCGATATCTGTCCCTCGCTAATCGCAATGGGTAGTATCTGCAAAAGTACAAACGATCCTGTGTTATTGCGAGGACAAAAAGTAGTCGCAGCCGGACAAAACCTGATACGTACCTCGCGCTTTATGATGTCTACGGGCAGTAATTCGATCACGTCGAGTATCGTCTCCAGCCATGCGTGAGAGATAACTGGAAAAGTACGGATTATTGCATTACATCGGGTCGTGTGCACCAGCGAGTAAAAAAAATTGCCATAATAAAAAAATAATAAATAAATAAAATAAAGGTCGCGCTTTTTTTGTTACCAACGCGATTTTAAAAAAAAGTTACCGGGTTCTCGGCTCTCGAGGGAACTCAAGATGCTGTGGAGGAAAACTTCGGTGAACGTCGTGTGGCTGACGAGCCTCTGCTCCAAGACCTGCTTGAAGATGACAGAGGCAGCCATGTGGAACTCCGTGGAGGCCGTGGGCAAGGACTGCTGGATCTTGGGCAGAACCCGCGTGATGCAGGAGTGAGCATCTTCGGCTAGAAGCTGTGGCAGGGTCTCGATCACACTCAATTTCTGAATCTCGTCGCCTTTCCTGAAAAAAAAAATGTCATCTCTTTTTTCTCGTGAGTGACGCTTCATTTCGCGACGGAAAAACCCCTAGCCTAGAGAGCCTGCTGAACTCATTTTTATTGTGAAACTAAGTGTGTCAAGAGTTCATTAGCATTCTTACACCCTATGTGTCTGACCTACCTAAGTTTCTGTGCCTTAAAAAAGATTTTCTTTAAAGTGTAATGGAAAGAAAAATTTTGACATATAAAAAAATGTATTATTTTTATCTCGTCTACTCACAATATTAATGTTAATGCTAATATTAATGTTAAGAAATATTTAACGAAAGTAAAATGATTACTACGAGATTTTCTTTAAACTGTACCATAAAAAAAATGTTGACGTGTAAAAAAAATATATTATTTTTATTTCGCCTATTCACAATGTTAATGTTAATATATTAATATTAATTTTAATATTAAGTATATTCTGGAGTTCAAGTAATATTTAACGAATTTGGAATTATTACCATGAGTAATTTGAGATACTGGATAAAAAATGTCTACAAGAAAAAAGAAAAGAAAAATATTATAAATGAATCATTTTGTATCGCGTCAAATTAAGATAAAAGAAAACTTTTTAATTCAACAACCGAGACTTTCCTAAAGAGACGTTAATGAGATATTACATAAGTACTTAAAGCTTTAAATCCGACATTTCGCAATGCGCAAACAACAAATCGTCGGTCAAAGTGTCGGCTTAAAACTACAAAAAAAAAACCGGCATCTTAACGATCCACTAATGAATCAATTGTGTAAACACCAAGAAACCTACGAGATACCGAAAATAGAGGATTAATACAAATTTCGAAGGGAAAGAAAGAAGGACTCTCATTAACGTTAGTTTTTTTTATTTCTGACACGGAAGTGAAGGTGCGATTTCATTCAGCGAGTAATTCGATAAAATGCTTTAACTTTTAACGATTAATTAATCATCGCGATGACTCAAAACCAATAAGTGTGAGAGAGAAATAGAACATACTGTCTCTCTCGCACTCATACGTAGCATAGGCTATTTGCAACGAATTACTCGCTAAATGAAAACTAACCCTGAGTGGCAGAGAAAAAAAACGAAGCGTCACAAATTTAGCGGCCCTCGGCGATGAAAATAAAAGCGCGAAAGCTCTGCGGAGGACGCTGTGTACACAGAAAAAGATAGAAAACTGGAGATCGAGCGGGTGCAGTCGCGACAAAAAGGCGCCGAGCGAGTAATAGTAGTAGTAGTAGTAGTAGTAGTAGTAGTAGTAGTAGTAGTATAAGAAAGAAGAGGAGGAGGATGGGTTCGTCTAATTGTGCTCCTTGACCTTGAGTCTTGCACGCGTAGCCGGCGGCGGTCCCTCGCCGCCTTATTACACACACCCGCGCACACACTTACGTCATTCTGTTTAAAAAGCCTACGGATTCTGCCCAGCGATATACGGGCCCGACGGCGAGCCTCCACTACTCATACGATCACTTTGTACCTTGTATACGAAAAAAAAAAGAAAAAGAAGAATTGAAGAGAGGATCCTCCAGCGGCGCTAATTAAAGTTAGCACAGTCGCTCGAAACGAAGCGCGAAGAACACAAAGCGTTGTATATCGTAGCGTTTAAATAATGCAGCGATATATAGGAAGTGGCGCCAGCACGCGAGGCTGCCACTCCGTTTGGTCATAATATTGCCATTAATCGAGACGCGCTTTTAATAGGCTTATACTCGTATTCTTTTCAAAGTAGCCTCCGTCAACTTGTTGCCGTCCCGCTCGCGTTTGCGAATTGCACACGGGACTTGTTTTTAAGGAGGCTCATACGGTCAGGGCCGTATCCCAGGGCAATATATTAGGGATGCTTGTTTATTTATGCAAACTATTAGAAAATAATGGTGTAGAAAAGTTAATGTATTCATATTTAATAATAATGTGTACTTTAACTCATCTATTTTATGGTGGAAACAAAATAAGAAAGATCACAATTTTAAAGAAGTATATATAGGTATACTGTTTGGATAGTAAATATATTATTTTTTTTAATGAACTAATTCTTTTTCTTATATGTCCGTCAACCCTACACTTTTAAATAACGATTCGATTCCTTAGGACTTTAACTACAAGATATTTAGTTTTTTATTTAAATCTACCGATCCAATAATCAAACATAAGGAACTTCGTTCCAATAACCAAGTCTAAGTAGATAATTTTAATGTGCGGCCTATACCTCCCGTGTTAAAAATCGTAACTTTGATAATTTTTATTTTCTTTTTTTGTTCGATAACTGGGCCTAAATTTTTGCACACTTATGAATAATACCATAGACTGTACTCTGAATTTTTTTAAAGAGATTCTACACAAAAAGGTTTAACCCACCGAGCCTCCTTAATATAATCTTTTCGATACTGGGGATGATGAAAACAAGACTGACCAGGCCACTTGCTTATTTTCCGGCAGTCCTGCGTCCTGCGTGTGTATGTAAGTATACGTGAGTGCAGTCGTGCGTGCACTGAGTGAAATGTTCGCGTAAAAATTAACATACTGTCTGGGAAAGTGGTAATTTTGAAAAGAATTACCATAGTTTATATGTAAAATTAATTAAATATTCTCGTAAATTTTCATATACGTATACAGTAAATTTTACTATAAAATTTAATAATTTTTTCAGATTGTCAATCTGTAACTACTTTCCCAGATAATAAAGTACGCAGACTGTCATTCTGAAAAAAATTACCATTTATAGTATACAATTTATCAAATATTCCTGCATTTTTTCACATGCTTACAGTATAGTTTACTATACACTGAAAAAAGGTCAGTATAATCAGAACTAACGATTAGTTGTTTCAACTTCATAATATTTAGTTGATACAAGCAAATTTTGATTGGAACCAGTGAATATTAGTTGAGACAAGTAAGATCAGTTGTGACTATTCTGAACTTTTTTCTCTCAGTGTATAAAATATAGCGATTTTTCTCAGGATGTCAGTCCCTAACGACTTTTCCGGACAGTGACATAATTTTTACGCGAACCTTTCTCGGAGTGTGTGTGCGTGTGAAATGCACCGTCGAAAAAAGCATTGTGCCCCGCGGCCTGACTCATTGGGGTCAAGCGTTTTCAGAATGTCGAGTACTTATCGGTAAATGATTTTCGAGCCGTGGCGACTAATGTCATCGTCCTACTGTGCCCTCACGTTCCTCGCGTATATATTGGAGGGGGAGCTCTTTATTGAGCTTCCGCGGCCTTTTGCCCACTGCACCGGAGGAGTCCGAGTCACGTTATTTTTAACGCTTCGCTTATATACGTACTGTACTTTAGCGTTACATTCGTCGCGACCACATTGATCCTTTTTCACTTGACGCCTCGCGATGAAATCTCGTTTATTTTTTGCCCAGCGCGAGGTGTACAACGCGACCTGTAATGCGATAAAGCCGAGTATAAAATATGACGAGGCTTCTTTACATTTAATAACAGTCGACGCCACTCTCGATGTCGTTGTTATTATCCCTTTATATTTATCTTTTTTTCTTTAACCGAGATCAGCGTATCCCGGAAGGTCGCGACTTTTCCACGAAGGCACAGATGAAAAAAAAAAAGAAGAGAGATAGAGAGAACGAGGAGCTTGCGGAGGCAGAGCGCAAACGCAGATTTCTCTCAATCGAGGATTCGCCGCTCAATCGTGCCGTAGTACGCATCCACTTGAACGACGACCGAAGGGAAGAAGCGAGAGCGCGCGCTCGTACGTACGTACGTACGTGCACACACGAGGAGGCGAGCGCGTGTAAAATTAGCGGGCGCCGAGAGGGTGCGGATGCACTTCGCGGTATTTTTAGGCGGGCCGCTCTCCGGCCGAAAGCTCCGCGACGGGGTGCGGGCGGCGCGAGCGCGAGCGCGCGCGCGCGCGGGGGAGCCTGCGACGGCAGACGCGGATTCCTCGCACCTTTGATCGATGACGCGGGCCTGCATCCGTCGCACTCGCACTGCGGCGCGCGGTCACACGGCGATGGGACACTTACACTTTGAAGTCGGGCTCGAAGGTCGCTGCTTCAGCGACTTGGGCCTGCCACATGGCGAAGCAACATCTTAGCCCTCCGGCGCACGCTGCTGCAGGACGACGGGGGACGCACTGGCGCGCGCGCGCTTATACTGTACACACGGCGGGGCAGCGCCTGCTTCGTACCACCGCGGACGCACGACTGTTTCACGGGCTGCTGCTGCTCCGCTGCTACTGCGCCGATGCGTGTGCTGCGGACGAGGCGGCCGCTCCGCGCTTACTCCGGAGAGCTAAGCTCCCCGCGAACCCCACCGCCACCGAGCGCGCCGCGGGTGTATGCGTTATCGGTGCAATAGTGGCGCTGGCTGCGGCGTTGCCAAGTTGCCTGGCCCTGCCTTATATTATATATATCATACTTTTGAGGCGCGCCGACGCGGGCGGATATATTCGAAAATTACGCGCGCGATTCTTGCTGCTTGAGATACTTTTTTAATTTTTGCGGCAGATTTTTTTTTTCTTTTAATGTAATCTGTTCGTCTGCATAAGTTTGTGAATTGCAACGAAATAGAATGTTTATTTCATTTTAGATTAACCATTTATTATATTAGAATTCAATTTCTTATTTTGGAGCAAAATTACTTATTTATTTACCAGTAGCATCTTACTATAATAGAATATTTATTTATTTAAATCATTAAACAGACTAAGTAGCACTTTGATATAAAAATAGTATAACTTAAGAAAATGCGTAAATTAAGTATAAACTATAACTAAAACTAATAAAAAACAAAATATACTTAGTAAATTATACATTCTATTTTGGAGCAAAATAATACATTCTATTTTGGAGTAATAAAATTATAAATCCTACTTTGGAGCAAAATTATACATTCTATTTTGGAGCATAATTGTATATCTTATTTTGGAGCAAAATTGTACATTCAATTGTGTTTTCTATTGTAATACTATAAAAACTATTAATCGAATAAAATACAAGAGAAACATTTTACCTTAAAAAATTTTACCCGTTAGATAATTAATCCTATTAGATCGTTTAAAACCTCTTTTCGTTCACCATTAGTTTTAATTAGCTTTAATCCTAATTATTTTATTTAATTGTGTAAAGACTATATAGTCTGTTGAATTATTATTAAATAAACAAATAAAATAATCAATTTGTTTTTTAGGAGGATTGATGCGATATTGTGTAGATACTCTAGTGAATGAATAATGATTTTTTGATTTCTACAGGTTGCATCGAAATGCGAGAATGGAATTTCAAGAAGCAGCGGGGTGTCTTTGTGAACTGCACGCTTTGACTTTTACGACTGCTTATACTCGATAGGGCAATAAAGTGGACTTTACAAACTGTTTTTAAAAGATATCGGCGAGTAAATTTATAGATATTTTATATAGTAGTAAATACCGGTAAATCTACTTTAACTATTTTATTATTTTATATTGCTAGTTGCGTAAAAGAACTGCGCTCCGCAAGTTAAGTATTTTAAATAACATAAAATCAAAATAAAGTTTATGTTACCATATTTTTTCGTCTGGCACTCTAAAATACCGAAAAAAAACTGTTTATTCTTTATTCAAATATTTTTTTTTTTATTTCAACGCGCACATTTTTCAAGCATATAAATTAAAAATACAACAAAGAAAATCGATTAAATTAGGCTTACTAATCCGACACTTCCGCTCGATTTACAAAAACATCGTACGAAAACTGCGCAGCTATTAAAAATTTTTTTACATATAATGAGGAAGAATTCAAATCAAGTGGGCTAGTGCTTGGCGGGGCGTGTGGGTGCAGGCGTGGCAACGTCGCGAGCGACGACGAGCCCAGCCGAAGACTTACGATCACGCACGAAGCGCTCGCTCGCCCGCGATCCCCGGGTGCTTTTGAATAAGCGGCTCCCGCGCGTAATGCTTTTAAGGGCCTGAGAAAATCGGTCGCTCGGCAACAATCGCTCGATAATAAATTGTATGGGCTTCGCTTATAAGTATTACGACGCAATTTCTGTTATGTAAACGGGAAGCCACGTTGAGGCAATAACGTAGCGGGGCTTTCATTGAAGGATTCGCTTTGGATTACAATGGATTTCAGTAGAGCGACGAACATTATGTGTAGCTTGTAGGTATATGTATTGAATGGAATCGATTTTCAATTAAAAGCTAAGGTACTGACTCTTTTTTTTTCTTTTAATTATCGCCTTTTGCATGCCCTGAATGGAGCATTTAAATCTGGAGGAATGAAATGAGCTTACGACGTCGGGAGTCCAAAAATATTTCGAAGCGCAAGTAATTTTTCAAATGCTAATGATGTTTCGATGACTATATGGAATATTGAAATAAACAATCGAGGCGTTTTTAAAAATTTGGCATCTTTCGATGAATAACGTGAAATTAATGACAATGGAAAATATTCATCTTTTTTTTTTTTTTAATATTATTTACATAAAAGTATACTTATTCAAGGTTTTTCGGATTAATATTGTACATACGTTGCTTTACTTACGTCAGTATGTGGAGTTCCCTTTCTATAGGTTTTTCTTCCAAATGCCTGTCTATCGAATGTTTGTTTAACTCCTCCTCTGACTAAAAGTAATATTACAATTATAAACTGTATATTATTCACGTTTGAATATAATAGTGGTACTAAATAATTATTTAAGCGCATACAAATAAAAATTGTCGATAGTGGAAATATTTTTTTAAATTTTGGAAAATTATAGAAATTTACATAGCTATAAAATTCACGATTACCTTCAAGTGTCGTAGAGACGGTTTATCCAATTGAAGGCTCGCAAATTCTTCGTTATAAAACATTATTTTAGCTTCTAACCTCGACGTGATTGAACGTAGTACATGTTTAGCCATCGTAACCATACATGCATCGTAATTAAATTTATACTACTAACGTACTTCATTACCCTAAATGATTATGACGGCATTTCTGGTACAAAAAATGTACATTATATTTTATAACATTTCGGTTTTTTTAAACAAAGCTTAATTTATCAACAGTTACAAGTTTGTTTTTTTTTTAAACGTCAAAAATGTAAATATGTGTATATAAACAATCCGCATATGGTCGCATGATATTGGTGGCGAAATTCGAAAGTTTTTTTTATTGTTTGTTGGAAAAATATAATATATAAATATTGCTATAAATATAGAAATAAGACCACATAAATTAGTGGCGTTTCAATCGTATGTGTATTTAGTGCATACAAAAATAAATACATTAAAACAAAGCTTTTATTGTGAATCTGCTTTACCGACCGAAACGTAATTTTTATGTTTATAAAATGAAGCTTCATTTAATAGAATTTAATAATTTAATAATGTTAAAGGATTTTCATTTGGGATAAATGAAACATACTGTGAATAGTGATATATAAAATACGAAATATATTTATATTTTGATAGCAATGTCATATAATTTAAGTAAGTATATATTTATTTGCGTTGTATAACGATGTGTATTTGCGTTTACAAATTTCAACGATATAAAAGGTAATATTTACAAGATGTTTTAAAAATTAAACATTAATAATTTGCATATCTTAAACGCCATAAGATCATCTATCTGGCTCAAACTCACATTCCTGGGCTTTTACTAATGACAATTTATTAAACTTATAAATTACATGTATATCAACTAAGGTAAGATCGAGATAATCATAAAAATATACATTATACAAAAATTTGGAGGGCAAAAATGCATAAACCGATGCATTTTCTTATTTAATTATATTTTCTGTAACCACTCAAAAATAGCTAATGCAGACAACTCGGATAAAAATCGTCGGTCTCGCTATATAATATATTTGTATTTTGTCAATGTTTGTTTAACATAAATTATAAAAAAAAAATTTAAGTAAAATAAATCAGTCGAAAGTGATTGAACGTTTCCTTTTTGTTTGCGTATGCTTGATTCTCAATCTTATTATATACCATCTTTTATACATAATCGTACTCGTTACGTAAAGTATTGTGAATTGTAATACAATAATCTTCATCTCTAATTGAGTCTTGTCAGTCTGTTACACTTTAACTGTATTATTTCGGGACCTTTATATCTAATTTATAAAAAGGAAATCTTTTTCTCTAAGACTATGGAAGCACCCTGAATCACTGTATAACAAAAAACCACAAGCATATCCATGATTTCTTGACTGTTACTTTATTTAAAAAAAAAATCTTTTGCTCACTCGTTCTCTCTTTCTCTCGCTCTCTTTCGCTCTCCCTCTCTCGCTCTCTCGTCCTCTATGTGGCTTATATTTAAAATTTGCTCGCTAACTCGGTGTGTCGTTCCCGCAGGAAGCTAGCAGTATCGTTTACTACTTTAACGCCGATTGAACACCCTTCGACGATATTCCTCGTCCAAGAAAAAACTCGTTTTATGCAGCCAACGCTAATGTCGTCTTCTAATGCCTCCCTTGGCCCGAGCATTCATTTTTTCGACTAGGTGCAGGTCAGTTACAGATAAGCGGACTTCTTCCACGTGACTTCGTACATTCTTAGTCTCTGTCTCTCTCTTATCTTGATTTGTGACCTTTTTTTTCTTCGTTAATTAAACAAGAGCCCCGCGACTCTCTCGCCAGCCCGCTGCGCTCAGACGTAGCTCTCGTCGTCGACGACGGATCTCGTGTAGCCCAAGTGCCTGGAGGTGATGGGCGCTCGGGGCTGCGGCGGGGGTCGATAAGGCGGCGGCGGCGGCAGCGATCTTGACCTGCCCGCCACTTTGTGCCTGTCCTCGAGGTTCATATGCACCGGCGGCAGATGCCTGAGCCGCGGTGGCAGTGGAGGCGGCGTGTCCGGCCAAGCTCGCTCGTTCGACTCTTCGTCTTCCTCGTCGTAAACGTCAATCGCCTCCGCCTGCTTGAACTGGTAAAGATCGCTCCTGTCGCGGGAGCCATAAATGTCGTTGACGGCGTCGCGATTCCCGTAGATGTTCGTCTCGGACTTGTCGAAGTCGTAGCGCTCGTTTCGGCTCTCCTTATTTATGTACAGCTCGCTACGGACTTTCTTGAACTCGTGACACTCCGAGGCTGAGTGATAGCTTCCGTTTTGCGAGATGGGCGATTCGCGATTCACGTAAAGCTCGGACTTGACCTTCTTGAAGTCGCTGAAACGTTCCTTTTTAAATTCGTAGCGATCGCCGTTTGACAGGGGCGAGTCGACGACAGTCTGCTCGTTTTCGTGCAGCCTGACATCCTGCTGCGAGGATCTCTCGTAGTCGTTTCTCAGGCCGCAGGAGAGGTTCATCTGCGAGGATCTGTAAATTTCCTTGCGGTTTTCCACATTCTCCTTGATGGCATCCCGTCGGTGATACTCTCGCGTGTAAATGTCTTTCTCGTCAAAGCGCTCCTTGCGCTGCTGCTCTTGCTCATCGAGCTTCGTCCTTGGAGTGCGTTTCAGTTGCGCCCTCAGCCAATCCTGCCTCTGAAAATTGGGATTAGGGTAGGCGTGCTCGCCTCCGTTTTGTAAATGGCTACCGGAGGCGTATCTCTCCTCCCAATGGTGATTGTAGGCGCGAATGTAGGTCTTGCCGTTGCTGGTCTTCTCGTCCTTTGTTATGGACTTGTCGAAGCTCGAGGTGGAGGCGTTCACTGCCGAATCTTCGGAGCCCACTGGCGATTCCGGTATGAACAGCTGGCAATCCGACAAAGTTAGGCCGGAGTCTCTGGATAAAGACATGTGATCCTTGCGCGGAGGCTCGGTCAAGTCAAGACTGTCCAAGGAAAGCCCGCCTGCTACAACGATACAAAAGCATTCGATTAGCATTGCTATTACGAATAGTACTAGAATTTTTATAAACTTAAGTGTGATTTCGAAATCAATTAACTCACAGTGTAAGCTGTCCGTGCTCTCTTCGGCTCCGCTATCGCTGCGCTCCTCGCCAAAGAGCTGGACGACTCCCTCGCCAAACAGCACTTCGCAGTGTCGGATTAGCAGTTCCGTGAGTGCCGGAATTGCTCGGCTTTGATTAACCGAGGGATTTGGCGACCAAAGCAAACTCGGGCCGCAGCAGACACCGAGGTTGCTGGCGCACATGAGATTGTGCTTCGATCGCCTGGCAATGTGGTGCAGAACGCAGACTAGGTGCGACAACAGTGTGTAATTGGCTTTCGGAAGTCGATCCAAAATGCTGAAAAATAAAAAAAACTAACGTTAATCAGAGTCCTTCTTTCTTACCAAAATTGTTATCAATCCTCTGTTTCTCAGTGTTATGTCTGAGTAATGCTAGATGTTCACGTTTATTTCAAGTCTCGAATGTGCTGTTATAATTAAATGAATTCTAGATTAAAAAATATTGTTTTTTCTCGAATATAGAAAATATATTTGTTTTGTCATAAGTAGGTTATAGAAAACAAATTCATCAATTTTTTTTTTTATAAAAGTAAGTGTAATTAATTTGGGTATTAAACTATCTATTAAAGAGCTTGACTATTTAGTGATTGGTGTAGCAAAAATTCCTCTAATTTTAGTAGATTTTCAGTAATTTAACTTAAGAGGGAAAGGTTACAATCACGCGATATTTACCTTTTTACAGTCTGAATGGGATCCGCGGAGTCGAGACTAGCCATCCACAGGGGAAAGAGGTGGGAGGTGAGCAACGGATCCGGCAGCGACCTGAGGAAGTCCTTCAGCAGTGCCGCGACGGCGATGATAGGAGCGTCCTCTAAGCAGCTGGGATCGCCGCTCGACTCGATCTGGTCCCTGAGCTCTCTCACGATCCTGACGTTGGCCGACTTGCGGAAGATGCCCTGAGTAAAGGGTCCCTTAGCGAAGAGCTGCTGCAGCATGACAAGCACCGGCTTCGGCAGTCCGTTCTCGTCGAGCCTCGACAAGTTCACGCCGAATATGCTCGGATTGAGCGAGAGCGACCGGCGCAGCAGGCCGGTTATTTTCGACTTGTTCTTCTTGGCCGGCGACTTGAGGATCGGCCTGAGGATGAAGTGACAGGTGTCGTGGCCGCTCTTGTTGCAGTGCTCCAGGTCGAAGCCTTCCTCCAGCGAGAGCTTGTGCCGGAGGTTCGATAATTTCACGGCGAAGGGGCGCTCGTGGCCGATCAATGGGTAGGGCGCCTCCTCCGACGAAGTGCGCGCCCACAGCTGGAACGGGCCCTGCAGATCCAGCAGCCGCGTCGCCAGATTCACGCAGGCCGCCGCCGTCATCTCCGAGCTGACCGATATCTTCTTGCACTGGAATAATAAAAGAAGCGGTTAGCGAGGGGCTCTCGATGGGATTTTCTTTGATGGACCACTTTAGCCATTGCTTCTCTCTTTTAAAGGGTATTTCCATTAAAAAAATGTAAAACGAGACGAGTTTCGATCCGAGATAAACTCCACTCCGTTATTTTTCGGTAGCACGGTAGCATCCCGCAGAGTAACTTGGGAAACCTTTGGGTATAATAAATATATACAGCTTGCGGTGTAAATCACCGACGGGGCCATTCGGTTTATCTTTAAAATTGTGTTTTTAACGAAAAGTTTCAATTTGGGTAAAGGTCGAGCGGAATTATACGAGAGTGATGAAAATCTAGTCCCGGCGAAAAAAGTAAAAAGGCGCCGACCCGTTCCCGCGGTCACAAATTAGTCCCTGAGAGAAAGAGCATCGGCTCCCTTTGAGATAAAAAGGTTGCCGAGCAAAGGAGTCGTAGATAAGGCAGAGCTCAAGGAGGGCGAGAAGAGGAAGAGAAAGAAAAAAAAAAAAATGAAAAGTCGGAGGTGGCGAAGGGTGTCGCAAGCTTATGTACTTACGTATTCCGTGTTGGTCTCGCTGTCGTGATACACGACCTGAATGTTGGTCTCCGGTGGCTCCTTGAGGCTCTCCTCCCGCACGAGCTCGGTGAGCCGGCCCCACCAGAGATCCCTGGCCGCAGCGGTCCTGCAAACAAACACGCCATGTTATGTTGACAATCTCGCTTCTTAGAAATTTTCAATTTTTTTTCGTGGCCACCGCCAATTAATACGACACGGAGATTTGCATTACAATTTGAGATTCTTTATCGCGCGTCCTCATAAATTATGCAACTCGAAAATTAGAGAGGCAGCGCCGCGCGCGCTAATCCGCGAATTTATAGCAAGAGAAGCGCTTCGTTTCGTCCCCAGCTTTAAAGGCGTACACACTTTTCCTGCGGATTCCCGTTTTTCCAGCGCGCATAAATTCCCCAGGGGGGTTGATTCTTCTTCCTGTTTCTTTAAAATCGAGAGAGAGAGAGAGAGAGAGAGAGCGGAGGTTATAAAACTTACATGAAGGTGGCGACGACGTTGGTCGTCGGCCAGCCGAAGACGAAGCTCGTTTCCTGCGACTTGTTCGTCTCGGCGACGTCCTCGATGTGGTTAGCCGTCAGCCAGAGCTCGCTCATCCTGACGGATTGCTTGAGCTTGAAGGTACCGCCGCTGCGCGCCTTGGCGATCAGCAGCAGATCGGAGAAGAGGAAGAGGTGTCTCTCCTGGGACTGCATTCCCTGAAATCGTACGACGGAACGCGTCAAGAGGGAGATGCTCGCTACCTTCGCCCTGTCTATATAACCCACGGTGCTTCCGGGAATCCTTTCAAAGGATTCCACGGCCTTCCTCATATTTCATCAAACCTCGATCTCGCTCGATGTACCGTCATTCCCTCAGTGGCCAAAAATCTCTTTCACGAGAGTTTATGACAGGTGCTCGTATTATAGCGACTTAAAATTGCACGGATGTTTGATCGATGACTGAAATACCTTTTATTTAGCCCATTTTTTGGGTTATTTTTGTTCTCTTTTTAATTACCTCGACATGAGTCAGCTGAATGAATAATGAATATTTTTTAAGAACTGACACATTTATCGCAATAAAACCAGTGATGAGGATTATCACGTTGCATCATGCTGTGTTTAATTTTAGATTACATAAAATTCTTGCGGCGAATTTATGTCACACCACAGTTTTATCGAGCAAGAGCAAATATTAATCGATTATTATCGAAGCGAATATACGCTTTTATTTACTCAACTTTATGGCAAGAGAGTTTTATTTTTCAGATTCTTTACGATTGATCGACATTTTAAAAAGTCGTTTCATAACACTGAAGAAAAATGTTTATAGATCCAATTAAAATTCTCCTTACAAAACATTTACTTTAATCAACCAAAGTATCAGTTAAACTGACTAAACTTTTTAACCAAACATTTTGATAATACAGCGAAATATTTAGTTAAATCAGTAAAATAATTTTATAAGGAAGATTCAACAAAATTTTTAGTTTCATCTGCGAAATTTTTTTTTCAGTATTACACAATATTAAATAACCCAGTCGATTTTAATTCTTAAAAGTTTCGTTTAACGAATAGTCCGTGAACTTACCGTCGTGAATTGGACAGGCGTCTCAAGGAGGAATACCCTGGGTGGGGATTTCGGTGCGGGCGTGCCATTGACGACGTTGAGGGACTTCTGTGACAGCGCCCTGGGCAGCCTCCCGGAGTTCGCTCCGCTCCTCTTCCGGACCACGTTCTTCGGCTTCTAGAACAACGATCCGATTAGTTGAGCGTACTACGAGCCAGCCTCCCGCAGCCCTTCGCGGCTCATCGACTCGCTCGGCGAAAAATACCGCCGCGCATTTGAAATTTCGAAAAGATTCCGCGCGCCGGGAGGAAGCCGAGGCGGAAAATCGCTTCACGCCTCGGCGCTCGGATTCATGCGTACACACTCTCACTGCCACGCAACTGCGATCGGCTACAATGAACTTCCTGCGCATATAGTTTCTCCCTGCGATTGTCAACCAATCGCACATATAGTTACTCCGCTACTTTCCGATCCGTTTCCTCTTTTTCGCCCTCGATTTCTACATGATGGTGGTAACATATAAAAATGAAAAAAATGAGGAGCAAAAGTGCCTCGGTAAATTTGCCGAGCGATAAGGTCGAGTTTGCGTTCTCCCGATAATAAAGCCCATTGAGAAAAGAAAGTATACATAAGGCCTTTATATCGGACGATAAATACAGCAACAAATCGTAAAATCAATAGGAGCTGCCGCGGTTAATAGTCATATTATGCGAAAAGAAGGGCGCTATAGAGGAGGGGAGAGAAAAAAAGAGCGCAGGAAAATTCTTGCGGACGGCAGGGAAGCAGCAGCAGCTCTCCGCTCGCGGAGACAAATGGAATTCTTGGCTGCCCGCTCGCTCGCTCGGCCGGTCGATGTATGTAAATTCCGCGGAGTTTATGGGCGCCTCGCTTTTGTTCGGTGCGCAGGCGCGTTGCGGGGCCCCGATTTACCGCGAATCGGCTAAGCGCGAATAAGCTATATCCCCTCGAATCGCATAGAAACGGCGATCGGCGGCGTCGTCATTATCCTCGGAGGCGCGCGCGCGCGCGGCCAATAACGAGCGGGACGACGTGACACGATCCCGAGTAGCTTCCGCGCGCGGCTCTTCCCTTACCCCCTAACTCGTTGATTTATTTCGCGCGCTCCACCTCTCGTTTCCTCTCCCGCTCTCGCGCCAGCGATCGTTAGCCCTTTTTTTATTCTTTTTTTTTTTCATACTTTTTTTAAAGGCCGTCCCTTCGGAGAATGGGTAGACTTCATTTTCAATTCCTGCCTCTTTCGTTAAGGCAGCCACGCTCCTTTATAATTCTTCTCCCTCGCCATCGTTTATTTGCCCGCGCGACGACCCACGCCGTTCTCGAGTCTACGCCCCTGGAATCCCCGCGGGGGCCCGTGGGTGTGCAAGTGGAGCGGCCGGTTGCCTCATCGGGAGCGATCGAGCGAGCGATTGATGAATCGCGGGCGCCGCGGCTAATCTCCTCTAATGACAATGCTCGGAGGGCAAATAAAGCGCGCTAGTGGCCCACGCGGAACGACAATGCCGCCGAGCGCATTGTGTGCGCCGGTGAGAGAACCCGAGCGCCAGCCGACACCTTCACTCGTCGCTCGGGCTCTCTCCCCCCGCTGCGAGTTCTTTTTTTCTGCAAGTCTCGCGAACACGAGAGTGTGCCTTGTAAAGCGCCGTTGCGCTCGCGCTGTGTGTAATTCCATAACGCTCTAGTCTTAATGACGGCGATATATGGCTCTATCGCGCTCTTTCATCTATTTTTTTTTTTTAAACGTAATTCCAGAATTTTCGATGCTTCGCGGCGGCTCAATGTTATATTTTTTTTGTTGTCGATGCCGCGTGACGTAACGGTGAAAATTTCTTTGTTTCTTTTTTTTCTCTCCGCAAAATCCTTGCGAAAAATCTTTATTATCCGCTTGATTATTGCCGCTGTTTGGTTTTAACGATCGACGCTTAATACAATTTAACGAGTTTACGCAAGGATTGTGCAGCGAGCGGCGGGAGAGATGCTTTGCGAAAAAAAAGGCCTCGATTGCGTACATTTCACGGCGGCGACCGTATAATACATAACGCGAGCCCCTGCAATCGCGATCGCTCCGCCGATATATATCTCGCGGATCGATCACCCGAGGAAAATAAAAAGTAAAAAATAATAATATTGTATAATATCAATATAATAAGCGCGGATCTAAAACCCCTGCTGCATTCAATTAAGGCACCGGGGAGAGGGAGCGAGCACACCTCGCGCGATAGCCATCGATATACTCGTGAATCAACACGAGTTAATTGAAGTCCTCGAGTGAGCCCCGCTGCAGCGCGTTATACAAAACGAAGCGCCGTAGGTACATACGCATGGGGATTTATTACGCAAGGGATCTGCCTGGATATATTACCGTGGTGAGGACGTCCTGCTCGTGTAGGCGCAGGTTGTCGTTGGGGAAGAGCTCCTGGATGCGGTGGAGGTCGCCCTCGAGCTGGCCGCGCTGGAGCACTGCCCCGCTGCTGACGCCATTTCCGCTCTCGGCGGCCAAATTCCGCGCTTCCTGTCCCAGATACCTCTCGTACTCGGCAAGCCTCTGAACCTGAAAGCGAAATTCGAGCGTTAGAATTGCCATAGGAGCACGCCCATGAGCGCGGCCCGACGCTTTTGTTCGTTCGGACCGCCGTTCCATTGTGCTATCTGTATATATATGCATGTGTGCAGTATTGCGCCCGCGTGTGCGTGCGCCGAGCGTTATGTGTTTTCAATTAGGCGCAATTCATCAGTGAGTCAAAGGCGGCTTTTTCTTTGCGGCCTACTTTGCGAACGGGAAATTTATTCGAGCACATGCGTTGGACGTAGGGAGATAATATTCAATATTCGTTACAGATAGTGTATGCAAATTTCAGTATTTTATTATTTATTCAAGCAATAGCTTTTTTTTTAAAGCTATATAATAAGATAAATATATCGGGCGCCTTTTATTCCTCTTAGCGAGCGGCTTAAAAAAACTTTTTTTTAACAAAAAAAAAAAGAAAAGAAAAGAGCACGTTACTGTGTGCACAGAGTGTTGATCGTAACGTGGAAAACGAAATCTTCGGGTGAACCTTCTCGACGAATGCAACAATGGAATTTTCGGCATGTAGCCGTTGCCTTCGCGCGCGGTAAGTCGAAGCCCAGACCGCAACATTCGATCAGCCCCGTGGAGTGGGAAACGTTTCTCTATTTACGCGCGTTCCTGCATATAAAGGGCTTCGATCCTGCCGCGAAAACCTCGGCGTACGCTGAACTTTACGGCGATTTCATATTCGTCGCGCTGAAAACACGTAAATGCGTAGAGCAGAAATTACGAGTCCGATGGGGTATCGCGATAAAACGCAATAAAAAAAATACGAGTAAAGTAAAAGGCAACAATTTTCAGTAAGAGAAAAAAAAACAGAGGAGGGATAGCGATCACGTCGAGTTGGAAGCAATAAAAAATACAGAGGTAAATAAATCAAGTCGCTGAAAGAAGCAGGAACGTAAGCAATTAAAAGAAAAAAAAAGAGACGACAATAACCTAATACTTGTCGTCGATTTTTTCACGGCGGATATTTAATTGAGCGGGCATTAAACGTCCGCGCACTCGAGTAGCCGAGTTTGAGTATCTATATTCAATTACCGTGTTTACGACGCCGGGGCACATCGACGTGGTTCGCTCCGGCGAGGTGAGCAATCAACTTGTCGATCTCCATGGAAAACGTATCCGGTGCTCATTAATTAAATTTTATAGCGTTTTTACTCCGCGCGACTGCCATCGGAGCAGAGGCAATTTTTCCACCATTGTATCGCTCGCTCGCAGCTCTTACGAAACGTCGGTCCTCCGACGTGGCCTGCTGCTACTGCATTGGACGACGAAAAGTTTCTTACGTAAATCGCCGAGGGTGTATACGCGGGATGTGGGAGCGACACTCGTGGAAGGCACGCGCGCAGCGGAGTTATTCGGTCCGCGTGGGCGCGAGCAGGAGCTTAATGAAAATTGCTCTCGATTACGAGCGCGCGCGCCTCCGCTTTGTTTTTCTTGCCTGATTCACCTCGCAAGCGCTCAATCGACGAATTAACATACCCACAGTCACGCCCATGTACTCACGTGCTGCGTGTCCGACGCGTAGCCCTCGTCGGAAAACACATCGACATACTTCACAAACATCTCTATTTCCGTTTGCTCCGCAAACGATTCTCTCAACACCGGCGATTCGAACGGACGCAGACTATATGGATTCGGCGCTCGCGCGGCTGTGTATTCACTGGGCCCACTGTTTGGAGACTGCGACGAGTGGGGAAACTTTCTTCGCGGCCGGTTTAAAGTACACACAGTCGATAGGAGCGGCTGGTGTCTTACTTAAGGACGGTGTCGAAAATCCGAGGAGGCACGCGGCGCCGGGGCTCGTCTCGAGTTTCGCATCTCCCGCGGCCGAGTGCCCGGGTGCGACTGAATGGAGCTCCGCGGCGCTTGATATTACACGCGCGGTAGCGGCGGCGCGATGATGCTGATCGCGCTTCCGTGAAATCCCGTCTCCCGCGAAAAAACGCGATGATTCACTCGCGCACTTCTCTCTCTCTCTCTCTCTTTCTCGCGCCCAGAGCGAGGCGCGCACCTGTCGCGTGTCATCGGGCGATATCGAGTTTCTTTATCGCTCGAGAAACTGCGAGGTGCTTTGAGCGGAAGGGAAGCGAGGCAAGACGCGCCGATGAAAAAGAGAGATGAGAGAGAGAGAGAGAAGAGGAGGCGAAGTCGACGAACCTTCGCGTCGCCCGAAGTTTCCTGCGCGAGAGCCCGTTGCAGTTTCCCCGCGACGGATGGCCGCGACGACGGTCGGCGGATAATTTTCCGTAAAATTTATAACTTCCGAGGAGAGGATCGTATATACGCGCGTCTCCCCCGGCCGTAATAAACTGGTCAGGCCAGATTTGCTTTCGATGCTCGCGCGCCTTATTTTCGATTTTACATCGTCGCTCCCGATAAGACGCGCCAATAAAACGCATAATTGACGAGTTCTCTCTACCCCACCTCCCGCCTATCCCTCTCCCTCCCCTCGCGGCAGAGCTTCCCGCGCGCCCTTATTATCGTTACGCCGGGTGATTACCTAACGCTTCTTTTTTTCGGAGCCCTCGGGCTCCCCCTTTTCCCACGTGCGGCTCTCGCCTTGTCGCTTCTCATTTTCGCCCGGGTGTATTGCCATTTCCTCCCGGCGACCGGTTATGTATCGTCCCCGGCTTTTCACGTTCTACTTCTCCTCGCGCGGGACGATCCCTGGCTCTTTTTTTTTTCACACACTCGAGCGATGTTCGTGGCGCACTTTCTCCGGCGTGCGGCTTTAGAAACAAACCGAGAGCCAGGCGTGACGCTCGTCAAACGGGAAATCCTTATCTCGACGGGTCTTGAGTCATCGATGCCGAGATAAGGACGCGACAATAACATTTGCCGAGCTCCGATTGTTGTCGTTGGTGCTCATCTTCCATTTTTATTAATCCATAAATAAAGGAGCTTGGGACAGTCGAGCGTCCGCGGAGTCACGCGGGATATCAATTTTCGCAAATGTCGGGACAGCGAGAAATAAACGAGACGACGTTGTAAAATTGCTTTGTTCTTGCTGCGAGACTTTGGAATTAAATTTTATACAATTCGGGCGAGGGACATCGTCCAGAGAGGAAGAGTCGGCGCTTGATTGCTCGGTAATGCAATTAAGAAGAGATTTAAATGCAGTTTTCAGGAGTAATTTATATTATTCAATCCGGGGATGCGTCGCAGTGAAAGTGCGCGTAATTTTGGTATAAATCTCCGGGGCCGCACGCGTAGGCCAAAAGTCATAAAGCTCCAAGCACGCACAAGCTCGCGTCGTTATTAATGTTTTATGCGCATCGCTAACTCCGAAATCCAGCTCTGACGTGCATACCAAATTTCTTACAGACGCTACTTTTTTTTTTCAAACGTCCTCGTCTCGGTCTCGCTATTTTTATTGCCTTTATTTTAACGAAAAAATGCCGAAGGCCACGGTGAATTTGTATATACTGATAACTCAGTATTAGATTCTGACGAGGGTGCGCATAGGTGAGATAATTCAACTTTTTTTTCTCTGTTGGTTATAAATTTGAAAAAAGAATTCCCGTATTCCGCATAAATTATACTATATTATGCATATGCATTCAGCTAAGATGCCAGTTATTGAAAAGATTAACGTTCCCATAAATTACGGGTAGCGGCCTGCGAGTGCCAAAATTATTGAAGAAAAAAAAAACAAGGAGAGGGATAAGTATCGGACACATTTTATCGGCTTTCGACGGGAGCATCGATTGCGATTCTCCTCTCAGCGTTCGGAGCTATATATACAGAGACCCAGGAGCATCCTCTTAGGAAGGCCTAATGGTCAAATCTTCTCGCTTCCTGGAAATCGATCTGTGTATACATAATTTTTCTCGCTCTGTCCACTCCTCGGCGACAGTCGGACACCGCGACGCAAAAAAGAATGTAAACATCACTAATGTACGCAAATGGGTAACACATTAGCTATGCAAAGCGCGGCTGCTAGAAGAACAGAAAAGCAAAAAAAAGACAGCGGGGACAACGCGGATTTGAAGTGGTTTAGAGAAGAACGCAAGCAAAAGAGCGAGCCTCTGACGTAATTTATTAAGCGCCCGATGGAGATGTGCGTATCGAGTTCCAGCCGAACGAAGTACAAACGAAGTACAAGAAACCAGAGGGGTATTTTAAAAATAAAGGCGCAACCAGAAGATGGTGTAAATATTAATGAGAGACCGGAATCCGCGGCTTAGGCATTGACGAAATCGAAGGTGAGAATCCCGCTCTACGCATAATGCGCCGTGCAGGCATCCCATATTTAACTAGCACTCGGTGGCTCGAGCGACTGCAAACTCGCATGGTTCGCATATGTTATTATAGGCGAGCGTGGACGCGCGCGCACATTGTCCGCGATCGAGACCTTCTAGAGGAGAGCCGAATAGAAGGAAACGCGCGGGGAAAAACATCGCGCTCCGCGCTGGAGGGTGAGTTGCGCGTCGCGCAACGGTGAAAGGACGATTGGAGCGGAGTTTACTTATCGGCCTCGTCGATCACCGGCATTTTCCTGCCGACTCCAAGAGGATATTTACACGTGACTTGGATTTTCCACTTCCCAATGGAATCACGAGAGAATTGCGAGCGAAAGGTATATACCTATGTAGAGGTACCCCTGCGGGTGCACACTTCATGTTTATCTTATTTTATGGGGCTATTTTTCCTTCATACTTCTGTGGAAATTTTTCAACGTGACTGTGTCGTTATATACGAATTCCTGACGGCCTGCGCTGACGTCACGATATGCCGTTGGTCAAAGTTGGTGAATCAAGTTTAATGAGCTGTGACTTACCAATTAGAATTTTTTTTCTTTTTTGTAACAGGTTCAGTGTATTTTCGGAGTACTAGTTTCACGCGGCCGAAATAAAGTCGTAAACGTGCTTTTTACACCTCGCAAGTCTTATCAGCCTTGTACTATTAATATGCATTATTCATTTACCTATAGATGTTTCGAGAAGAAAGATCTATCGTATCGTTTCTTTTTTTTCTTATACTAAAAGTAAACACTTTACGTTGGAAAATCCCACATGCAGTTTCTTAAAAGATAATCCATGGAGAGTATAATAAATTATATAGTAAATTGTTGCTCAAGTTGAAATTACTTAATGCTCAGCCGCTACATCCCGGGGGCAATCAAAACAAATGATCTAAAATTTTAATAAACGGCCTCTCCGAAGTATATATGTAACAATGAGGCATTACTTCATCCAGGACATCTTTGATCCGAAAGTAGACGTCTAACATGCAGATCGTAAGTTCGAGCAATGACTCTCGAGTGAACATTTGTACTTGTACATATTTTCAATTACGATTCTTTCGCAACGAATTTATTTTTATTGCCAATCGAAGAGTAAATTAAAAAAAAAAAAAAAAAAAATACGTCGACGTTCCTATGATTTATTCATGAGATTAAGGTGTAACGCACACACGCGAGCCGTTCGATGTGGCAACAGCGATTCCGTGCATGTGTGTCATTCCTCCCGACCACAGCATGGCACATTTAATTACAATGGACACACTTTTCCGCGTGTGCTTGGTGTTTTGAAATGTATCCGCGCGCTACAGAAAGTTTACTTTTCGTAACGGCCGTGCTTTCGTTACCATTAACAGCGGAACAGATGTCGTTTTCCCGCGGGAAGTATAAGTATGAATTTCAATGAACAAGCAAAAAAAAAAAGATCCAGTCACTTACAAAAAGATTTTCTAATATCACGCCAAATAGTTGCCACATACCCCGGCTCCTCGTGTGCTCATGAATAAAACATGCTTCATACAACGTTAGTTTTTGAATCCGCTTCTCAATAAAGGAGTAAAAACAATCGACCGCCGTCAACATCGCAGACAATCGGTACAAGAGAGGCGCGCTCGACGAGCCCGCGAGCGGGGACTTTTACTTTCCGCTGCAGCCGCGTCTGGAAAACTCAGTCGCTCCCGGCGAGGAGCCTCGCGTCCCGGTAGCCGAGTATACTATACATCTCCCGTTTGCGCATTCCTCGTTCGCTTTTTTTTCTTTTTAAGAAAAAAAAAAGTAGAAAGAAAACAGACGGGCGCGTGCGTGCGAGTTTTGTAACTCGCCGGTGAGACAGGTGCCACGTTGCGTCACTCCCGGGCAATTTGTCGCTCGTGCAACGTGCTTAATGCGAGAGAGTCGCTGTATCAAGATACGCGGCCGGAGCGAGCGAGCGAGCGAGTTACGGCCTTGTCCCTCCGAGGGATATTCGAGAGCGAGCCTGCACATACGAAATATCTCGGCGCGATCGAGCTCTCCCGCCTCGCTCCTTTATTATTCGCCGCGCGAGAGGGACCCGGTCGTGTGTGTGTATATATTTACGTCCCGGGACGGTGCCCCCCTCGCCACCGTATTTAAGGCTCATCCCGTTGCTGCCGTTGCTGCCGCTCCGCTGATAAGAGCCGCTAACGGTATTGCAGCGCGCCGCTTCTTCCTCGCTCCTCGCATCCCCTTTTTCGCAACTAAACTCCCGATGCATCGCGGCGGATCATTGAATTCTGCGAGCGCCCGGCGAATACCGCGCACGCGCGCCTCGTAATTGAAAGGAAGTTAATCATTAGGCCCGACGAGAGAAAGAGAGAGAGAGAGGGATATCATTTATCCGTTTACCTATCGCCCGGGCTGTACTTCCTCGCGCGCACGCGGAAGGGAGAAAGCGAGAGGGTCTCGCGTGCACGACCTTCGAGGAAAAAAGGAGAGACGGAGAAAGAGTATCGCCGTGTTAATATGGTCCGTGATGCGCCGTGCCCCCCTACCGATGCGGAGTGTGCATTGCATTGCATAGCTCGCGGAGCGGCGGGCATACACCGGGGGGATAACGGTATGAGATCCGCGCCGCCTCCGCAAAAATATCGAGCCGGCCTGATGTAAGAGGTTGCGCGCGCTCGCCCAGAGAAAGCTCTCGGAGTAACTCGACACTCTGACCTTCCGTCGGAGGAGTATCCTCGCACGTAACGTGCCGCGCGAGCGCGAGCGTAATGGAGCCCGATTAAAAAAATTCGCCCTTTTTGGCGCTGGCGACTTTAATGGACACGCCGGCAGTTTTTATCGCGGCCCTCGTCAATCTTGCTTCGACACTTTCTCGATGCACGTCGGCTCCTCTCCTCATTAAAGGCGTTTTATTTTCACATCGTTTCTTCTTTTTTTTTTTCTTTTAAATTGTTCACCGTTCGAGAGAGCCTTTAATCGCGCGGAAAGTTTCGCCGTAAGAAGGTGGTCGTTATTATATAAATGTACTTTTGTTCGCGTCGAGCGGTTAATTAATTCGGTATATATAGGCGGACAATAAAAGTGTATACGCTTCAAAGTGAATCGAAGTAACGTATGACAAATAACAGAGACACCTCCGACAATGGGCTCGCGTGCAGGCCTACGTCAGCACCATTGATACACGAGTATACGTCAAAACTTTTCATTATAATATCCATAAGAGTACCCCGCGCAACTGCCTATTCAGCGATTCTCTCCGTGACGCCGAAAACGGCGCCCGATCAACCGGAAGAAGAATGCGGAGCTCGACGTCTACTTGCACATGGCGTGCGCGTACACGCGAGCCTTTATCTTTGCAGCGAGATGCGCCGAGAAAGGAAGAAGCGAGTCGACGGGGGGAGCGGAATGGGCCATCGCTCTGTCACACCTGCATCGCGTCCGCTCGACTGGTCCCGCGAAATTCGGCTCTGCGTGCTGTCGGGCCGGCATTAAACGGCGCACCCACGCGCGATTCGAAAGAGACGGGAGACAGCCGCGTCGTCGACGTCGCGAAAGGCGAATTTATGCCGCGCTGGAGTGAGAGAGAGAGAGAGAGAGAGAGAGAGAGAGAAAAAAAAATGAGCAGCGTATAAGACGCTGTAAATCAGCTCTTTTCGCCTCGGTGATCATATTTCACGGAGCTGGCTCGTAAATCAAGAATTAACCGAGGAGCCTGCCGAGTGATTTTCGGCGTGACAGCGTACATCGGGCGAGCCGGGAAGTTCCCGCGCGGACGATCTGTAGCAAATTCGTAAGTCGCCTCGGATGAAATCGCGGGCGCAACGAAAGCGTGATTTACGCGACACGCGTCGAATTAATTGCAGGAGGACGAGATTAAAATTTCGGCGTCAACCAGGGTTGCGTCACCATTTTTTCAACTCGTTCCTTATTATTTTTTTTTTTCGGGAAGCGGACATTCCACGACGACGCGATCGTTTCAGCGCGGAACCGGCAGGCGCCTACTAGGTAATAGGCAATCTTTCGTTGAGGAGCCGTCGTCGCGTATTGCTTATTTATTATTATTATTATTATTGCGCTCTTCTATCTAGGATCTCGCCATTCTAACCGCGGTCTCGCTTGGCGACGTAAACGAAGAGGAACGCACAGATGAGGAGAGGAGAAGAGAATGCCGGGTCTCCGCCTACCGTTATTAGCGACTCTTAACAAATTTTATTCCTGCGCGACCGCATCGCCGGGAGCAGAGTTCCCCTCGCGACGAAAATAAATAATTTCTATCTAGTCGCTGCGCGTATCTTTTTCGGTAATCGCGGGCTTCGCTTCTCCTTCTGTTCTGAGCTCGAGGAGGACGTCTCCATTCACCTTGAAGATAGAGCGAAAGAAGGAGCTTCTTTATGTCGCGAAGACTCGAATGCAAACTGGAAATTATGTGGACCATAGGCTGCGCAGCCTGCGAATAATTGTTCCTTATTTTTTCTCTCTCTCTCTCTCTCGACTTTTTCCTTTTCCTTCTCGCTCGTGTCTGAGTTATTCCGCTCTTTTATCATGCGAATTATGCGCGAGCGGTTTACGGCCGGCGTTGTAATTTCGATTCGGCCGCGCTTAGAATAATTCGGCAAACTATCGGCTATTTTTCAGCGGGACGCGCGGGGCTTTAAATTCCAGCGCCACGGAGTCACACAAATCTCGCCGCGCGAAAAGGAGCTGCCGGGGAATTTACTGTTGCCAAACAAGTGCGTCCGTTTAACGAGCGACGCGCGCGCGGAACACGTCCAATTAAAAAAGAAATTTAAAGGAAGCCGCGCGCCCGACACCTCTTATGAATTTTTGATTTCCAGGTCAACGTGCCCCGCGTCTCATTTCGCTTAATTAAACTTTTGACGAATGCAAGAGAGAAAAAGAGAGAAACAGACGCGCACGCGAAATCTTGCCGCGCAGATCTCGCGATGCTATAAGGAATCGCACTTTATTGCTCGTATAACCGACGGTGGCGGCGCCGATTTCGACTTTGAAATTTACGCCAGAGTCCGGAATGCCTTATACCTCGTATAATTCAAGGTGCCCCCGCGCGCCGCGATAAAGTCCCCGGCGCTTTCCCGGACACCTTGCGCCAGCTGCGGCGGACTGTCGCTCGCCGATGGAAAAACGAGCGGCGCAAGCGGGGATCCGGCAAGATCGCCGGGCCGTATATCATGCCGCAGACGAAGGGGACGAACGCGCGGACTCCGATATACGACAATAAGCGCGAGCTACACGCGGAACCTTGACTTAGATTCTCTCGGCTCGCCGCGCGTATGATTGAAGCAGTGGTATTTGCATTCGCGGGAGCGAGTTGCGCCTGGCTTATGCATGAGAGAGCCATAACCGACAGGCGAGCCGTGAATGTGGACGAAGCCCACGTTATTTATCGCTCGAGCGTCAAACTTCGTCTTTCCACCTGTCGGGATATTATACCTTATCTCGACGCGCGCGTCAATGAAAGCACGTCTATCTCGGCGCGTGAATTCTTCGATTTCCTTCCGAAGCGACGTGGTAGAGATACGATGTGCCTGTTTTTTTTTTTTTTTTTTTTCGTGGGCTATAAAAGAATTTGTTTGAGCGCTGCAATGAAATTCACCGCCGTCGAGCGATAACGTTGTAGGATTAGCAGACTTTGAAAATTCGCAAGGAAGTTCAAGGAGATCAAGGCACCGTTACCTACCCAATGAAAAGAAGCCGAATTCGATTTGCAGATTTACACAGTATCATAATTGTCTTGGATATAAACATCCTGCCAGGCGTCCATCGCTATTACATTTTACACGTGTCCATGCGCCGTACGCATACAGACTTTATACACACTTAAAATGACTAATGTACGCTCGGTGTATACGTTCCCCGGGTATACATTCACAAGCGTGTCCGCGTGTACATAATAATAATAAGCAGCGGCGGCGGCAGTCGGATAGAGGAGAGAGAAAGAGCGAGCGGCCAGTACTATACGAAGGCAAAGGCATTCGCATCGGGATCAGGTGCGGAATCTCATTCCGTTCACCGGTGCGCCGCGGGGACGCGATAACGATGCGGCCACGTAATAGTTTCATTTAAAGCACTTATGCGTTTAAAGCGAGGCCCGATGGCAAAGCTCCGATCGCCGTCCGCGTCTTATTAAGCGCCGAGAGAGGAAGTCGCAGCTTCGTTTCACCTCTTAACTTTTTGCAGCCGCGAGAGCGCGCCTATCCGGTGGTTTTCGTTCACTTTCTTTTTTTCTTGTCTACCACTCCTCTCTTCTTTTTCCGCGGATCCCTATAGGAGGTGAAAACGCACAATCCAGACGCGCTGGAATCGGGCCTCGTGAAAACGAGGTAAGGAGGTAATTTTAATGTCATTATAATTACTCCGAGGGGCCCCTGCTTTATCGTCGATTACGAAATTACGAATCGCCGCTGTACGCGGTGCCCGGTCGCTTTTCCGGGATTCGAAAGCGACGCGCAATTACCCGGCCGCGCGCGCAGATAAATGCGCGCCGATTTTTCGACACGGATTTTCGCAATTTATTCGTCGTTTGTAATTTCCTCCGCCTATCAAGGCCGGCCGCCGCGACTCTTTTCTTTCCCTTTTCGATTACTCGAAAAGAAAGGCGGATAAACGCTGAAATTTCGTCGAAGATATGCGACGGGTCGTATACGTACTTGTGCACCGGCGGATTGAGATCCCCACCGATGGAAGGAAAGTATTCGCTGAATGAGAGTTTGGCCTCCGGCGCGCGGAACGCGTTTACGCGACGATCTCGCGCTGCGGCCTTCGCGGACTGATTCAACGGTCGACGCGGACGTTCATTCATTACTCCAATATGAGGATTACGTCGCCTCCTCCTGGAAGTTTCATTCAATTGGGAGAAAGTTGCGGACATTTATTTTCCCTCGTTTTGACACGTCGCTCGAATGAATATTCGAGAAATCGTGGAACAAGTGCCCGCAGATTACGCAGAGCGATATTTCGTAAGGGCATTTTATGAGGACATTGTACCGAATATTCGTCGGATTCTTTCGTTTACAGGCCCCGCAGCTTCCTCGGATTTTACGCTTTTGAGGACGCGCCAAACGTTCGCTGCGCAGATTCTAATCGGGCTTGAATTACGGTAAAATTCACTTATCGCGATGGCTTTAAACAAACCGTCAATTATTAAAACAAACTTTCAAACAAATATTTTAATCAATGGTATAACCGAGTGTGCGCACGGCAACGATATTAAAAGCAAGATTTACAGCTCTACCCCTATAGGAAAAGAGGAAAAGAGTATTTCTCGTATAATAAAACGTTCATTAAGCGGTTCATTAGTTAAACCTTTAAAACTTGTTTGCGCGCGGGCAGTTTAATCCTTTCCGAACAAAACCATTCGAGAGTTATAGTGCAATCAAGGACGCAAAAGAAAACTCCCAAGTACCCCTTAGCAGTCTTTCCTCGCGAACAATACATAAATTTTCTCGGTCACGAAAAAAAAAAAAAAAAAAATAGAAGGAACGGGAGGAAACCACGCGAGGCTCGGGACGAGGAGGAGAGATACAAGGGGACAACGAAGTCGAGGTCCGCCGAAACGGCGCGCGCGTGTTCTCGAAATAATAGGCGCTGGCGCGCGAAAATAATACGAGCGAATTGCGGAAGGTAGGCGATGAGCTCGGGCATTTAACGGGTCGGGCGACTCGCGCCGGCTTTACGACTCGTCGCAAATCATGGCCTTAATGCCGCACGCAGGCCCGGCCATTATCTCCCGAGCTTTACGAGAGCCTCTCTCTACTCGCCGACTGAGCGTTTTGACGCGCGCGCAGGAAACGGAGCCGCGGAGATTTTCGCGCGCTCCCGATAATGCGCCGATAATATCGCGCGTGCCTCTGCTCGCCCGTGTAACGCTGTTGTGGAGATCGATGCTTCGTTTTTCCTTTTATTTTTTTTTCCATCAGCGTCGAACTCGGCGAACTTCATTATTCACGGCTATCCCATTGTCTGCGAGTCGCGGATTATTCAGAAAATGACACTATCGGTCCGCTTAGATCTTCGTGATTTCTCTCGTGGCGGAATAAACTTGTAGAGATAAAACACGTGTTTTGCAACTAAGTAGACGCCGTGAGCGCGGAGTTTTCTCGATTGTTGAAGTCTGAAAAATAAAGTCAGGTGCCGAGCATACTCGCACTTCGTAATCGTTAAAAAATTCGTGTAATGTATAATGCAAGCCGCTCGCGGGTAGTCGGGGGAATTATTGTAGGTGCCCGAGCACGCGAATATCCGAGAGGCCTTCGCGGAGACTGCGCCGCGGCGAGTAGCGGAATTCTTGTGGAATTACGTGTTCTCGCATGCCGCATGGAAATCGTTAACGAAGCGTGTGGAAAAAGTCGCTGGATTCCTCCCCCACCAGGCGGAGGATTGTTCTCGCGAGCGGCCGCGTTGCGTAAGCCGCGCGATTCGTCGCTGCCGTCAAACAATGGCCCTATGCACTTTTATCCCTACCTCGAATTTTCTCCCATCCATCGATTGTCGATGTTTAATTTAAAATGCCGAACAATCGCGGCTTTTTAAGGATTCCGCGGAGCGAGGCTCCGAGATGAAGGTATGTATACGAAAAATCCTATCATTTTTTTTTTCACTCGTCTGAATATGGAGACAGGAAATCGACTTTTTTCCACGGTCATTCTGGGCTCGAGAAATTGGCAGTGGGTGCACGCCTCTAGCCGCGGCTGTTCTTACTTTTTTTCCTTCGCTTTTCGGAGCTTGAGCTCCGTTCGTTATAGCTGGTTACGAATTCCTAGCGCGAGATCCTCCCTTTCATTTCTCTCCTTCCCCACACTCGCTTTCGGCGATCCACGTGGAGAACGTACGATCGATTCATCCTCTCCGATCGATAATAGTAGAAAGCGAAATCACAAAAGGATGGATACTCCTCGCGCTCAATCTCCGATCTTCGATTACTCATTTCGCATACATTATGCTTATTTTATTTATTTTTTTTTTTTGCTTGTTGATTAAAAAGCGAGCTCTTCGCGCGTCCACGTTTCTTTTTTCTGCAACGGCCTCGATTACGTTAGGCTGCTTAATCTTCGGCGGAGGCATATTTTATCCATCCACCCATCTGCATCGCGGAGGACGTTAAATAATTTAGCCGGTGGATTTTTTCCGGAATCGACGTATATTTAATACGTGTTCAATGCGCCCGAGTGCCAATTCGAATTTTTTTTTTTTTTTTTTTTTTGTCGACTCGCGTTACTCCAAGGGCGCTGCACGCGCATTGGAAAGGATATCGAGCGATTTAATCTACCGGGGCGACGAGCAATTAGCTTTATATCATAATTTCAATGCGAGGCGTCTGGGGCGCGCGGGCATAACATTGGGTCGATTAGCCGCGACAGGCAAGCTTTATAATGGGCATTCGCGGTGAGGATCGAGGTGAGCGCATTCGTGGCTGTATATATACCCACTCCTCCCCCTCCAGCTCTACCCCGATCGCGCGCCTGATGCGCTTTTGATTTTATACCGCTTGAACGCTACTACACGCGCCTTGCGCTATAAACTCCGTGTATACACATGCCCGGCAGATATAAATTGTACATTATGAAGGTGCATAAACACCGCTCCAACGGCCTGTCTTACGGCTAATTTATCCTTAATTCTGCCACTTTATCCCCCCGCGACGCTCGGCTTTCCGCGGCCGTATATTCCGAGGCCTCGTTTGCCGGGGACGCGGCCGAGAAAAAAAAAAGGAGAGCGCAGGCGGCGACGAAAGTACTCGTCGATTAGCATCTGCGCGCGACTGGCGCTGCAGCTACTCTCCTCCGTGCAGCAGTAGTGGCCGCCTCTTGCTGTGCTGGTCGCCGTTGGAATCCGCCTGGTATAAGACCCAATTATCCACGGTGACACTTTGATTGCGCATTCAAAATATTTTCCCCCCGCGCGGCGATAACTACCCGCCGGTGTATGTATGTATGTGTGTGTATATATGTATGCCTCGCGCACCGGCCGCCCGGTATAATTCACTGCTCCGCGGCCACGCTATCATCTTCCAATTTCAAACGCTTTATTTATATCTCGGCCTAAAATATTCAAATAAAAAGTGCGGCCGAGGGCAGATTATTTTTTTCGCGAGCCTCGTTAGCCGGGCATTGTGCGAGCGGCCCCCAAACGAGTTATGAATACATCAGGCAGTCGAATGCGCCTACCGTGCGCGGCGTACGTCGCTCGCTTTCGGACTCGGCGCGCGGCTTATAACCGCCTCCGGGGCCCCGGAGACCGACGCCCTTCCGCCAAGGGCTCGGACTTAATGCCCATCGACGGACAATTTAATTCGAGGCCGTCACTGCTGCCTCGATCTCTCTTTCTCTCCTCTCCGCTCTCACCCCTGCGACTATCGTCCCTCCTCCTTGGCGCGCTCGCTGCTCCCGAGACCGAAACTAATCGCGAAAATCTAAATGCATTATGCATCGGCCTGCTCTCGGCCGCCTCGGAGATTTGCATTTGTTATTTCGCCGTGTTAATTCCCCGGAGACAAATTCCATCTTATCATGCGATCCGCTAAGCGGAATGAGATTTCTTTACCCTTTCTTTTTCGCGCTCGCCCGTATATACCGCACGCCGGTCGCGTGCAAAAATGCTCCTCGCTCCTTTTTAATAAATAAGCCACGGCGCTTCGCGTGAAAGTGCATTAACGAATTTTTAGTTTTTCAACTGGGTCGCAGCCTAATTTTTCTGCCGCGCTCGATGCACCGGCGCATCGCGCTAAAAGGCAGAGAGAGCTTCGGCCCGAGCGAAAAAAAAAAAAAACAAAACAAAATTTCGGCGGGGTAAATTACGGGTACGAGGAGCCGAATTCCGCGGACAGGTACACAATACAATCTTCGCGGATAGAATTCCCTTGGTCAAGGCCCTTCGCGTTTCGCCTGGAAATAATCGCGCCGAGGAACAATAGGGCGGGTTCAAGGGCTACGATTTCGGGATGGAGGGCAATTACCTTGTGTACGCTTCCTCTCGGCATGAAGCGCGCTGCTTGCCCCAAAAACTGGTTGCAGAGCGGAGGGCTCGCTCGACCGACCGCGAGGACAAGGGCACGAGCAAAACAAAACGAGGAGGAGGAAGCAAAAGGGAGAGAAGGCGGAGGAGGAGCAGAGAGAGACGAGTGCGGAATGTTGCACGGGTGCTCCCGCGTGTACGCAGCGAGCGTGTGTCTGAGCGGGCGCGCCGCGTGGAAAAGGGAAGAACCGATCGGCGAGCCTGTGTGCGCCAGACCGGATGTCTGCCACAAAAACGGCGCAGCGCGAAATTTAAAGGCATTTTACGGGCGAGTGCCTTATGCAAATTCCAAGGGATCCCCCTCGCCGGGCCACATTAGTACACGCCGGACCGACTGCCGATTCACCGTCAGCAACATATACGCGCGCGCGTTTGTCCTACACTCTTCCTGTTTTCTTTTTATACGAAACCCACTCCTCTCTCGGATTACCTCCTTTTTACTCCTTTTTATCGCCTGCTTCGATCATTTTCCGATTTCATTCTTCGATCAGCCCGGACCCTCTCGGCTCGGCTTGATAAAAAAAAGGTAAAGGACCGAGTCGTTTCAAATCAATAAGGAGATGTGCGCGGCCACTCGTAAGTACGTGAAGTTTGTTCGAGACTCCCTGCTGGGGGGGGGGGGGGAGACGAACGGGGGGAGGCGTAAATGTACACCGCCGGCTGGAATCAATTAGGAGCGGAGGAATATCGAGATAATGGCGAAATTGCCGCTAAGCAAGTCCCGGGCGCAAATTAGATTACTCAGGCGCAACCGAGCGTAGTAGCGCACCGGGGATTTTTTGCGCGAATTAAAGATTTCCGCTGCGAGTGTATCTCCGACTAGCGCGCGATGCAGTGTAGCGCGCGAACGACTCACTCTCCGCGCGAGTCTAGGGGAGCGAGAAAGAGAGACGGGCAGAGGCGAGAGGAGCACCTGCAGCCACTGGTTCGACTACTCGCGCAGGTGATCCGGACTCGAATTAAGAGAGCCCGTGAGTCGGACAGGTTTCTCTAGGCTCGGCCGAGCGGGGAGACGGCGAGCGAGCCCCATGAATAAGTCGATCGCTCAGCGAGGCTCAAAATGGCTCGGCGACGCGCTTCATTCGATCCCCGCGCGGTCAGCGGCTCATCGAACTGACGGACTGAATTTCGAAGCTGCGTCTGACGTTAAGTACGACAAATTGTCCTGTTAAGGAAATTTGTCCCGTTCTCTTTCGTTTCGTAACGCCGCGCGCGCCTCATTATAATACGAACTCGATATCGTCGACCGGATTCTCCTTTATCATTTTTTTTTTTTATATTTATATTTCAATCTGTATTTTTTTCCTACCGGCCGGTTAATCTCCTTCGAACAGTTATCTTTTTTTACCGCGCGGCGATACTGTCTCTCGACGCTCGCGTTCGCGGCCTGCAATTTGCGCGCGTACCTCGGCTTTCCACGTTACGTCAGGGCCTACCCTCGGGGGGCAGCGCGGTGAATAATGCGAGATAAAAAAAAAAAGGAGAAAAAGAAAAGAAGAGGAGATTCAATTTCTCGGACGATCGAGGCGGCCCCGTCGGCACGCGGTGCAAAGTTCACCGAGCGAAAGAGACGCCGGGGCGCGAGCCCGGCGAAAATAGCCCGCGTGGACGGCCGGTTTGAAATTAGAATCGGACTTAATTAGAGGTCGATCCTAGCGGGGCCCCCGGTCAATGCACCGTAGCCCAGTTTTCGAAATAGAAATCCGCGCCCGAAAGACAGCCGACGTCTCCCGTCGTCTGCGCCGCGGTGGCGGCTGCCGCTGCAGCCACTACACCCCTCCTCCCACCCGCACGCGTCGAGCGATGCACTCGCGCGCCAATTCGCGGTATCGTGAGAATATCGCGTCGCGAGACGGACGCGCGTCTTGACCGGGCGCCAAATCCACCGTACCCCTTATTTATAAGTGCGCGCCACGCACCGGGGAAATTGATGCGCCCCGGCCGCGCTCTCGTAAACTTAGCGATGGGTTAGCCCGAGCTGTGTGGTCACGTGCGAGAGAGGCTATTACGGCTACCGGCGAAAGTCAATGGCTCGCTGAATCTCTTCTTTCTTTTTATTTTTTTCGCGTCGTTTTCAAGACGACGGCCGTCTAGCCGTTATCGCGACATTCCTCTCTTCCTCCTCTTTTCCGTCCCCTTCTCGAGGCGCTTACACTCATTATCGGTCCGGCTTGAACTCGAAACTTTTGATTTATCGTGGCCTTAGGAACGTGCCGTTTGATTATTTTAATGAGAAAAATGACGGATAGTTTATTTTCCTCGCGTTTTCGTGATTGGATGAAAAAAAAAAGAGTTGAATGCACAAAGGTCTCTGGAAATTTCTTCGAATCAAGAGCACGCCTTCGGCTTTTATATGAGGCTTCAAACAGTATCGTAAAATTTTGTTTCAATTTACGAATCACACAGGCGATGGGTGGGTGTTTATCACAGCAGGAGCAAAGCTTAAAAATATATCCAAGCAACGAAGTTGAAATAACACTGTCCGTGTATATTCTACGGAACACACTTCACTGACACTCGGCTGAACACTCGCGCCTCGTCCGTCAGTCTAATTTCACTCGAGCTTCCCAGCGGAACACGAACAAAAAAACGAGAGAAAATTAAAATCTCGCTCGCCCGCTTACCTGATGCTGGAACCTATAAGACCTCCTGGGCCTACGTCCCCGCTTGATCTCGAAAATGGACTTGAATCTCCTACACCATTTCTCGTAAGTTCTCGTCATCGTCGCGTCTCGAAGCGACTCTCATCGTTCCCTCCTCGACTCTGCCGGCGAGTTATCGCCCGCTCGTCGAAGACGTCCAGCGCGAGGCGAGCGATAAGAGGCTCTCTCGGCGAGCGACGCGCGCGAAAGTCGACGCAAACGTCGCGACAAGTCCGGGGAAACTGGTGAGGCCGGTGGCGAAGCAGAAGAAGGTGAGGAAGAAAGTTTGCTCTCGCGCGCGGATATCAACGCTTTCCTAGCGGCGCTTATCTCGGCCGCTCTGACGCGTCCTGCAAGTCATTATTTGCGCGCCGCTCGGAAGATCGGCTCCTTCCGTCGCTGGCAAAACAGCGAGGCGATACGCTTCCGCAGGCCCGGCCGCAAGCTCAATGAATCCGCCGTGAATGAGGACTACCGCGGCACTGTCGACTTGCCCGCGCCGATACGCCGAGGAGATATCCGCGGTCCTACGCCGGCCCGATCGCTGCGGATCCTTATCTGCCCTGGAGACGATAAAGCGGCCCCCCGAGTGACGATATTCCTTTTAACTGACCTTCTTATCAGACCTACTTCGGCGAGCACTTTCGATGACGCTCAGTTAAATGAGTTTTATATTGAATCAACGTGTTTGTTTCTTTTTCCTACGTTATACTCTTTTTTTTTTTCTTCCTCGGTGTACCGACCAATCTCGGATTTAATGAGACTGATTTATGAATTGGACGCGATAACGCGTTAATTCAATAAATACGATTCATCTTGCTGAATGGAACTTCTGTTTTCGTTTACTTTTTCTTATTTTTCTTCTTCTTCTTTTTTTTTAAACCACAATGAGTGACACGCGCGTATCTAATGGAACACGAAATTGCTTTTGGAGCTGCAAACGGTTACAAATCAATTTAAACGTCAGGCGTGAATCGTGATTGAAGTATCGGGAAGTCATCTCCCCGTGAATCTATATGAGCGCGTGGGTAAAATAAAAGAACGACGATAACAGAATTTCGACCCAGTAGTAGATACATATTTTGGCCCTTCAAAGACTTTATCGGCATCACGGCTATTATTAGCGATCGACCTCTCAAATTCGAAGAATAACGCCCGTGCATTCCAAACTGACGAGACAGTCGATGCGGCTGACGCCCACGAAAAAAGGCTGCAGTCGCATCGGCAGCCGACATCGGAAAAGTACAGTTGCTCATTAGAATAAAAGGATTGCCCGGTTAGTCCGAGATATTGGATCGAGCGCGTTATGACATAATTCAATCAGAAAAGTGCCGCTCGTCCCGTATAGAGGGATTAAGAAACACGCTCCGCCGAGGTGAACGGACTTGCAGCGCCGGTAGTATGCGTATAGTACGCACGGAGCACCGCGCGCAGCTCGGATTGTCGTCTTTCGAAATTGGCCGCTCTCTCGGGGCGAGCAGACTGGCCGACGCCAGCTGGCCAAGGCTCGCACGCGCGGGCACCTATGTATTGCGAGCGGCCGATCCGCGGGTCAACGGCTGCGTGTGCAGCGGGCCCAAGGCGATCGGCGCGGCACTTGTCGCCCGACACTTTCCGCGCTAATCCCGCGCACCTTTGTCCGCGCTGCTCGTAGGTAAGCCCCCAGCTGGAGCAGACCTCTGCCTAAGCGAGGCAATAAATTTAGCGCTCGGTTGGCGACCTTCGGAGCACAATAACCAACTCCCGGTACCCTATTCTCTTCCTCTCCTACTCCTGCGCTTTGCTTGTACCTCGACGATTTTCTCTCTCACTCTAGATCCCCCCTGGCTTGCCGTGGAACTGGCGCGCGACAAACACCTTCGGTGCTGCTTTCACGACACGACTCCACGGTCCGAGCCAGATCCCCGGGAATCGGGACGGTACGTGGCTGGCTTTTATGCTTTTCACGTGGAAAGGCCGAGGCGACGTTAAAATGTCGTTAAGAAACGATTTTCACGGATCATTGCGCACTGGTTATTTCGACTGGATTGCTAAACCGCATCCATCGTGCACGCAATGCATTTATTTGAAATTTAAGGTCATTTTCTTCTGATTAAACAGAAATAAATTTCGATAAATCCGCGATAACGAGGATCGTCAGTTCGCTTCATTGTTCACTATTGTGTTCAGGATTTTCTTTGTCGCGTCGAAGAATCTCCGAGCTACAAAAAGAAAAAAAAATGAGTTCACTACGAGCCAATTATTTCTATTAATAATAACTCTCCGTCGCATCTACTATCGCTCGTAACGCGAAAGCAAAGCAATCGAGTATTTTTCTTACACATCCGAAGTGACGCGCTTATGGTAAAAAATATTTATCGCAGAACTTGTCAATTCCGCGTAAAGCTTCCTCGATAAGCAAAAGCAAAGAATGTTAAAAAGAATTGTTCTTAAAGTAGAACTGGTATATATATTCTCGACTCGCGGTGAAAGCCGCGGCGAGGGGTATAAAAGGGGGAGGGAGGCGCGCGTCCTCGAGGATTTGGCCGCCTCGAGTGTTTTCCCGGCGGTCGTTGCGTGATGCCACTCGAGTGCAAAACAGCTTTCGAGACTGAGACGAATCAGTGCGGGTTTCATTCTTAAACGCGGCGCGAGGCCCTCGAGGAGCGTCTCGGGGACTCCCCCCGCTATCTCACCAGGAACAATGTCTCAATCTCCCCGGCATCTCTCTCTCTTTTCCTCTCGCCGTCGGTGTAAGCTCGCGACCGAAGGCAGAGTCACGTTTTCACTGAAAACGTGATGACGAGCGAATCGTGCTCCTTCCTGCGCCACATAATGCCGCCTCTATGTGGGTCATTATGTGTAACGTCTTGCCCACCGCTCCGGCGCACCAGTCGGCCACGGGGTCCCCCGTCAAAGGGTTCGAGGAGCCTTCGTGCATCGCTCATCGCGAGCCGAAGGTCTTTCAATCCCGATGTTATTTTCTTTTCCCGCGGCTTTTGTGCGCTCGATAAAAAAAAAAAAGGTAAAAAAAAAACGCCCTCTTTCATTGCGCCCACGTTTTGTGCGTGTCCATATCAATTGAAACGTAAATTCAGCGATGCTCTCGGATTTCCGCTCGGCTATCCGGTCACGTTCTGAATCGCGAGTTAATCGGCCGCTCGCGTGTGACTCTCGCCGCAGCTTCTCCAGTTCCCCCCAAATGTTTGAGATAGCCGCGTAATTAGCGGGTAACGAGATCAATCGGGTCGTTTGCTCGCTCGATAACGAGCTTCTCGGAACTTAGCGGCGATAGGCGAGTCCGCTGAATGAATCGAGGAGCTTCACTTTGATTCGTCGCGGCTTCGCTCGGGGGGCGAGAAAAGACGAGGCGACGTCTGCCGGTCTCGCGGCGCGATCCGCCGAAATTAGAACCCCCCTGGCCGTCGTCGTCGTCGTCGTCTTCTTCTACGTCTCACGAGAGAGCGACGAGACAAGGTGGGATCGGCGCGCACGGGGGCCCGAAAACTGCATTCGAAATAACGGAGCGCGGAACTGGAAGCTGTCCAAGAAAAGAAAAAGTCGTCGCTCCTCCATCTCACGCTCGAGATGAGCGCGCGGCGGGCGCGTCCGAGGCAGATGAAAAAAGAAGGAAGGCAGAGCGCGCGAGTGGGCGGCGGGACGTTAAAGTCTGTCATTTTCCCCCATTGTGCGATACGCCGTGGATCTTAACGAGTTCCTTGCGCGCCACAATGCGCCGATAGAGTGGTAAAGATACCGGCCGATCGGAGCGAGATGCTACGTTCGCTCGGTAGCCGAAGCTACCGTCGTGATCGACTATAAATACGTTAATGGGACAATGGGTTAAGAGGTCGCTCGCCGGTGTAACTGTATCGCGATTTAAATGGGAGAGCGGACATCGCGACACTTTTCAAGGACTTTATCGCGGACTAAAATCGACTCGAGCACCCGAGCGTCGGGGCTAATGGCGCTCGACACACTCATTTGCCTACGCGGCGCGTTATACACAAACGGCGGACGTTCGCGCGCTTATCGCGCCGAGAACATCGGAAAAATGCGCGCACCGCGCCTGCCCCCCCAGCCTATGGCTGGAATTATGAAACCGAATTCCTTTTGCAGCCAGTCTCGCTCGTGGCAATCGCGTAAACTCGCTCTTCCGAGAAGATTGCCTTCGCGCCGCGACGATTCCATCGGGCAACGAGCGTTGTTCGCCGACTTTTTTTTTTGCCGGCAAAAAGCGCGTCGCGTTACCCAAGGATCGATCTTGCGCAAACGTTTCAATTATTACGATAACGCGCGAGGGAACTCTCTTCTCTCCTCTTTTTCTTTCAATCTTCCGATAAATTCATTTGGCGCGAACCTATTTCTTTGGCTGATGAATCGTTCCCTATTATTTTACCAATACATCATCGCATTTTATTGTGCCCATTAATAATCGAGATAGCTCGCGCTCACCTATTCCATTAGTACTGCGCGAGAAAGAATATAATTAATAAAATTGTACGTCGGACAAAAAAAAAATGCGCTTGATAACCCACAAAAAAAACCACAACAACAACAACAACAACATAACGACTATAAAAGTTCAGATAAAGAGACCATTAATTAAGCGATAAGACTTTATTTCTCTACATTCGAGAATATACATAAATTATAAATCAACAGCGAAACGTTCCAAGCGCTCGAACGCTCGTAAAATCGAAGCCAGTAGAGGAAACTCACCGAGTCCTCCTGAAGCTTGTGCACATCGTAGTATCCCTTGTAGTATTTGAACCTAATAACCGGGCGAGCGCTCGCGCCTCCCACGCTCTCGGAGTGATCGGTGCACAGCTCGAGGGTCGCCAGCAGCGAGTGCCTCCTCAGCCTCTGCTGCTGCAGCTGCTGCTGCTGCTGGGACCTGATGGTCTTGACCCGCGGCAGCGAGGACACGACCACGCTGCCGTCGATCTCCTCGAACAGGATCGGCATCGCCCGGGCGCTCCGTGAGCTCCTTTACGCACGCCGACTCGACGAGATGCGCGTGAAGCGAGAGTGAGACGGCGAGCGAGGGACACGCGACGCGATGCACTCGGAGCCCCTTGAGAAACTGCCTCGGCGATTTCCCGGCGGCGCGCGCGAGCCTACTCCTCCTTCCCGGAGAGGCCAAGTATAGATTCACTCGGCTCGCGTTCGCCGCCGCCGCTACTGCCGCCACCGACGACAACGAGCCACTCTGCCACTGCGTTACGCATCGAGCCGCCCGCCGTTAATTAGGCCCGCGGTGCACGTATCCGCGCCGTTAAACGGCGCTACATTTGATGCGGGAAAAAGTGACCGGGGACCGCGCACCGTTACGGGGAGACTCATATAATGCTGAATTTTTCGCGCTCTCAAAGAGGGAGAGAGAGAGAGAAAGTCGAAGACGCATTGCTCCGGCGCGGCTGCAACGACAGTTTTCGCGTGTAACGAGGTTTTTTCGAGTAAGCCGGCTTATCGCGATCTCGAGCGCGCATACGGGGCATCCATCGGCCGGGGGAAAAATTCGCGCTTCTTGCACGGTCTTATAGGAACTCGGGCGCGTTAGTTAGCCGCGAGCTCGAGGCGTAACTGTACCGCGCTGCGTGATTCGTTTTCATCATCGCTCGGGATATTCTCTTTTTAATTAGATGCACGAGTCGCGGGCTCGGCGCGAATCGCCCGCATTAATCTCGCGAGCCGCGCCGTGATTTCATTATACGCCCAGGTGCCGGGAGTGAGAGGGAAAGAGTCGAGAGCACCAGTCTTTATACGGGATGCGCTCGGGGAGCTCGATATTAGCGCGATTAATTTCGTAATTATCGCGCGATATACCCGGCGCACATTGTGTCGCTTATAACTCACGACGATTATCGTTGGATTATCGTATTTACGGGACAGCTCGTTCCGACTGCAATT
Organism: Sycophila texana; assembly: GCA_035582955.1. NCBI lineage: Eukaryota > Metazoa > Arthropoda > Insecta > Hymenoptera > Eurytomidae > Sycophila > Sycophila texana. The sequence goes on along the minus strand of JAWWEN010000009.1, from coordinate 11,910,363 downwards.
TCTCAATGCGCTATCTAAGTGGAAATCGCTGTTGGCCGCTGCGCCGCCAAAAAACTTCGCGGCCTCGCGGACACCTTGGTGCTATACGGCCGACTTATCGATGTGGGTTAGGGCCGTCGCTAATGGGTCCCGTGAATCGCGCGTGGGGGTCTATACACCGATAGCCGCCGCGGCAAAAAGCAGCGATCGATCGATTTCCGCGGAGGATCTATCTCATCGTCACCTGACAATTAGAGGAAATCCGTGCCAAGGCTGAGTATCGTTTTACCGGAATCTCTCGGTTTTTATCGCGCGGGACCCTTGCACGGCCTCGTCATCGTTCGACTCCATTGTTTCGGCCGGTTCACGGCTTCATCGGCGATAATGAAAAAGGTGAACGGTTTTTCCGCAGCGAGAAACGCACGCGATCCAGCCCAGTCCTTTTTTTTAATTACACAACATCAAACACGCACGTGGGCGTCTCGGCTGTGCCCTCGGACGCGTCGCGATCGCCGAAGCGAAACGCGCTTTTTCATCTCCTACGGAGGGAAGGAAGCAAAAAAAAGGGGGGGGGGGGTCAAAAGCCATTCGGCCTAGGCCATCCGTAATTGGTTCATCGGAACAAAGCGACGTCTAGTCGGACAGGGACACGGGGCACGAGTAACGGGACCCACGCGGGGAGGAAGGGCGAACTGCGGGGAGGCTCATTGACTCCGGCGGAGCTCGAAATCGCATTTCCGGCGTGCAGCGAGACGCGAAGGAATCGGGCGATGCCGCTAGCGCCGTCCGCCGGCGCGGAGGAGGCTCCCCCGCTCGCGATCTTTATCGGCCATTCGGATCTGAGTCACGGCGACGCAGCTCGCTCGGACTAAATCGGTGTTTATGGCCCCCCTTTAAAGAGGCCCTTTGTGCACAAAACACGTCTGGTTCGCCTTTTAGCCGGCGTCGCCGGCGAGATTCCTCGCGTGATTTAACGATGACGCTATTATTCTAAATTTAGGCCGGGAGATTTACTGCGTCGTCCGCGGGGCCGGCTACCGGCACGGCCGCCCCGTAAACTCCGTAATTTATTCATTAGACGGCGCAGATTGACTCCCCTGGCTACCTATACGCGGCCAGCATCCCAGAGGCGCGGGGGAAAAGCGCACGTATATGCGGCTAGGGCGATGTGGCGCGCGCGATGCTACTACGGCTCTCCTCACTTTCCTCGGAAATTCGCCGTCTCCCCGCAGCGGCGGCCCAATCAATTTAAATCAATCGCACGTCCCCGCGGACAATCCGCTCGTTTACCGTCTGGTGAATTTATGAACGCCGCGGAGAGCCCGATCCGCCCATTAATCACCTTCACCCGACGATGACGTCGGCGACGCGCCGCGCGCTCTCCGAGTAAAAGAAATGCACTCCACTGCACGGGGTAGAGGGAGCGAGAGAGGCAACCGAGAGTTAAACGAAAGAAAAAAAAATCCGATCATTCATAAAAGGTCCACAATAGCGGGGGAATAATTCAGCGCGTCACGCTTTGAGCACGCGAGCGCCGCGGTGTCTGGCCGAGCGATTGCGCGAAACTCGCGCTCGCGGGGAATCGATTTCAATGAAATCGTAAACTGCGGATAAATTCCGCCGGCGCGACGTTGCAAAACGGGCGATCGCCTCTCTCGCTCGCGCCGGCCGAGCCCCGCTCATACTTACGGCGCAACATGCTCGTAATTATTACAATTTGTTGAATGAGCTAAATTTATGCAACTTACAGGTTATTCAAACTAGTCCCCCGCGCGAGCATCGGCAAACGAGTATTGGGAGAGGACGGGCGGAAAAAAAGGAGGCAACACGACAGGGTAAAAAGGATGCACACCGCGCGAGCAGTCCTGCACTCGCGGCGGGGAGAAAACTGTCGAATACCATACACTCATAGACGCGTTCTCAGCGATCGCGAATAGCGAGGGATGAAAAAAAAAATGAAGCGAAACGAGAGGCGTATGTATATAATAAAAAAGAAAAATAATTTTAAAAAAAAGCAAGACGAGAGAGAAACGAAGGGGAATCCGGCTTGCGTTCGCGGTACGGAAATCCAGTTTCTCCGGGCGCGGAAAAAAGGGCGCTCGCTCGGTCGCGCGGCCGCTTAATTAATCAATTAATTTCTAAGCAAGTGTCGGCTCTCGTCCCGCGCATCGAAGCGTCTCCCTCGCGCCAGAGAATAGAGACGGGCGGAGGGGACCGCGCGGTCGTCCCATAACTTTCGTTGACGTACGACGTGAAACGCGTGTGTGTACGCGCGGTAGCGAGGCGCGCATCGTCCGCCGAGATAATGGGGTTGGTTGCTGGCGCACCGCGCGATACCTGATTTATGAATCGGCCAGAAAGTTATCTCGCGCTCGCGCGCATACCGATGCGAGCGCAATTACGTCCCCCTGCCCCCCTTCGTCTGGCCAATTATAAGTTCCGCGGGGGCCTCCGCGATCGGCGCCGATTTTTCTTCCGGTTCGCACGCGAGTGCATTGTGCTGCCTTTTTTCTCTCTCCCCCCCCCCCCACTCTTCTTTAACTCGCCGGGGCGTTAATTGATTCCCGAGCGCATGAGGCGAACGATCGCGTATTAGGCGCGGGAGATCGGGCCGAGCGATGGCTGCATGGGATTGTTCGAATGTTAATGTTCCGCCTGGCGGGGTAACCGTTCGCCGGTTGCCCCCGCTGAGAAAAAGAAGGAGTCGCGAGGCGCGACAGTGCACCGCTGAATATGAACGCGGATAGCCGTGGGGATCGAGCTGCGCGGGAGGGGAGAAGGGGGAGGCAGAGTCGCGGCGAAGCGGCGGAGGATGCAAAGAGAGTATCGTAAATCGATGACTAGTTGGAACAGTTAGCTCTCGGTAGCAGCAGCAGCCCGGGCTGACTGTCCGTTCCTCGATTTCGCTACTGCGGCGCGCCGCGCTCTTCCTCCTTGCCATTCGTTACCCCGGCCGAGCTGTATATCCCGTGTAACGTTGACTCCCGGCTACTCCGACCGAGCACATCTCCTTCCCCACTTGGACGCTTCCAGCTCGGCGGGTTTCTTTACATTTGAGCCGATCTCGGGGAAAAGGGAAACTCGTCTCGTTCGACGGGACGTCGATATTTTACGCACTGACTTTGGGGGGGGGGGGGGGGGAAAAAACGTTTCTTTTAAAGAACTTATGTTT
>JAWWEN010000009.1:11877538-11907202 GCA_035582955.1 Sycophila texana | reverse complement strand
CCCCCCCCCCCCCCCCCCAAGACCGCGTTCTTTTAACTCACTGATGTTTTGCTCGTGTAACGTCCGTGTCTAGGGTGAGTGTCACTTTTGCTTACCTAGAACAAAGAAAAATTGTTGCGTTATAGCACTTTTGCTTTTGCAAATGGAAATTGAATTATCGTAAATACACGAAATAATAAAATTCTATTAATTTATAAAAGATTGAACCACTTTTTAAAGTATAAATCATTCAGCTACACAAGTGTAATAGGCCGTAAGAAAGACACGAGGAGGGTATACAATGTGAGGGTAAAGTAATGACCTCGCAAACGACGCTCTGGATGCACATTTTCATCTGCTCACTGGGCAAGCACAGCATAGTTGCGTCACAAAACAAGACACGCACACTTTTGTCACAACACACAAGCACCCCGCGGGAGGAGGAGGCAAAACCGGAGCGCACTCGCGCCGAACGAGGGCCCGGCAGACTCGCGCAGAATACCGCGTTGGCGCGGCCTCGAGCCGCTACGCGACGGTGCAGAGAGTACGGGCTCGCGCGCGCGGAGCGTACGATCGAGTTGTAATCCCATGGAGAGTCGAGACAGCCACTGACGAGCGGCAGGCCCGAGCGGAGAGAGCGAGCGGCGCGGCGCAGGAAAATACGGGGAAGGAAGAGAGCGAGAAGAAGAGGGGCCCGGCCGCCGCATCTGGCCGCGGCTCGTCGGGGGCCTCGGGTAGGGGGATATAAACGCGCACGGCGCAACGAGCTGGATGAGCCGCAGCGGGGAAGGGAGGCCAGACGCCAAGCCGAGGCGCAATGCTCCACGCAGCCTCGGTGCAGCGAGTCCCCCGTACTTTTTCACGCGCAGTTGGGACGTTAGCCCGCTCGTAAAGCACCCCCCTCCTGAGGCATCTCGATCAGCCCCTTTTCACAGACTTTTCCAACGGCCTCGCCTCCGCCCGGTCCTTCTCCCAATTTTCTTTCTTTTTTTTTCTTCGCTTTTTTTTTTTTTTTGTTTTGCTTCGTTCGGGGCCTTTTTTTCCCCTGGAGACACTTACTTTCGCCGGGAAAGGAAATCTGCAATTTGCCGCTGGTCTACGCCGAGGACGATCGGTGGTTTGATATAATTGTCCGCAGATCGCGCGATGATTATCGCGCCATCGGGAGGTGCGAGATCGTTGCGCGTAATTACGACGCGAAAATTTTTCTGTCTTTCGAGCGGGGTATAAGGGTGGGATAAGCAACGGATCAACGCAGGCCACAGTTTATATATATATGTGTCATAGTAGTAGGGTAAGGGCGACCACTGGAACGGGAGAGAGAAAGGGAGATGCTGAATTCTTCGAGTTGGTACCACCTGCCGTCGAGACGAATGTCAAAGTCTGCGGCCGCGCGCGAGAAAGAGATCCCTCGATTTTCCCACAGTGGTCTCGAGCGCGCGCGCGTTGCCACGTGTGCGCGTGTGTGAGACGACGAGGGTTTATATTTGTGCAGTTGCCGAGAATATCGCCGTGGGGTCTAAGCACCGACGAATTAATCATTATCCGCTTGCTCGAGACGAGAGGGCCCGATCCCTCGAAATTTTCCCAACCCCGTGGCGCACAATCCTGGCGCACAATCCTTTGGACGTGTTATTCTACCCCGGGAGGATTAATTGAGTCGTTCGCCCGAATTGCGTGCACGTTGCGGCGGTAGCATTTTTCGACGGTGACTGTATATACGCTCAAGGGCCTCTTATCCGCTGGGTCCTTTGTAAAAACAGCTCAGTCTTGATAAGCCGAAGGTGTTTTTTTTTCGGAAAGCTTTTCACGTCGTTTTTTTTTCGCCTCTCCTCTTCCCCTTTTATCTGCGTGTCTCTTTTTACGAAGCTGCGCCCCTATTATCCGCTGGCTGGATCCATTCGCTCATCCTTTTCTCCGTTTGCGTGTCCTTTTGCTCTCGTTCGTCGGCGCGCGCTTACGGCCCTCGCTATTTATCTCCATCGCATTCTTTATTTATCCCTCTCGCGCTCGAGGCGCCGAGTGTTTTCGAGTGCGGCTCGTAATGCACTCCGGGCGAGATAGAGTAGTCGCGTCCTAAATTCTTCGAGCCGGGGGCGCATTCAACGTCTCGTTTTTGCTCGTAAAGATGCGACTGTCCGCGCCTCGGTTGCACATGCCATATCCACTTGTGCGCGCGTCGAACGACAGGCTGAGTAAGAGGGAAAAAACGCCAAGGCGACCCTCGGTAATCTTGCACTCCGCTCAGCCATCGGAAGCCCCTCTTATCTCTCCTCGGAAGCCGTCTCGATAAGCGCGAGTGTCCAAACACTGGTTTTCTCGAATCTGTTACACTTAGCTACAGAATTTTCTACATTCCTCTCGAGATAACCTGTCAAACCCCGAGTTTGACACACGAGAACGGTAAATCAGAGTCCGATCCGAGGGGAAATTCAAATAAGAGCTGCACGCCGCTTATTCTTCCACGCGTCCCGCGTTTAATTTCCCGCTTTCGCGAGGTGAGCAGAAAAGCGTAATTAAACGAGAGACGATAGCTCGAAAAGAGAGTTTATCGGCAAAGCCGCGGCCCGCAATTCGCGGCGATCAATGGGGGTCATTACGCGCGTCGCGCGGGCCGCTGCACTTCCTCGTTGCAGCGGATTGCGCGGCTGTTTTAATAACCGCAAATCAGAGCCGATTAGGTATAAGAGGTGCGCGCGCGCGGGCGCCGACGGTGCCGAGTGTAACGAGGCGCGCGCGTGCAGTTATGAGAAGCCGCGGGATTTTTTTTCCTCTGTTCGCCCGAGCGGTCCGATGCGAATCGGATCAACGGAACGCTCGATTGCGGTGCGCTTGGGAAGAGAGATCGCCCGTACGCGCGGCGTCGGGAGGCGCGACGTCGACGGGTACCGCTGCGCGCGCGCGCGCGCTATGGGAAAGCCGAGAGATATTCCGCGATGAGGTTGGTCGTCGATTTTTTTTTCTTCTCCCGCGCGCTCTTCATACGTATAAGATGGGCCGTTGATGTAAAGCTCGGAAATGCGCGGAGAGCCGAGCCGGGGGAGAGACGGGAGATAAGCATCGGACGGGAGGAGAGGCGGGCTCGTCGGGGGAGAGGAGAGCAGCGAGTTAACTGGATTGGACGTGGAGCGAGAGAGCGAGCGAGTAATCGCTACCCCTAGGCGAGAGTGTTGACATGTTTAAGTCGAGCCGACTAATACTCTCGATCACCTTGGACCGACTACAACGCCTAATGTGATTATTATTATTTTAGCCTCTCGCGCTTTGACGCCCCGAGCATTTTACCACCTCTCGATATGCGCACTGGCTCGTCCGAGTGTGAATTTCAAAGTATCTTGTTTACCTTATGGACGTGTGCTTATTATATCTAGTTACCGACAATTGAGATTTGTTACTTAGATGAATTGACGATATGCATTGGGGTACGCAACGTGAAAATTCTATAAGCCTCGTAATCTTTTTCCTTGCTTTGTAACTTTTTTGCTTTGCTTTAAAGCTTTGTATCTTTTTTTCCTTTTTCATCGGAAAATTTTATATAATGTAAATTTGCATTGAGTGCCAGTGAATTCCGTTAAATGCGTTTTGATAGCAAAATAAGTATGGCCGTACCTGCAGAAAGTTGTATACACACAGGGGACTCATTTAAAGGATCGTCGGGCCGTAAATTAGGTGTTTCGATAATTAACTTGGATTAGCGGGTTGGGCCTCTTCTGGCATATTATATTAGAAGAATCTCACAGATAAGCCATCTTCCGAGCCCTGGGAGTCGTTAATTCCATCGTTTTTCTGTAGAAAGTCCATAATAGTGGAGCCAAGGTTGTTTTGGACTTGCCTCTCGTGATGCGCACCTCGTAACGCCTCTCGAAGGAACTACGAGTCGACGAAGGACTATGACCGACGAAAATTCCGGATTTTCAGAGGAACCTGACGCCCGATCTCAAGAGCGTACAGTCATCGAGGATTAAAAGCAGGTATATATAAGAGGCAGATTGTTTTTCCCTGAGCGAAGGCCCCACGAATCACGATAATCTATCCCTCCATTTCTCTCGGGGGAATTCCTCCCCTTTCACCACCTCGCTCGTGTCCGCCTAACGACACTCGGATGTTTTTTTTTTCTCGACGCGGTGGAAACCGTGAACGCGAGGCGCGAGAAGAAAACGAGACGGAGGGACAGTGTAAACGCACGCGCGAGCGAGGAGAGGGATCAGAGATTGATGACCGCATATCTGAGAAACGTTCATATTTTATAACGAGTCAAAGTATCTCGCGCCTGCTCGGGTTATGGGTTATGAATGCGTTTGCTCACCCTCGGCGCTCTCGCGCCTACATGCATATTCATTAGGTGAGCGTGCGCGAACTACTGCGAGAGAGATAGTGAGAGGTGAAGCATGCGCCTTTGCGAGCGAAAAAAAAATTATAATAATAATAATAATAATAATAACAACGATACAAAGCGAATTCGATATTTGCTCGAGCTGGTCCATACGAGGTCGAAATTTCATCTCGAATTGAGACGCATGGGGCGTCTCACTCTAGCGGCGCGGCCGCCTTCTACTTGAGCAAATTTACGACGTGGCCGCTTGTAATCGCTCGGTTTAAGTCTCTGACCCGAGGAGCAATTTATCTCCGCGCGGCCGCTTCGGCTGCGCGCAGAATTGCGCTGATTGTGTTTTCTTTCCGCCGGGCGCTTGCGCGCTCGATTCCCCGGCGTTTTGTCTTCGGGAATTAAGCTACCGAGAGCGCGGATGCTGGCACGCGCTATTGCAATTAGGCGGCCCGGAATCCTGCCGCGGAATCTTACTATACTACTTCTAATTTTATTTCGACACGTTACGAACGTTACCGGCCGCGCTGATTGCGCAACGAGCGAATGTAATTGTTTGCTGATTGTACTCCTGATGATGTGTTATTAACGCTAATGCACTTGACATTAATTATTTTACTTTTCATGAAAAAAAAAAAAAAAAAAATGAAGAAGAATATATATGTACATCCTCGGAGCGCTGCAGCTACTTAAGGCTTCGAGAAGAGACACAACGGTAATTAGGAATTGAATGCGCGGATTTTGTGTCGCTTTTTGCCCCGGGACCATGCGGGAAAAAAAAAATGATTTCTCGTCTTTTTCTTGCGAGAGCGATGCAAATTTCCGACTCGCGCAAAAGTTACGAGGAAAGACGAAAAAGGCCGCGCGGCAGATTTTCTCCTCGGCGTCGCGAAAATTATTCGACCGAGCGCGCATACGTGACAGCTTACGGGACAATGGTAATGAGGACGAGCGAGCCTCGGCCTAGGAGGAGAGAAAGACAGACGAAGAAAAAATGACGGTGCATGCGCACGCGAAGGATGTACGCAGCACGTGCGTCGGGGGCCCCTTACGTAACACCTCGGACGCAAAAACTCGCGCGGTATGCAGGCCGCGAGTTAATTCGCGCGAAATCATCGGTGGGCATCGCTGCCCGGCCGAGGGAGCCTCGGTAGCTCCTCGCTCTTTAATTATCCGTGCGGGACTATCAGCGAGCGCCTGGACGTATGTGCGACGCAATCCCTCCTCCTCCTCCTTGTACACGCCGAAGAGCCGCGGAATGCAGCGCTGCTACCGTGACGTAAAAATTTCGCAACTTTCCCCGGAGACTCGTTCGCGGTACCTCGCGGCTTATTTATCGCGACATTTGTGAATGAGTTTAATTGAGAATTGGGCGATTGAGATAGTGAGAAATTTTTTTTTTATATAATATTTTATTGCTTTGGATAGAAACGGTGTAATCTTAACATATTTTGGTGAAAAAGAAAAAGAAAATGCGAATTTAATATTTTTTACACTATTTTTTGATTCATTGTTTGCAACTGCGTTGAGCTATAGACCGAATCTTTATATTTATTTATTGCATGTTATTTTAGTGTATTTGAATAATTTGTTTTGATATACACTTACTGATTGGTATAATGTAATGTTTTCATTTTCTTGTTAAATTTAAAATTGATGTGATTTATTATTTTTAAACTATAAATTATTTAAAGTGAATGTTTTATATTTTTAACACTTTTTATGAATAAAATTCTCCACGATATGTTATTAGAATTAATATTTGTAAATACTACGATTTACAATAAACAACTATTCCATTCTATTATATTCTAAAGTATAATTAACTTACAATTTTTTGATGCAACTATAACTATAATTGATAATTATTCTGTCTACAAGTGCCTGTAGATGCATTCGGTGAATGAAAGTGAACGTTCGGGATTAGCATAAGCGTAGTATTTTAATTATGAATGATATTAATCCGGCACAACTTATCGTGAATAAATTTAATAGAGCAAATTTCCGTTAGCGACTCATTATTCAATCTCGCGAGACGCGACCTATTTTTTAATGAACGGCTCTCCGCGTACGCGCGGTTCACAATAAATTGTTTCCCAACGCGCGTCCGAGGCGTTACGTAAAAATACCGCAATCGTTTAAAAATTTATTGCGCAAAAAAAAAAAAAAAAAAACTTTATTATCGCGCGAAAGGACACGCGACATTACAGCCTCCTTTCGTCCACCTTGCAAATCAGTCAATTTGGCTCGAGGAGCGCGTGCACGCGTCACTGAACCTTCATTTTCGACTCTCTCATAAAAAAAAAAAGAGATAAAAAGTACGTAGGAACATCGCGTATATAAGCTTGCGAAACGGCGAAGACGCGCGCGTCGCGTGCGCGCTCTTCTTTTTTTCGTCGCTCGAGCCCCCGGGCGTAGCCGCAATTACACACGCTTTCGCGCGCCTGCGTTCCGCCGAGGGACAAAACGTTTTATTGGCGATATTTTAACGATCGCGCGCGAGTTTACTGTCCCCTCTCGCTGTTGCGCCGAGCGTCCCGGCTACAATTACGTCGGTCCGCGCGTCCATTAGCGCGATGAAAGGGCCTGTGACGACACGGCGACGCTGCGGCGGCGGCGGCCGTTTCGCGCATCGCCGCGGATTAAGCCGGGACTTTAAGTTAATTAAGAGGCGCACTGGCAAATTAGCGTGAGCCCGCGGTGCGAGGAGTCGCTTCGCTGACATAACGCTCGCGCCCGCTTAAAATTCCCCGAGTGTACTCGATTCGTCCTAATTGAGGCGCTCCTCGCGAGGAAAAAAATAATAAGGAAGTACGGAGGCGTATAATGACGGATCCTTTGTCATTGGGGTCGCGGCTTTTTATTATCTCCGCTGCTCTGGTTAGTATCCGCTCTTTTACGCGGCGGGCGTTAATGGCTTATTTTCTCTGCCGCGCGGCCGCGCGATGATATCTTTATACTCCAAATATTTCCGTCGTTTTTCTCACCCGGCCGATACACTTTCGGGGAGTTTCAACATCGCCGTCTAATTCCAGCTGCGAGTCGGAGAAATAAACGCGATCATCTCGACGCTGCCGCTCGAAGGGGCCGTTGCAGTCGCAGCGGAGGGAAAGCCTATAAATAAGCAGCGCGCCTCACGATAAGCTGATAGTAATTCTCGCCGGGGATAAGGCGCTCTGTGCACGCACGAGGGCCTCTGCGACGACCTCGATATCCTCCGTCTCCGATTCTAATGAATTTTCTTCCATCGACCGGCCAGATAGCGCGGCTCGGACGTTCCTCTCCGCGTTACACGAACGCGTCGCGTTCCCGTCTCCGAAATCCGAATTGTCGTTCCGGCTACGATTGCATGATTTTTATCACCTGTACAGGTACCTCTAGGAGTGCTCGTCCCGGGGATTAAGGTATTTTACGATCCTGGGGACTGCCCGTAAGGTGCGAGAGGAGACCTTTTTTTTTTTCTTTTAAAACTCACAGGTTTTTCGGTGAGCCGCAGGAACCCGATCCGTGCGCGCAAGACCCCCCTCCGGCGGCCCTCGGCTTCGACGTCTTCGACCTCGTTTTCAAAGTATAAAAAGACCCACGCGGTTCATAAATATTATTGGATCTGTGTTTATATATACCGGGATTTTTTACGTGATTAACGGCGCTTGAGAGCCCGAGCTTATAGGAAATTGACGTTCGGCCGGCCAAGCGCGCCAGCGGCCTTTTGACATATTGCGTTATATTTTCCGAAAATGCGCGCTCGCCGGCCTGTCAGTCGTTACGTCAGTCATTATCCCCAAAACGCACAGTATCACGCCTTTATAGAGGAGGAAACAGTTACGTTGGCGTGGCTCGCATGTGCCCGCGTCTTTCTGTCCCTGTAAAACGGTATATATAACAGAGACGCAGTTCGGCAATTGTTCAGCGACCCTGATACGTGAGAAACACGAAAAATTCGAGGATCTCGACTGCTCCGAAATTCCATTGAGAAAAAGAGAAGACTTAATTACATATACAAGTCGAGGCGATATCTCGGGCAGCAGCACGACTGTTTTTCACTCGATAAAAATCGCGCGGAGGGGGCCGCCCACAAACAGACTGCGCATCGCTCGCGGCTTATATATATATATATGTGTATGTGTGTGTTGCTTTACGTGTCCACGCTGCTCCCTGTTTAACATAAAACGAAAATATATATATATCAGACGGAGAAATGAGGGCAGCGTTCCACGAATGGGGAGCAGCGCATATATGCATCGCACGACGCCGGGGTCAATCCGCTCGCGATTCTGAAATAATCGTGATTCTCTCTCGGTGAATTGGAAAAATAAAGGGAGGGGGAGGGTTCGTCGTACCCCCTCGGTCTTATAGACACGCGCGACGGCGCATAAACATGCAGGCGCGCATAATCGCGTAATAACGCACCTCCGGGGGTGTAAATCTCGGGGATTTACCGTGCGCGTGGCCAATCGATCATCGATTTATTATCGCGCCTTGCCGTAGTCCTTTTCTTTCGCACGCTCGTCTAGCGCGTTAATGATGTCGTCAACCCCGAGCCGACCTCCGACACCACTGCCCATCCGTCATTCGTGCATTTACTTTCTTATTGTGTGTGTGAATCCGTGTGTATGTACGTACAAACGAGGCTGCGAAACCCTTGCGAAACTTTCAATTTGTATTTTCTTTCGCGAGCCGACGAAAGATTAACAATTAATAAATTGCGTCACCGCCGGCGATACACAGCCTTCGCAAATCGCGAACAGAATCACCGGGGGGAAATTGCGCAACCTTTTCATTCGGGCGCTTTTCGTGCGCGCGTAACGATGAAAAAAAAAATATATGTGTGATTTACATCTTGCGTGCGAGCTTAAAAAGAAAACCGGCAAATTTCTCAATGTCGCGTGCATGACACCGCTGCTTTCTGCAGTTCGCTCAAAGAGCCTCATTGTAGCTACGAAATTCCGCGCGCGGCATCAATGAGTCCACTGTTCGGCAAAATAACAGCCTCGATGCATGCGTCGCTCGGGGGAGCTGGACGGTCAAGGAGAAGGAAGGGAGGGAAGGGGGCGAGGGAGAGAGAGAGAGCAATTACTTTCCCGTCCCTGATCTTAATTTCGCCATTCGGTTATTTATTTCGCCGAAGAGGGGGACTAATTGTTTCGTTACACGCGGGCCCGGCTACCGGAATTTTGGAGCGCGCGCCCGAACTGCGAGGAATGCGCGATCGCCATCTTTAAATGACTCGGCATCTACGTCGAAGTCGAACTCTCGACCGCCTCCTGACCAATTAGGTCGTGCTCATCGCCCGGGAGAGACATACAGACATCAAGTTTACGTTTCACTTTTTTTTTTTTTTTGACTGTCTGCATTATCGTGAATCTTCCCGCGTTGAAAAAAAGATACCTGCATATATAATTTAAAGTGCTTTTTCTATACCGGAGCCGGGCGCGTCCGAAATTATGATGTGCTTTTAAAGCGTCGACGAAGAGGCTGTGTATAGTGACTTACTCATTATTAACTACGCGATCGTCATCAATCTCCCTTTTAAATGTGAGTGTTTGTGATGTTTTCTAATATGACGTATTCAGGAAAAAAAATCAGAACAAAAACTTAACTACCATACCCCGAGTTAGAAAAACTCTTTTATTTTCCGTAAAACAACCAGGTAAAAAAGGGATTTCCCACTTTATAATTACGTCTCCCCGTATTTTACATATAATACCTCTACATAATTCGTAGTCCGCCATTCACGAAAAATACATCAGTCACTGTTTTCCAGAATAAAATTCGTCAAATTTTCAATTAACCGCGATTTATCGTTCACAATCAGTATAGAGAGGATACGCCTGCGTACAAAAGGAAGGAACCGACTGGTCTGTATAGAAAAAAAAATATATGATTCGCAGCACGGATAGGAAGCCCAGACCTCGGGATTTCCGGTTTGGCCTAGCCGCGCTCGCGTCGGCGGCGCGAGGTCTCGCACGACCGGTGGAGCGTGTCCTCGCTCGGCCCCGCGACGTATCTATCTAACCGTCCGCCCTCCCCCGCCGCTCTCCGCGAAACACGTGCGCCTGCCGTGGCTGTCGCGCTCCCTGTACGTACACGCTGTTCTCGCGCCTTAATTAACGGATCTGCGCGTCTGCCCTGCAGGATCTCTGCATTCCCATCGCGCGATATAAAAAAAAAAGGAGGAGATCGAGGCTATTTATCGACGCGGCCTTTGTCCGAACGAGGAGGAACAAAAAAAAAAAGAAAAAGAGAACGAAAAATTCCGCCAAATCATCCGCGGGCCATTCGCGGCCGGGAAAGTCGGGCGAGCTGCCGATGGCGTCGAATGAAAAGGGTGCGCGATCTGAACACGGAAATCGCGCGGCCGGTTCTTCATTCCTCGTTCGCCGTACGCGCCTTATTGTTATACACTCTCCCGGCGAGCCGTACAGGATTATTCCCTTGTACTTCCGCGGATCGTAAATGGAGAACACACGAGAGAGTATAAGCCGCGCGAGCAGCCCGAGTTATCCCCTTCCACTTTGGCTTATCTCACGCGGAGTATGATTCCCCCTTTATACGATCGCTCTTGTCCGCTCTTGTTTAGTGAGCTGTTTACGTAATTTCTCGGCGATCGTGATTTACGAGGCGGGGGTACGGCCGCGCCGCGATTTTATCGCGACGAGAGCTTTTTGTTTCGTCTTGTCGTGCATCGCGGGGACAGTGCTTAGGAGGTTCGATTTCGCCGCGCGGACTGTGGGGTACCCCACGTTGTAGGCCACTGCGGGCACGAGCGCGGAGGCGATAAGCCAAATCGCCGGGCGGCGTGTTACGTTACGGTAGCGCTACTTGGAATGACAAGCTTCCAGCTAGGGACATTCGACACTCGTCGCTCGGGCGGTCCGGCTCTTAAGATTATCCGTCTGCCCTTGTTTTTCTTTTCGCCATTGTCTTTAAAAGTCTATTAGGTTGCATTTCCGTTACGCTTTTTTCGAGGGTTTAGGCGATAGGGAATTAGCGGTATTTGTAGTTTTTCTTAAGAGACAGTTGGCGGGATATACTGGAGCTTTAAAATGTAATGGACCTAATGGTAAAACGAGAAAATTACTTGGGATATTTAGAAATATCTCATTTTTTTACAATTTTAATGCAAAAACTAATTTTGAATGTTGAACAGTAAAATTATTTAAATACGCAAAACAGCTCTCTTAGTTTGCAATTGTACCTCATTTAAAGTAATACATCGAGTGTTTTAAAAAAAAAATTTAGATTTTTTTAAGTGCTCGTGTATTTTTTTTTATGACCTTACAGAGGAAAACGCTTCCTTTCAGTAATTCCAATATTATTGGAACCATCGCGTAAATTACAGTTAAAACTTAGAGCAGTTTGGGTACTTCGTTAAATTTTTTTCTCAAGAAAATTTTCTTCCGTGTAAAACAGAAAATACTTAAAAAAAAGAAAAAAAAATACTGTAAGGAGCAGGCATATAAAGATTTTGAATGCTGAAGAAATCAGCAAGAGAGTATAAGTCGGGGTACACCCTGGAAGCAGAAATAGTTCTGGTTTCTGGTTTAGGAGTCGGCGCATTGCCGGATAAGCGAGACGAGTGATGCGATTTTCCGGAATATTTTTCGTGAGGCTTCGCCGAGGAAGAAAGTGGAGGGTGGGATGGAAAAAAGGCGGTGCGGAAGGAAGGGGGAGGGAACACTTAGGCGTTCCGCGGAGCTATGCCGCGCGAGGTTTTACGATTGCTTGAACTGCGCGCGGCTGCTCGAGAGCTGGAAGCTGGAAAAAAGAGAGATGTGCGCCGCAGCGAGAGAGGGAGAGCGAGAGTCGGACGTTAGCAGCGTGGAACAGAGACAGCAACAAAGAGGCAATTATTGACAAAAAAGGCCGCGGGAGTACTTTGAGAAAAATAAAAAGACTCGGGCGAAAAGGAAAAGGGAAAAGTAATAGAAGTAGTTAGAAGGGAAGAAGAAGGGAGGGATGGAGAGGCAACTTCCTCGCTCGCCTCGAAGAGAGACAGCGTGCAGGACTACGCGTAAAAATAAAAGTGGGGGGACGATAAAAGAGCTCTCGCGAGTTATTCCGAAGGGAAAAAGGGAAAGAGAGAGAGAGAGGGCTCGCTCTCGGCGTACGTGTGTACGGAGGCGCGGAGAGGTCCGTGCACTCGCGAGCGCGCGGAGGTGTACGGTAGACCGGTGTAAAACGTAACGCGGGAGCTTCCTCATGCACTCGTCATAGTCATCAGAGAGCCGCATCTGCTGGAGAACCGGCTTCCCACACGTTGCACAACGCGCGCGAGCGAGCGAAAAAGCGCCCGCGGAAATTTATACGAGTGCGACGTCCGCTTCCCCTCCCCGCGGGCTCTCTCTCTCTCTCTCTTTCTCGCGGACGACGTCGCTTCGTTACGCCGGTGGCGGAGGAAAAAAGGCGCCCGGGGATCGGGCTTCTATCGGGAGTAACGAACCGATACGGGATTGTCAATATAAACATCGGGGCCGGCGCTCGCGAGAGTTGGATAACGCGCCGCGGCGAGTGCGTTCGCAGATTGCGCAATCGCGCCGGGCTTCTAAATTACGTCGGGCTCAATGGCAGCCGAGAGGGAAGTTTACTGCCCTCTCTCTGCCCCATCGCGCGACTACTGGCCGCTTTATAATGAATTCCTCGATAATTTATTCGACGCCCGGGCTGTATGCACCCCGCGCGAGAGTTTTATCGGCGTTTTCACACCGCCTGCATTGTTTACAACTGCGCCGGGGGGAGAAAACGTGCGAGATCGAGCGGAGAAATAAACCTTGTCTAATAAACGTCCGCTTGCTTTCGGCCGGTCGTGATTAATTGTTTGCGAAAGAAGGGACCCGCGCGCGGCCGAGGCTGGAAAAATGAGCTCCATCATCGTTGCTCAAAAGAGAAGAGAAAAAAAATATATATATATTATAAGTGTATACACAAGAGTGCCGGTTATCGGATTGAACTCTCGCGATGTACTTTCGCTTTTGATAGGCCGGCGGCGGTCAGCACGCGCGAAATTACGTAAGCGCCGGCTGAGGGCCCCGCGACTCATGTATACACATTGTTGCAAAATCGTTAAAATTGACTCTCGGCCGTGCGGGGCCGATTTATCATCGATTGCTCGACGGCGTATGACCCTCGACGAGGTAGCCGCCGGTATATCAGGTGTCAATTGCTTGATCGATTGTGCAGGGCCTTTTATAGTGGGAAATCAGCGATTTTAATTGCATCCAATTAAAGCCGTTTAAAGCGCGCCTCTCGCGTCGAAGGAATGCCCCCTTTCCTTTTTTTTTCCTCGGCGTGCTCCGCGCTCAACGAATTAATCCCTTCGGCCTGCAGACCACGTGCGCGCATCTTACGTAACGGACGCGGTACACGATTTTCTCATATCCCTGGCGATCGATTATTACCGGTAGACGCGGGAGATAACAAAAAAAGTACGCATTCTACGGTCCGTACCGCGTGAGAGAGCGTTAAAGTCGCCAACGGCGTATTTTTTCTTCGCCGGAGTATCGACGACGGCAAAAAGGCTGCTGCGCATTGTGTGTTTATGACGAGGCGAAGACACCTGACTTTCTCACGTTTTCGACGGGGAAAGGTGAGAAAGGAGTTGCGCGTCGCCTGGAGGCACGTATATTTTTATTCCTCGGCAGGTCAAGTTCGGGAGCCGCCCGCAAAAAAATATTACGCGACTACAGCGGCGAAACGACCGCCGAACGTGACTGGACAAATTATGCCTGTCCTATACCAACTCATGGCTCGGCTACTGCGGGGAAAGAAATTTAAAAATCTGTGCGCCGAGGATGACCCCGGCGTGACTCGGGGATACTCAAATAATATTTGGGTATTGCCAGCCCTTTTTTTTTTACTTATCCTACGGTTTTACCTGTTTCGCAGAAAAACAATTTGTCAAGTCAAGAAAGGATGCGGATGAATGAAAAATACTACTGTAAGGGATACTTTGGGGTATTTATATGAAAGCCATTCTTCAATGCGCAAATCATTTTCAACGGAAAAATGGAAAAAGATAGATTTTCAAAATTTACGAAAATTATGAATGAGTTAAAAAAAGTTTGAAGAATTATCCTTTTAATCACCGACAGAAACAAACAACAGCAGCCCCAACGGGCAGTAGACTCGGATGAACAATCATCGCGAGCAAACTCGGGGAGGGGGCGTGAAGCAGCGTTCTGCGTGCGCGCAATAAGCTAAGGCGGGGTGTACTGACCGCACATTCCGCGGCCGCGCGGAGGTGACCGCCTCAGCTCTCTCGAGCCGCTTTGAACGGCTCGCCGCAGCTGCAACAATTTCTGGCTGCTGAACCCTGCGGATCTCTTGCGCAAGATTCAGCGCCTTGGCTACGCACTGCACAACAACCCCACGAGAGAAGTCCGGCCATTGCCCAATCTCACCGCTCCTGGTCCTCTAAAACATCCGCGCAATTATCGTCCGATCGAGCGGACAAATCTCGCGTGCGAAACGAAACGGAATCAGCACTTAGTGCTGTGTACATAGGAAGCGGCTGCTCCAATAAAAATGACGCGACCGCCGCGAATTACAGATACGCGGCAGGTTGATGCACGCTCGCGGAGTCTGGCGGAGTTATCGGCACTCCAATTGAATCAAGGAGCTCGCACTTAATAAATATAAGGAGATAAATAATAAATAAGGAAGCCCCGGGTGCTATACGGCGGCACAGCCAGTTAGAGAAAGCGCAAAAAGGCAGCGGTAGGCTCGGCTAGCTGCTCGGGAGGAGGAGACGCGGCTAAGAGGAGAGTAGCCTATCGTGACGTCACGCGAGCCGGAGAGAAGTGCGCGAGGGTCCAGCTGCG
Source organism: Sycophila texana (assembly GCA_035582955.1). Taxonomy (NCBI): domain Eukaryota; kingdom Metazoa; phylum Arthropoda; class Insecta; order Hymenoptera; family Eurytomidae; genus Sycophila; species Sycophila texana. The sequence continues at coordinate 11,892,079 of JAWWEN010000009.1, read as the reverse complement.
ATGTACTAAACATTACTACCGCTCTTGGCTTTTTTCCTCTTCCGCCCCTCCACCCCTCTTTCGCTCTCGCGCGGCGCGAGGATCGTTTGTGTGCACGCGGGGGCAAAGCCTCCGAGGTATATAGGCGCACGTATATATAATACATACATTAGTGTCGGTACATGATACATAGTTCGCTCGAAGATCAACGACCCACCTGAACACACTGGCGGCCCGCGTCCGTGTGCGTGTACCTATGCAGCGAGTCTCGCCGCGAGGATCGAGCGACGCGTTCTCTCGCAGCTACTGTACTTGATCTCTCGGCTGCAAGTGCAAAACGGCTTAAGCGCCTTCTTACGTATGAACATGCCTGCGCGTATGTCTGCCGATGCGTTTCTTTAATTGCATAATCGATGCGTCGCCCCCCACCGCCGCGGTCGCACGCTCTGCGGTCGCCGGAGAAACGAGATACCGCCGCGCGGCCCTCGAAACCTCGCGATCGTATATTATACACACTTGCCCTTTGCGTCGCTTTGTGTTCGCCTTCTTTTTTCTAACTCCCGCGGAAGATCGTCGGTTTTTTTATCCCCGGCTGGCGCGGCCGTATCTCGTCGAGGCACTTACGGCTATTACAGACCGCGTGTCGTCGTCTGTATACACATACGCTGTACTTTAAAGAATTGCACCGCGGAATCGCGCAAGAACCAGCTCGGCTGGTGCAGCGCTGCGCCGGGACATTTATTGGAAAATAGTATCTCTTTCGCGTGCATACTCACGCTAAGTAGCTCGACGCGGCTATCTCTGGCCTGCGTGAAAACCTAAATAAATAGGCCAATTTGCTCTGGACTCACCTGGAACAGAAAAAACATAGGACGTCATTAAATCCATCCGGTTAAATTGCACGAGACGGCGAGTCGATAAATAATTATAGTCGATTGCGCTCGGCGGAAAGCGCTTCGAAAAATCTTCTATTATATTAATTTGCTATACCGGTTGGCTGTCATTCATCTGTGACGTCATTTAATTTCTAATAATGTACTATCTACAACAGCAAATCCATTACAACTGATCCAGAAATTCATCTGAAGTGCAAGTGCATACAAGTGCATCCAAGCGCATGCAAATGCATTTTGTTGCACTTTTTTCTGGGATGCATAAATTTTTGAAAATTTTCAAAATATTTCTCCCGAGTGAACGTTAGCGAGCAAGGTAAAATTTGCTAGTAAATAAATAAATAAATAAATAAATAGATAAATATAAATAAAATAAAATACAGTACGGTAGTCGGTTGCGTAACGCCGGTGAACCGCCGTCTGGAGCATTATCGCGCCAGTTTTCACGCGAGATAACGCATCGCGTCCAGTAAATACGTCGCCGCAACGAGGCTACGCCGACAGCATCTCTCCGATCGCGATTAGCGGCGCGCGCGTTAAAAAAGGAGGAGAGAAGCGGGGGTGCCGGCTTTCGTCGCGGCGATAAATCGGGCCCGCGGTCCTCGGCCGCGTTTCGCTCCCTGACAGAAAGTGCAGAAGCAGAAATTCCGCGGGGGTCCACCCACATTCTAGCCTATATATAAAGCGGGCCGCGGTACCGTTTTGCACGCAGTTACCGGCCTCTCGGGCCGAGCTCGTGGGGCCCCGCGAGAGCTAATAAACATGCCCGCGCGCTCTCCCCCAATTTTTCGCCCTTTCTCTCCGCAGTGGGGCTCGCGGCTCCAAGTCTCGACTCTCCCGCCGTTTTTTCTTTTTTAATTCCTCCGCTCGCTTCCTTCACGTCGCCGGTGTACGTGCACATGCGCGTACACGCGAACGGCTGTACATACGGTTCTTGAGATACACGTGAGGAGATTACTTATTTTATTACGTGTCTCCTGTCGCCCTGTCAGAACGCTAACGTTTTCGCATATAGTCCAAGGTTTTTCCTCCTTTTTTCCGCATTATGCACTGACCTTCGATGCTGCTTTAATGAATTTACCGGAGCGCGAGCGCGTCCAGCTCGTACAATCTTCTTATTGCTCTAATTTATGCGCTATTCATTATATACACGAATGAAATATTCAAATTTAACAAAGCTGCTCTGCTGCATAACAGTAAGACGTGATTACAATTTACATACGGCAATTTAAATGAAACTTTGAGAATGTAACGGTATCGTTACGTATAGCGTAACACTTTGAATGAGTGCGTTATGTGTGTATGTACACACGCCGGAGAGTACTGTCTCGTGCTTATCGTGTCATCCCGGTAATATCGCCGGCAGCTTTAAGAGCCCCGGCAAACTCGGTAGCCGCGTATTAGATAGCCGATTTTACGTGCTCCGCGTGCAGGCCCAACAATCGCGTCCGTGGTACGTGCAATGTATATGTACACGGCGCGCTGCCGGGCTAATATCGCTGCGGGTATTATACAAGGCGGGAGGATCGGCGGATGGAAAAGAAATGAAACGGCCGTGGAGAGAGAGAGAAAAGTTCATCCGGGAAGCGCCGACCTTGAACCTGGCAAAAGAAGTGGAGAAAACGGCCCGCGGGGAAATAGTTTCAGAGGTGGGAGCGAGAGGGGGCAGGAGGGAGGGGGAGCAAAAGGAGGAGGCACAAAGGAATACGAGCGCGGGGCGCAACCGAACTTCAATTATGTACTTTAGCGTGCGCCTCGGCTCGCGCTCGCAAGCTCGTTTTTCACTTTGCTGCCAGGCCTAACTTGAGATTATGTTATTAATTTGAAAATTGCCGGCGTATAGCTTCGCTCTTTATGCTCGACTCCCCCCTTCGCCTCTCCCCGCGGTTGTCATTGAGACATAAATTATCGCCGATATACTCGCTCGATTATTTACGAGAGCGGGGAGAGGAGCCCTCGCGAAATTCTCGTGGACATTTGTCACGGGTTTCGTGTGCTCTCGGCGCAAGGAAAAAAAAAATGAAGAAACGCACGCGAGGGGGAGGCGAATAATAATAAGGCGAGCCGAGAATGATGTACGAGCGCGGATCGACAGTTAAAAGGCGATTTTTTGTCCGCTCCGATCGTCCGATTGAAAGTCATCGGGTCATCCGCGGCGAGACGACCTATTAATTTCACGGGGCAGCCCCGAAGGTGCCCCCTCCGGCAGCGTCTTACGTCAGCGAAGCTGCGGTCCATTTCGGGACTCGTGAGTCGATCGCTCGGGCATCCGACATTGGTGTAGGTCGGCCTAATGGTTCCGCGTGATCGGTCCCCGCCCCTCCGACAATGCACTCCGAAAGAAACGCACTCGCTCGTAATTGAAAAAAATGAAGATTTAAACGACGCGCTTCGCGGCTGATAAACGGCGGGCTATTTGTAAAAGGTGCCATAATGGAATATCCGAGGGCAATTTTTTTTCCTTTTTTTTTTTTTTTTTTAACTAAGTGATCGCGATTAATGGGCCGTATTAAAGTGACCGATGCGCTTTGAAAAACAATTTGAGAGATACCCCTAAGTGTGCACCGAGATTTCGGAGAGACTCGTGGTCCTTGGAAAGGTCGCGGGCGTATAGGATACGAGCCCTCGTCGGTGGAATCGCCGCGGCTAATGGGACGATTGTCCGCGCGCCTAGATTCTTGGCCAGAAAACAGCCTCGGAAAGACACGGCGACGGCGGTGGCGGCGGCACGATAATTACGACGGCTCCGGGAGTTAACGACGACGCTGCCTGCGTCGTCGTCCATTCCGTAAAGGAGCCCCGTGGAATTCGACTCGCCGGCTGTTTTCTCTCTCTCACTCTCGTGGCGCGCCGGCGACTTCTAGGAGGCGCGGTCGCATGGACCTACCCTGCACATACGCAGGCGGCTGTATCGCGCCGAGATAGAGATCAGTGCGAAGGCCGCGCGCAGAAAGAGAGAGACAGGAGCGGAGTATCCGCGTAATGCGATGCACGCGTGCAGCAAGAAAAGTGCCGCGCAGCGCTCGACTTTTATTTTTCTCCCTCTTATAGCGAGCGGATCACCCTGAACACCTGTGCGGAGCCACATGCACAACCTAATCGCGTTCCATTGCCGCACCGGCTATTCGTCTTTACCGCGAAAGACTGTGTTATAAGTGCTCCAATATATTTTCGAACGATCGTCTGTATGCGTGTATCCATATATGTTACATATATATATATTTAAGTCCGAGCGCTTGTGGACTTGCGTGTTTCACCGGTTGTGATATACTTTCGACCGGCTGCGGTTGCATTCAATTTTCAAGGGGATAATTCCCGTCTGTTCGCCAGGCTGCGTTTCCTTTCGCGGAATGGCGCTCGATCATCCTCGCGCCCTCGGCCATTCATGAATCGCTCGTCGTGCATCGCTCGGCGCACAAGCGGGCTTAGTTCCCGGTGCGTGCATGGAAAATTTTCATTGAAAAACCGTAACGCCAGTCCGTTAACGATCCCGCGAGCTCGCGGGGCGTGTGCACGCGCGGCGGCCGTGTGCGTGTCGCGCGGCGAACAAAAGAGAGGAGAGAGCGAGCGCATGCGTCGCCGGGCATAGTCGGGCGCGTCTGCCGAGGCTGCAATTTTCGTGCGCTGCCCGCTCATTTCCGGCCCGAGGACGCCGGCTCCCGCTCGCCCGTCGGCCACTCTCGTCTGTCTATATATACCGCGCGGCGCTGCGAACAATCGCACGCGGAGAGCGACTGGCGCCCGGCGCCACTCCGAGAAGGACCCCAAGGTCGCCAAGATTACATGCATCGGGACTGCGTGATTGTCCAGGGGGATAGTCGGTAACTCGACTCTGCTGCGGGGGGATCGAAAAATCGGCGCCTTATTTTGTTAGTTGTATGATATCGCGCGCGCAACCGCGAATTTTCGTCGGCGAAATTGCCCGCGAATTCACGGGCAGTTAGATGATTTTTAAACAAATATCTTAACCGCCTTCGTGCCGGCGGCAATGCCGGGCATTAAAATGGAGCGTAATGCACCGGCAATTACGAATATTAGGAGTTGTAAACGTCGAGGATGTATCCATTACGCGCGTAGCCTCGCAGACGGCGTTTTCCTCTCTCTTTCTGTCGGGAGGCTCGATAAAAGAAGGGATAAAAGAATCGCCGCGGTGACTAAGCGCAACGAGGGCTCGGGGCGCGCGTATAAACGCAGCCACACGGCGCGCAACCCGCGATCTCGCAAAAATCATTACAGTAATAAAAGCCAGCCGCGCGCGCGCGCTGTAATCACGACAAAGTGTCTCAAACGAGCTTCCATTTCCGCCGGCGGAGTGCGCATCTCCCCCATCTCCCGAGATAATCCGTCCAGACGTCTGGCCGGCGCGAGAGGATGCAAAACGTCGAGGGGGGAGAGGAGAGCGCGCGTCAATACTCATCGAGACGTGCTCGGGCGAGGCGAGGCCCCGACACGCGAGAGGAAGAGGCTAGCGTGAGCCGGGGCAATTGGTACCTACCGCCGGCTAGTTAGCACCGTCTCTCTCCCCCCTCCCCCGACGCCTATCGCGATTTTTTATCGGAGGGCACTCTCGGTGCGCTTCGCTTCTGCTCTCGACCGCGGGGCTCTCTTTTCTCTTTTCTCTTTTCTCTCTTCTCTCTCCCTCCTTCGTCGGCGCGCGCGCGCGCGTTCTATTTTTTTCCGCGGGGATCATCCTAGGCCGCACGTGCTTAGCCGCGACGCTCCACGCGCAGCTTCCCCCTTTTCAATGGGGGTACAGTTAGCCTCGACGCTGAACCAACTGACCCATTTAGCCGAGGCCGCGAGAGCCGAGGCTTGATGGATGCCACCGCTGAGACTCGTTATATGTACTCCCGAGGCTGCGAGCGCGGATCGAGCCGCGGCGGCGTAATTAATACAGCTTTACTTACATCCTTCCCGGGGATGAAAAAGGACTCGAGGCCGCTTTATTGCCCCGGCGTATACGTACGCCTGTGCCATATCCTCGAGCTCGGGCCTCCTTCTCGTACGCTCGCCGGGTGTATACACCGCGATCTGTCCCGCCGCCGCGGGGACAAACGTATTAGTCCGGGATTCGCCCGAGATAAAGAGTGCAATACTCCGGGGATTCAGCTCGGCGCACGGCTATGAGAAACCGCTCGCTCATCTCCCCCCTTTAAAAAAAAAAAGGAAAAAAAAAGAAAGAAGACCCGCTACCGAATGAATGCACGGCGCAGCTCGCGGTAGGCAATTTTTCGAGGAGCAATATAAACGCACGCGCGCAAGCAAAGTCGCAGGTATGCGAGCTGCGCTCCATTGTGCTATGAATAATGCAGGTGCGCCGAGTGTGTGTGGGAACATTTTCTAAATTAGAGGAAATTTTTACGAGCACAATGCAAGCTCACGAGAGATCGGCATAGCTTGAACACGCTTCGTCGCGGCGACGGTATTCGCGAGTGATTTTCACCTCGTCGAGAAAAAAAAGCGAGCTATATACCCGAAGCACGGAGTTAGGTGTATTATAGCTATATATAAGAATTTCAGTGAGGCTTGGTGAAGCTCCAGCTGGACGCGAGCCAGTCGCGTTTCCTCTCGCCGACGTTATATAGAAGGCTGATAAGAGATTACTTGCTGGATGCTCGCGCGAGGAAGGGAGGGGAGACGCGACGACCGGTTTACTTGGGTGCAAGTGTCTATTTTCTTATCAGCCGTGTTTTCCGCGTCGACCCCCTGACGCAGACTAAGCGACCGCTCGAAAAAGTCCGCCGACGAGGGAGAGGCCTCTTTCTTGGCGGCGTCGCGACCGCGGAAAAGTTTCTTTTGTTACCGACGAGGGAGAAATAATAGAGCGGTGTTATTTTGCGGAAAATTACGAAGGCGGATATATTAGATGATGATTTGTTTTGACGTCGACACATTAAAGCGAAGAATAAACGGACATTTTACGGCGTATGCCGATTTTTAGAAACGCGTTAGAGTACTGATTATTGCTCATTATGAATTTTTACGACCTACCGCCGACAGCTTATGGTTAGAATGGCACTTCCTCGAGACGTCGACTAACTGTACAAAGTTAAAAACCAGTTACCGAATTAAAAATGCCTTGATAATGCCATACGCAGCAACGGAGCGAGCATCTCAGCGTGCCGCTAGCAAAAAGGCAAGAAACGTCGATCGCGCTTTCCGTTCGATCGCAAGAAAATGAGCGGCCGGCATCGAGCGCGAAAAAGAAAAGCGAGAAAAAATATCAAATCATCCCCCTGATTTGCAGTCCGTTATGGAAAAAGGAGATCGACGCGTACAGTCGGGCGCGAGAAACGCGGCTGCGAACTTTAATTTCCTCCTCCTGATCGCCGGAACGTCGATATAATTACAGCCCCGTCGGTCGATCGGTCGATTCGCTCGAATCGGAGTAGCCGCCGCGGATCTCGCGGATTAGCGGGCTGCCCGGCGCAAAGAAAGAAGCCTCGCACGGCTTGTACTTACGCTTAAACAGCGCGCTGCTGCGATGTGCGCCTCGGCGAGGTCGCAGCATTCGAAGAATGTGCGACGCCGAGACCTACCGTTACCGGACTGAACGGCAGATATGCAAGTGACACCCGCGCGCCGCGCAATATCGCTTTCCGTTTGAGCGGGCGACGCTCTTTCCACGAGCCGCCCATCCGCTACGAAAAAAAAAACGTACACCCCGGTAGGATGAAATTCCAGACGCTGAGCGCTCTATTCCGGAGCGCACGCCCGCATCTCTCCTTTGACGATCGGCCGGAGCCCCTGGTTTCTCCTGGCGCTTTTTTTTTTTTTAATTCATCATACACTCGATACCTTCTTTTCTTTTTTGCTCTCATTCGTCATGCCGTTCTTTCTTCTTATTGTTAATCAATGATAAAAAATTCGATCGGAGGCTTCACACAATAGGCGAGCACACTTGGAATCACGTTTCTCGCGGACTCATCACTTTCGTCGGGGCGCATGCGCTGATCCTCCGTCCGTTCCGATTATTCGATGATGCGATCGTGAAGGAGTCATTAGGTGAAATGACGGTCTGCGCGGGGACCACCCTGTCGAATGCGGAACGCGCGCTCACGACGCGGCTCGCTCAATTTCCCGCGAGTTTCGCGAAAGCCAACGGCGCGGTGACCCCGCGAACGTCGATTTACACCCGTACATAACCGTCCCGGTGCTTCGGCCGTGATTCGTTCGGACGGAGGCGGCCGGGTGCGTGGCCGCGATAAGGAAGCCGTTAACAAGTCGGTGTATCTCGTTAATTTTTGCACGGGCGGGAAAATATGCGGATGCATTTAGATAGCCGCGCGATGCTCAATTTCATCACGTCCCGGGCAAAATAATACGTTCGACTCATTTATACGACTGTAAAAAGGTCCGCGACTATTAAGCGTGGTAAATGGGAGATAGTCCACTATAACTCGACGCCACTTTTATCCAATAAAAAGGCACTCAAACCTGTTCCGGCCTATTACAGTCGACCGTCCCACCGACAATTTTAATTTTCCCGAGCTTTTTTTTTTCAAGCGTTAAATAAGTATGTCGAATAATTAGAGAAATAAATAAAGTCACCGCAGCGTCTCCCCTTTCTCGGCGCGCTTCTCCCTTTTCCGCGCGCCCGAGCTAAAATAAACCGACGAAGTTGGGTTATTTCCTGGATAGCCGGCTCGGTATCGGCATTTTCCCTCTCGAGTAATCGGCCGTAGTAGGCGGCGCGTCGTCGCCGATAAGCGCTAATTAAGCTCAGCTTTCGTTCTCGCGCGAGGAATGCCACGGCGACACTTCCTGCTGCGCCGATGGCCGCTTAATCAGGAGCGCAAACAATGCGTCGGCGATCAGCGTTTTCGAGGGGGACTAAGCAGCGGGCCCCGTTAAAGTCTTATTGTTTAATTAAGGCGAGCGAGGGAACCGGTCTAAGCAGCGGCGCCGATTGCGTCGAATAGAAATACCGCGAGATCCGCGTGCGCGATAAAAGAGAGCCGGCTGCCCTGTCAATTCTCTATTTATAGCTCGTTAATGTTAACAGTATAATATAAACGCCGCGGGCGCTCGGTCGGGTCTCTCCGAGAGTGGTATTAACCAATTTTGGTAATTTCCTGCGATTCTTTATTGTTAATTAAGCGGAGCCGGGAAATCATCTCGCTTAGGCAGGTATTTAACTTACGAAATACCTTCGAGGAAGCGCTAAGAAGGCCCCTTGGTATTTGCCGTAATACCACTGCAAAGGATACACACAAGTAAAGTCATCTCGGGCGATTTAAAGGGCAAATGCGGGAATCCCCCCCGAGTGAAAATTCCACTCTGAAATCCGCATAATGGATCGTCTAGCGCATCTGTCCAAATAAAGCGCCAAGTCGCTGAAAAAGCGTACGACCCGCAGGCGCACAAAAGGCAGTAGTCCCTTTTAATGAAAACGTCAACGGCGAGCACAGTCTTCGGACGGTCGGTTGATCCCGACAAAGGCCGCGCTCGGTTCCCGTGGGCTTTCGAAGCTCCGCGATGCAGAAAGCTCGGGGACCCGAAAAATCGTCCCCGACGCGGAAAAAGCGAGGCCTCGGGGTGGGGCGCGGAGTCGCCGAGCGACATCCGGTCGACGCGCCTTCGACGAAACACGTGTAAGGCGACTTGGCGCGCGACGGAGAACGAAAACGAAAACTCGACTCGCTTGGACAAGTCGGCCGGGAAGAGGGCACGGCGGAAGAAGGGGACTCGGGGGGCAATGAAAAGAAGAAAGACGCTGAGGAAAAAGAGAAAGAGAGCTGCCAGCCTTTTCTTATAGCAATGCGTACGCACGAAAGTCGACGGGCGCGCGGTTCGCCGGCGCTGCACCCTTCGCCGGAAACGGTATGCCTTCATTCAGCCGCGCCTCGGAAACGTCCTTTTCCCCCCCCTACGCGCGTACGGGTTTATATTTATATCGCGGTGCGGCCGGTCGTGTATTTTAATGGCTCCGTTCTCTCCGATTCCACTGGGTTTTCTAATAAAAGTAAACATTCCTTTCTCGTTACGCGCGGGCGAGAGGGGCGAGGAGATCTCCTAAAAATTTATACACGCGGGAGAAAGAAGAATACTATTACGATAAGACTACGTCGAGCGGGAACCGGTATTTTACATAAGTGCATTTTTATGTGGGAGAGAGAGAGAGAGAAGAGCAGCGGCGCGGCGACGACGGCAAATTAACCGGCGCGGGGGGGGGGGGGGAAGAGTCGGAGCGAGCGGGAGAGCAGCGGCGCAGTTGGTGACCTTGACCCGAGAGACGCTCGCCGGCAGCGGAGCCATCCTCCTCGACGAGCGCCGCCGGCTGGCACACATTCCAGGCCCCCGTCGATCCCGCGCGCCACGTATATATGCGCGACATCGAATCGAGCCTCTCGCGGAGCGGAGGAGGCCCAGCCACGCGAGAGACAAGACACGATCGCGGCTGCCGCGCTCCTCTCGAGACACGCCGACCTCCTGACTCCCTTGGATGATATCGTGAGCGCGAGGCGCTGCTTGTCCGAATCACTCGGCGGAGGGAGCGAGAGAGCCGAGTCACTCGTGAGCCGAGATACCATCTCGCGCCGAGCGAGCTTGTGTATCCCCCTCCGCGGCGGCCGCGTGTAAGTACCTTACGTACATTCGCGAAAGGGAGAGAGAGGGGTCGAGGGGTAGGCCCCCGCGGAGCGAAGGAAATCGAAACTGTACGAGGATGATTTATACGCGCGCGCGATGGGGTTAAGGTCTCGGGGAAAGGTACGCCGTGTATGTGGTGCAGCCCGAGGACGGCGGTGTACGGGTTTATTGATAGGTGACGATGAGCGCGAGGGGTGTGTGTGTGTGTGTGTGTGTATATATGTATATATTTACGGGTGATTCTCTGACAAATTTAAGTTTGTCCCGTACGTATCGGTTGGCGGGCTGTTTGACGGCGCGATTTCACGCTCGGCCAAGGATGACGCGCTCTCGGAGTCTCATTGATACGTTCCTTTATACGCGACGCTCGCCGCCTGGACCTTATGTATGTGCTCCGGCAGTGGACCAGCTGGCGGCAGTTTCATTCATCGGCGAAGGATGGACGTCGCATTACGAATGATGCGTGCCTCGGGGAATTGAATCTACGCGTTCAATTTTCGAGGGCTATCGGAGGAGACGAAGGAAAATTAAAAATTTCCATTTGTGTAACCCGGCTATTAAGGAAGAAAAATGTTTAGTCGCAGAAGGCGGTCGCGCCGGCGATTAATCAAAGGGTCGGCGTTCGCCGGCTGTCGCGTAAGGGCGAAAAAGCCATCTTTCCGCGGTGGAGCCGAATTACATGGTGCGCCGGCGAAATGACCGTTTTTGTGGGTCAAGCTCATTTTTCTCTTTTTTCCCGAGCCCGAGCGAGGCTCCCGGGGTAGAACGAATGGCCGATAATTCGATCCCTTTCGCGCCCGTGCCGAAACCGAGGGAGGCGCTCCTCCTCTATCTACTGGCCAAAAAGCAAGAAAAGGAAAAGAGAGAGATGCCAAAGCGGAGCATCTCCGAGGTCTACCTTTGTTTTCTCTTATTTCTTTTTGTTTCTTTCTTATGCACGCACACCCAGATACTCTCGCTGGAACTGAAGCGTAGAAAAGGGCTGGAGGATGGCAGATTCCCGGAATTGGAGTTATTAAGGAACGAAGCTGTCTGCCCTCGACGAAGGCTCTATACCTGAATCTGGGCCACCCTCGAGCTGCTGGCATGGGCTTAATGGCGAAGAGTAGACGCGGAGGAATTCACGTGATTATGCAACGCCGGGAAGCAAAGGAGGAAGTGCTCGAGGGCTTGCATAGAGGATATTTTGTTTGAAGGAGTTACAAGCCCTCGGTAAACCAATGGTGTCGACGAAACGCGACTGTCGACTTATGCTAAAGACGCGGAAAAACGAGATCAAAAGGGATCCATAAGGGAGCTTACGGAACCGGTCTAATTGAAACTTCAAACGCGTCAAACCGGTAATTGAATTTAAAACAAACACTGGCTTCGAAGCACGTTTTCTTTCTAACACATATCGACTTCTAAAATTGTAGATCATTTTAAACGTGAACGTACACTTCGAACGTTCCGAATTCTAATGAATCAGCAAAAATCGAAAATAACCCACTCGCAGTAGTAGCCGACAGAAAAGAAAAAGTAAAAATAAGGTCGGAGCTCGTCAAGTTACGAGAGTTTGTCGCGACGGGGATGACACCGCAGCGGTGCGCTCGCGGGGAGAAAATTATGACGGAGAAGAGTCGAAGCGATCGAAAGTCAGGAAAGGGACTCGGGGGAGAGAGCGACTTTTGCGCGAAGAGCGAAAAGAGGATGGAAGAGGAGGAGGCGAGGAAGTTGCGGGACGAGTTGGCCTCTCTCGTCCGTAAGGCGCTCGCGAGACTGAAAACTCCCCTACGTAATTATTCGCCGCGAAGGCCGTCCTGTGTGCGTTGATGGGGCTCCGCGCGTGTGCATGGAATCGCGAGCGAGCGAGAGGGAAGGTCGCTCGGAGCGACGAAAGAGAGAAAAAGGGAGGGCAGACGCGGCGCGCGAGAGTGCAAGGGAAGATAAAGCCCGAGGAATCGGACGGAGAGGGAAGAGAGTGAGAAAGAGAGAGAACGATATCGAGAGGGAGAAGAAAGAGAGGCCGGACCTGTTTCTCGATTACTGCTCTTTGCGAAATGCCGCGGGATTCCAGCAGCCGACGATTGATTTACAAGTCGCCGCGCGCCCGGAGGAGAGGCCCCCGATCAGTCTCGCGTGTGCTCGAGAAAGAGGGAGCGAGAGTGCAAAGGTGGGCCGTCGTTTGGGCTATATATTTGATAAGGAAGAGAGAGGAGGCCACTTGGCGCCTTTGAATGATGGGCCGCTGGCAGGGCTACTGTTACAGGGGAACGGCTTCCTCGCCGTTTTTTTTGTTTCGAGTTCACTGTGCGCGCAAGGCCGAAGGAAGGAGGGGGACAGCCCGACAAAGAGTCTCTTCCCGAACGATTCGACCATATCATCGACGGCTTTTTGACTTTTTTCGAGGCGTTGCAGCTGTTCGGAAGTCCAGACTGCGATCGACGCCTATAGCAGTCAGAATGCGCTGAGGATGTACGCGGCGACCGGCGGGGTAAGACACAAAGGATGCCGCGGGGCGCGTCATTCGGCGAGGCATAGTTCAGGGGAGCGTGGAGAATTTTGAGGATCCGAGGAATTCCCGAGGCTAGGACTACTGCGCTTTCTTGGAGGGCAATCCGAGGCGCAACATTTGCCCTGCACCTTTTTTACGCCGGGCGGATGCCACGGACGAATCAACTCACGAATTTATAATGCCTTAATTTTGCGATTGCTCAATTTCGTTGACTGCCGTTTCGACGAAAATCTTGATATCCTATCCTCCTCTATACTGCTCCATGTTCGATTTTTTTGCAATTACTTGAGGATTCTTTGCCCCGTCGATTCTTCGAATTTGAATTTTGAGCGTGCGGTTCTCTCGCCGCTAAAATTGTAGTCATTCCGTCGAGTGTGAGTTTGAAAAGACATTTACATAGTAAATAATTCACCGTGACATATGTAAATTATTGTATTAGATATTTCCTGAATTTAAAAAAAAAAAACAAATGAGCTTCGTTTGGCTACGAAAGCGTAAAACATCTCGTTATTTACCCACTACTGCACTTTAAGTAATCGGACACTATAAATCATGAAATTTCGTATTTTCATTGATAATTAATGATCGGTTATAAAGTTTTTCAAGCGAACTATAAGAACCGAGCTAACGGCGCCGTAATTAATTGATTGCAACTTAAGAATCAACCTTGAAAGAGACGATATAGCAATGGGTCTATTTTTCCGGCAAACAGGCTCATTAAGTTAATTCGCTCGCGGTGGCGCAGCCCTTCAATCAGCAGCCCTCCTCCCTCGTAAAAGTCTCCTCAATTTCGCGAAAATAAAGTAAATCGCAGAGCTCGATGAGTCAGAGGGAGAGCGCACTCGGCGCGGAGGGGGAGGAATTCATCGGCGGTGCGTGGATCGGGCCCCGCCGACGAGCGCGACGCAGCGTGTCGAGGGGGAGGCGGGAGAGGGCAGAGTCAAGGTTACCGAGGGACTGGCCTGCGGGCTTGCGAGTCGCTCGCGTGCGAGGCTCGCCTCGGCGACCGGTCATTGAGAGGCTCCGGGGCCCCTGGCTCGGAAAAACGCCGGCGCGCCTCAATGGACGCCGGCGACGGATATAGCGCGAGAACTGGAAAGATCGCCCGATGGCGACTTATCCGCGCGCATCGGCCGATCTCCGTGCCCGCGGGGCCCCGAACACGACAAAACGGTGTAATCGGCCGCTCCGCGTGTCGGCCGAGCCTCGATCGCTCCTTTCCGCCTGCATAAACTTTCACGGGAGAGCCTCGGAGCACGCGCCTCCGCGTCGGGGTATGCGGGCGCTCGGGACTGTTGATTTTAGAGGCGGTATTGTTCCCCGCCACTGCGGGAAAAAGGGCTACCCTCCCCGCAGTGCAACAATAAAGGCGGACCCGCCGGCAGAGAGGAGTCGGATTGAAGGGGGTAAAAAAAAAAAAGGGAAGAGCTGGTCGGGGCAATCGTAAAAAAAAAAGGAAAAGCGGAGCGTGCAAGAAGCGAGAAAATGCGCGGACGCGTGGGCGTTTCCTGGATCGGCGCGCCGATCGAGGCCGGCGCATAACGTGCGCCGAGTGCATTCCTCGGGGGGGGGGGGGGGGGCCGG
>JAWWEN010000009.1:11861154-11877438 GCA_035582955.1 Sycophila texana | reverse complement strand
CTCGCTCGAGTCTCGAGGCAAAGAGAAAATAATCATAAGTCAAAATCAAGTCCTGCTACCACCACTCCTTTTACAATACTGAAAACAATTAATTATGTAATACAGAGACGAAGATGTGCATATGAACCATCTATTTTTATTCATCTTTACATTTTATAGATTACTTAATTGATATAAGATTAATAAAGAAAGATGTGTATATAAGTATAAAATATTAACGTAAATTCCTTCAAACCATTTTTTTCCTAGACTTATCAATGTAATAGTTGGAATTAACAGCAGATAACATTTGCACTATTATTGCGAAGGGCATCGCGTTGCTTTCTTTTTAAAATTTGTTTTTATTTTTAAATAATAGCAAGAAATTATATGTAAATATTATAGAAATAAGATATTTATATGATTCATAATATTTTCCACAATGCTTCATTTTCCTGACAAAATATTCGCGAAAATATATTTGATAAGACGGCAAAATAATTGAAAACGCGTCGATTATCGTTACGAAAGACAAAAAAACGTTATATACTAATAGGCATTGGATCCACACTAATTGACACGGTATCGCCTCAATTTCGCCGCTTAGCAGCTTGTCAGCAACTGTCATGGAAAATGACGCACAAGCGATAAAAGAACGGAGAAGGGATGCGCCCTCACAAAACTTTGGCAGTGAACCTGCAGTTTTCGAACTGAAAATACAACCGTAGCTGGTCCAAACACAGCAACATGAAAATAATCCTGGGCCTAATTTTAATAGTCGTCTCAGCGGCCCTTGTCGGAACACAATCCTCCAGCAATTATTCAAACAAAAAAGATAAGTACAATATACCAAAGGATTTCTCTTTCGTGAAGAAGTATATGTTGGCGATATGACCAAAGACCATACCCCCCAGCAAATTGTCGATTACATTCATAAATACACGAAGGACGATCTGTCCGTCTATACTCGTACATAGCTCTGTTCATGAACTTGGAGAAAGAGAAGTAAGTTGAATAGACCGCAGCACTGGTCCATTTAGCTATTATTTACTTGAAAGAGGTAATGGACGGTTTGGATAAGACCAGTGGAGTGTACAATTCAGCAAATAAACTAAAAGCTAATTTACCAGAGTCTGTGAGAAATTTGGCGTTCGCCGATTGCATGCTTATAAGGCGCAAGGTGAAGAAGGAAAATATGTTCGCCGTGTACGACAAGTGCAAGCTGGACGATAAAAGACGCAGAGTATTTACTTGGATCCCGGCTATAAAGAAAAGTAGTAATAATCTGGGATGCTGGACAGTGGAAGTTTCCAAAAATGATAGTAGCACGCTTATGATTAAAAATGATCACTTCAAGGAATACTTGTATCCTGTCATCAACCAGTAAAATATTGACGGGTACCCATATTGACAGGAGCAGGAGAGGAGTCTACACCTGGGTCCCGGCGGGTGATTGTAGCGGCCAGTGCAACTGGATTATCGAGCCCAATGAAAAATATAATGTCTACATAAAAAATAAGCAATTTGGAGAATATCTGACCACTGATAATGACAAGGTATACGACAAAGAACGTCGCTATGTTTATACTGCGATGTCAAAAAGGAAATCCGAGGGCAGTCTGTGGGAAATTGTGAATGAGGCGAAATCTAATTAGTTTTCGGTTCTGTTCGGTAATTGGATTTATTGTCAAATTATTAGTTAAAAAAAAATTATCAATAGAAGTAAACAATACCTATTTATCGTAATTTTCTTTTTTTTAGGATTATATTTTTTTATAGTTCTTGACGATGTAAATTTACGTGAAATACGTAATTAATTTTTATTGACAAGTTCAAAATGTTTTCAACCTATTTTTATTGGCAATTTGACACGCAAAAAGGAGTAACCAATGAATAAAATAAATTTCGAATGTTACGTTGTTTATAGTTTATTTATTGTATACATATCCAATTTGATCTCATAGCAACTCATTGGGAGTGCTGGTTCATGCACAAGAATCTAATCAAAAAATAAAAAGTACTTGAACCCTTTGACTCCCAGTGTTACATGTAAGTAACATTTCAAAAAAGCATTTATCTCATGTTTTTATTAAAAAAATCTTTAATAAGGTAAAGAAAAATTTATGGATGTTGTAAACGACATTATCAGGTATCGTTTACAGTAAATTTTAATCGTAAAATATTTAAGCCAGTTGAGAAAATAAAGAAAATACAAAAATAATTTTATTTGCAGAAATGTCTTAATTAAATGATTAACAAATTAAATGGAACTACAAAATTGAAGGGATCTTAATGTGGGGTTAAAAGGGTTAAAAAAAAAATTACATTAAAAAAAGTTACTTTTTTCATTGTAATATAACATTATTATTTTATTAAGATTTAAAAAATTTCAAATTTTGTAAATTTGTTCGGTTATAATGCTAGAGTTAATTTGAAATTGGCGCTTGATACGATATCACATCACGTTGGTAACAATTCATTTGCTCATCGCGAAAATTGCTCAAGTTGCTTTCCTTGTAAAACTTATATAGGTAATCGTATAGCATCCACAGTGTTGCCAAACAAACATTTGTGTTATTTTTTGAATTATTACTACATAACAAACACTGTTTATTAATATTCATAAAAATGAGTTTATCACTATTTTATGAAAAATACTAAATTTTAGAATTAATAAACATAAAAAGGTTATAACAATTTTTTATTTCCTTATAGTGTTTTAATTAAATTTTTTGGAGCAAGATGATTTCAATAAGAAATTTTAATTTAGCCAAACAAATAGAAACATAATGATAAATAATTAATTTTAAAGTGTTAAATTTTTAAAGTTTTGCGCGTAAATTAACATCGCGACAGGGTTGCAACTTGCAAATATCTAAAGTAAATCTGACATCACTGTTACATACTTACATGCTATAAATAAAAATAAATTCGAAGATGTCACATGTATATACACTTATAAGCTATACTTCAACAATTGTAAATGTCACCTTTAACCACGCGTTTTTTAAATAACACACATCATTCATTCGTTTTTAAACCAAACTCCCTTTAGTGGTTAATGGTCAATAATGGTCACTATGGATCGCGTTAGATAATCGTTCTTGTTTTTTTGCAAAGTTAATTATTGACAATCGTTTTTACCGGGATTTTAGAATTTATTTAATTTACTCAGAATTCTATGTATTTTTTTTCATAGTCTATATTTCATAAATAATAACAAGAAATGGCATCATCGGTAGCATCTGGTTTTTCAGGTGCAATGAGGTATGTTTATTCTTATCTGAACATAATCACTTATATTATCAATGTAGATAATAATGGGTATATTATCTAAGTTTACCTTTTGATTTTCAGGTCTCCTCCCCCTCAGTTTAAAAGTGTACGTCAAGGAAGTATTATTGATTTTGATATTGACATGTTTTTAAGAATTTCAAATTATGAAGATACCGTCCGTCAACTTGATATATACTATGGAATTGGTAATAATTTAATAATAAGTAATTTCATTAATAGACAATAATAAATTCTATATTTTTACAGTCAAGAGACAAATTCTGCATTATCAAAGTTGTATAACTGGTCTTTTTCCTCAAATTTCTTCAGATAAAAGAGTAGCTAGTCTAAGAGAAAGTATATACTGTGCAGCTGCTATTTGGAGTTTACATCAAGCCTACAAGTATTGATACAAATATAATTAATAAATTAAAATTTTTTATTTACTGTCTAATAACTTATAATTTAGGCGAATAGATGATGATCGAGGTAAATCATATGAACTTGGACAATCAGCAATTAAATGCATGAGGGGGATATTAGAATGCTGGATGAAGCAATCCACAAGAGTGGAATTATTCAAGAGAAATCAATCAAATCGCTTTGCTTTGCACTGCAAATTTCATTTAGATACTGGTGATGAAATATTCAAAGATGAAGATTACAATCATTTGCAAGTAATTAATATATTCACAATAAGTATAATTTATAATTTAATAAAATGATTTGCTTATTACTGATATTCTACAGATTGATGTAGTATCTTTGTACCTTATATTCTTGGTACAAATGATTTCATCTGGTCTACAAATTATTTATACTCAAGATGAGGTGGCATTTGTTCAAAATTTAGTTTACTATGTTGAAAGAGCTTATAGAACACCAGATTATGGAATGTGGGAAAGAGGCAGTCGCTACAATGATGGAACACCAGAAATCCATGCCAGTTCGATTGGTATGGCAAAAAGTGCACTTGAAGCTATCAATGGTTGCAACCTCTTCGGAGAGAAGGGAGCATCTTGGTCAGTTATATATGTTGACATTGATGCTCACAATCGCAATCGCAGTATTTTTGAAACTATGCTTCCGAGAGAGTCTAGTTCCAAAGTATGTATAATTATTTACACTTTGTATTAGTTATTTGTACATCAGAAAACAAGTACTATGACCTTTTTTTTAGAGTGTTGATGCTGCTCTATTGCCAACAATTTCATTTCCTGCCTTTGGTACTCATGAAGAAGTTTTGTACAATGAAACTAAAGCTAATATAATAAGACGATTAAAGGGTAATTATGGATTTAAACGATTTGGTAGAGATGGATATAAAACCGTAAATGAAGATACTGAAAGGCGATATTATAATTCAGGCGAAATCAAAGTAAATTTTTATATTTATTTATAAAAAAAATTCTGATCAAAAAATTAAAATTTTCATTGATTTACAGGATTTTGATAATATAGAATGTGAATGGCCACTATTCTATATTTTCATGATAATAGACGGAGTTTTTAATACCTTGCCAGAGCAAATAGAAGAGTATGAAACACTTCTAAAAGCTAGATTATTTAAAGATGCAAACGGCGGTAATTACTATTTTATCTTCAAAAAATTTTAAACATAACTTTCTTAGAAAATAAAGAAATTTAAACATTAAAAAATTGTTTTAGATCCTGTAATTCCAATGTACTACTGTGTTCCTGAAGTAAGCGTTGAAGCTGAAAAGACTGAGCCAGGAAGTACTATGAAAGTTCCTAGTGAAATAGGCAGGGGTCACAGAGGAGGAGGAGAAGAAAATGCGCCTATTTACTTATGGAATCAAGCAATGTTTGTTATTGCACAATTATTGACTGCCAATTTATTGCACATCAACGAGTTAGATCCTATTCGGCGATATTTACCTTCTTACAATAGGCCAAGAAAAGCAGGACGTTATTCAGCCTTTCAGGTAAAAATTAATTTACTGAAAAATTTGTTAAGGTCAAAAGTTATTTTATATGATTATTTTATTGAAGGAAAAAAGATCATGAGCAATGTTAAAGAAAATAATTATTTTTAATATTTTTTAAAATATTTTTAATATTTTTTTACATTTTATACAGGCAAAGCCAAGTAGTGTAAGTAACCAAACCAGTCAGTGCTGCCCGCTCTAAATATATATGTGATAATTTTTATATTATAGTACACTGCAATCAGGCTTATTTCACTGTAATAAAAATATCTACTGAATGTTTATCTATCTTCTATACATATTATTATCACTAATTAAGTTGATTTCGATAATTTTTAAATTTGACTAAATTATTTTCTATATTTAGATGGCAAAATTATTTGAAATGTGCATGTTAAAATGTCGTAAAAATGGCTTAGCATGCTATTTTTAAAAAAATGTTCATAGCTTATTTATTGTTCCGCTTTTTAAAGAGCATTTTAATGTTTTATTCTTAAAAATTCAATT
Source organism: Sycophila texana (assembly GCA_035582955.1). NCBI lineage: Eukaryota > Metazoa > Arthropoda > Insecta > Hymenoptera > Eurytomidae > Sycophila > Sycophila texana. The sequence goes on along the minus strand of JAWWEN010000009.1, from coordinate 11,871,727 downwards.
TTTGCTTTTATTATTAATGTTGTTTAGCACTTTCACTGCTACGTGGGTCATATATGGTCCATGATTTTTGACTCTTATGGCGGTATGATATAAATGTGTTTCATGAAAAAATACGCGTTTTTGTCTAAGACAAAAATTGAACCAAAAAAATCGAATTTTCGGTTTTTGCAGCAGTGAAAGTGTTAGGTTTTGATCTAGAATATATTTTTTTTTTCAAAGTGTTAATTATTTTCTAGACTAGAACTTATTCTTAGCACTTCAAATATTACATAATCTACTTATTTATTTATTTATTTAAAAAAAATTAATTAAATGTCAAATAATGAATTTTCAAATATCTATGTACAGTTGCATTTGTAATAATTCAATGCTTAAGTTACTGCTGAGTAATACATGATTATATGTATGCATTATGATAAAGCACGTTTGTTTATTTATACTTAATTCTGATGTATTGTATCAAAACTATTTATTTATCATTTAGGGAACGCACACGGATTTAGTAGTACAAATAGTCTTAATCGCAGAATCTATGAGACTGCAAGCAATGATGGCAACTTATGGAATTCAAACTCAAACACCTCATGAAGTAGAGCCAGTACAAATTCTGTCTTCTACTCAGCTAGTTAAAGTTTATCAGTGCCTTGGTGTAAATAGTAAATTGGGCCTTGAAGGTAGACCTGTAAGACCAATTGGTTCTTTGGGAACCAGTAAGGTAACCATTCATTTAATATTCATAAGAAAAAATTTATTTCATTTTATAATTATTTATCTTTATTTTACAGATTTATCGCGTGTGTGGAATGACAGTCCTTTGCTATCCTTTGATATTTGAAGTTTCTGAATTTTACTTGTATCGCGATATGGCTTTGTTAATTGATGACATTAAAACAGAATTGCAATTTGTTGGGAAATATTGGAGATTATCTGGCAGACCTACAGTTTGTCTTTTAATTCGCGAGGAACACATGAGGTAATAGTGATGTCAGTTTAAAAATTTTCCTCAAAAAATTAAAAACGAAATGCTTTTTTGTAGAGATCCGCAATTTAAAGAGATGCTTGATCTTTTTGCAATGTTGAAAAAAGGGTATTGTGATGGAACTAAAGTCCGTATTGGTAGACTTCAAAATTTAATATCGTCCTCGTGTATAGGTATTAAACCCAACATAACGTTAAATATTCTTTTTAATTTTTGTAATGAATAATATTAACTTCATGTAAATTTATGTTAATAGAGCATTTAGATTTTATAAATACTATGGATACAGATCTGGAACTAAATCAATTCAAGCAATTGGAGCATGATTATATTGGTTATCAAAGTTTGACAGATGTGCCAAAAGCTCTCTCTTACAATGAAGATTTGAAGGATTTTTCAGTAAGATTTATAATTAAAAATTAAATATTATTTTTATTAGTTAGTTTTAAAATTTAAACAAATTTATTTTCTCGCAGAATTTTAAAATTGAACCTACTCACAATGTGATACATGCTATAAGAAGTGCTACTAACTTATATGCAAAGTGCCAGTTGTATGGAATACTTTTACAGCGAGAAGGTCCAAAATATGAAATTAATGGTTCAACAAGTATGTTTAATTTTAAAACATTTAAAAAAATTTAATTTATTTTTAATAATCTAGACAATATAATGGAAATTTGATTTCAGTTGAAGAAATTTTGATAGGATTATATCAACAAGCAGGAAGTCTACGATATTGGATGGTTGTACGTTATTGTAGCAGTTTATTAAACCATACAGTTGACAGTATTAGTCCGTTTATAACTGGTGTTTTAGTTAAAGGCAAACAAGTAAGAAATTAATTTTTAAGGCTTGCCAAGTTAAAAAAAAACTAAATTTTAAATTGCCTTAAATCTATTTAATTTTGTTAGATTACAGTTGGTGTAATTGGACACCACGAAACAGTTTTCGATAAACCCATGACACCTTCTGAAATTCAATCAGTAATGTACTCCACTATTCAACCTCACAACGTTATACATGCCGTATTGCAGCAAGAAATATTATTGTATTGTGGTCGGCTTATTGGTACTAATCCTGAAATGTTTAAAGGAATACTTAAAATTCGAATAGGGTAAAAAAATTTATTTAAATATTCAAAAAATAAATAATAAATAGTAAAAGTAAAAGCAGTACCTACACATTTTTACAGGTGGGTTTTAGAAGCAATGAAATTATATTTGCAAATAATTGGAAAGACTTCCAAACCCATTGAGAATTTCAGTCCCTATGAAGCAAGGCAACTTCTGATAAAAGTACTTACTATTAAAGAATGGGCCACCGATGAAAAGTAATTATTTTAATTAATTTTGCTTAATATTTTATCTTTTATGTTCCCAAAAAACGTTAATCTATTTTTTTTACTTCAAAAATAGTTTGTCTATTCTTGGAAGAAGGAAAATTGAAGGTAGCCTCTGTAGAGTGCCCATTCACTTTTATAATCAAGTGTGGGAGGTTCTTGAAAGATGCCCTGGTGGTATCAGTGTCAATGGTCGTGAGTTGCCTCAGCAACCCACTTTATCGGACATGACACGATCTGAACTCACTTTCGCTCTTCTTGTTGAATCCATCCTGCATCATATCCATATTCCGGAATATCGTCAAATTGTCGTCGAAGTAAATAATCTTTTAATATAAAAATAAGATTTTCTATTCTCGTACCTAGTTTGTATACAATAATTTTCTTTTCCAGCTTTTAAATATAGTCTCTACAATTTTATTAAGAAATCCAGAGTTAATTTTCCAGAGGCAATTGGATTTAAATAAGTTAGTAGATGATGCTTTCATTATATTCTGCAAGGTAAGCTGCATTTTAATTGTGTTCTTTTTATGCATGTACATGTATGACAAATTTTTCTAAACATTTATATTTTCATTCCCTTTAGGATCAAAATATAGAGAATTCAAATGACATGACACCGTTTTTCTCAGCTAATTATTCTCTTACATCGAGCTGTCTTGCTAGAGCAATTGTAAATAATATGCTCACAGGCAATTGCGTTTCTAATATTGTAGATAATCAAGATGCCTTAGAAACTAATGAATTGTGTAAAATCTCGTAGTCGTTTAAATTCAGTTTTGATGAATATGTTATCAAACTTATTTTTATGTTTGTTTATGCGTTACATTTCTATAGTACAAAAATATATTTTAGATAATTACATTGTTATAAAAATATGTATATCCGATGTTCAGCAGCGACTCTTATTATACATATATTATATACAGAATTTTGTTTTGAACCGTAAGAGATTAACGCTATCTTCTGGCAAAGTTTTTATCCATTGAGTGATTGAATCTTTGAATATTGTTGATATTGGATTTAATTCTTGATGCTACAGTTTCTTTGTCAGCAGCAAGTGCCAAATGTTTCCTACAACGAATTATATTTTAATAAAATGTTTACAAATATTTAAAGATGTTGCATTTATAATGACAAAACTTACTGTAAAAATCCTTTGTCAAATGATTTTTCTTTTGAAGATTGCTCCTTTTTCTCTTGCTCTTCGTACTTCCTTACATTGGTTTCCCTTTGTTTATCTCGCCAGGAAGCATTAGCCATCATCTCTTCTAATCTTTTTTGTTTTTCTTCTTCAGAAAGCTTTTCTCTCCTAGGGGGTATCCACTTTTGTTCTTTTTTTGCTACTTTTGGTTCATATTTAGGGACCTCCTTCGATGACAATGATTTTCTTTCTGATATTTTAGTTCCATCTGCTCTCTAGAATAAAATATTAAATTTGAATTAAATCAAAATAAAGTTATTTTAATAGTAATGCATTATTTTGTATATTTTAACTACCATTAAACCAAAGTTTTTGGTTTGATGTCTTGCTCTGTTATCATCAGAATCACTATTCCTTGAAGTTCTTTCTGTTTTTCTGTCCTTTCTCTTTTCCAGCTTAAAATCATGATATTTATCGCGATTATTACTATCCTTTCTTTTATTAAGATTTTTTTCATCAACTTTTCTTGAATTTTCAATTTTCATTTTATTTTTCTTTGATTTTCTTTTGGGGGATTCATCTGAACTAGATTCACTGTCAGAGTCGCTACTACTGCTATCATCAGAACTACTGCTTTGTTTTCTCCTTTTTTTATGTTTATTATCATGACTGCTTTTTTTCTTATTGCGATTTTTCTCATCACGACTTTTTGAATCATTGATTTTTTTCTTGTCCTTTTTTGATTTTCTTTTTGTTACTTCATCTGAACTACTAGATTCACTGTCAGATGTATCATCATCACTATCACTGCTCTCTGCTTTTCTTTTCCTACGTTTAATATCGCGATATTTGTCTCTACTATTCTTTTTACTGCTAATCTTTTCACGTTTTTTTGATTCAACTTTCTTTTTATCCTTTCTAGATTTTCTTTTTCTTTTTTCATCTGAACTCGAGTAACTATCTGAATCAGTATCTGAATCACTATCTTCAGTACTACTCTCACTGCTATCTATTTTTTTATTTTTATTTTTATTTTTACTTTTTTTCTTTCCCTTTTTCACAGATTTAAGTAAATCTTCTTCATTAATTTTGTCTTTAAATTTTTTATATTTAGCAGCTAATAAATCATCAAGCTCTTTATCCTCGCTATCATCTGATTCATCTGAAGACCTTGCTTTTTTCTTCTTTTTCTGTGTTTCTGATTTTAATCTTTTTGTTTTTTGCTCAACCTGGAATAATAAATTACAATTTTTTTACATAAAAAAAATGTGCATATTTTTAAATAACTGATAATATATTACCAATTGTTTTAGTTGTTTTAATTTAACTGGATTCTTCAGTAATTGTGATCTTGTTTCCATTTCTTTCTTTTTGATAGCATATAAGGGATCTTCTTGTAATTTTCTTGCCAAATCTACTTGCTCATTTCCTGAGAAAAACCTCAAAGACGGTGGTATACATTCTGTAATAAAGCTTTAATCAATTTCTTTCAAAGAATCATAGATTAATTATTTTCATTATAATTTCATATATTATGTACCATGTTCAACATGATTTTTCGGTTTATTTTGATCCGTTTCTTTCTCAGCTTGAACCATCTGTTCAAACTGCTTGTCAATAGGACGACCTAATAAATATTCCTCTCGATTTACAGATTCATTTGGTCCTTTGTACATCCAGTCTAATTTCTTATCTTCCTTTTTATCGATCACACCTTGATCCATAGCAAAGGCTTTCATTTCTTCTCTATCTCTTTCCATGGCTAACTCCTTCTTCAATTCTGCTATTCGTTTTTTTTCTTGATTATCTTGCTGCTCAGCCTTCCATACTTTTTCCATATTTTTCATGGTCGATGGATGCCATGATTTTTTCAAATTCTAGAATTTTCAAGTATATCAATAAGCTAATTAGTCATAGTGTTAACATTAATGGATATCAGTTACTTTATTACTTTATTAAATTTAAATAAACAAAACATTCAAAAGCATTTGTAATCATAATTGAATAATTTGTAGGTTACTTACTAAATCTCCTCCACCCATTTTGGAAGACCTCTTTAAAAGACTTGTAAAATGTTAAAATATTTATTTGAAAATTGTTAAAACACAATTAGTAGATAATTTAATTTATCACATTGCGATTTAATTTAATAAGAATTTCCAATATTCACACATCAAAGCAGATTACAGGGACTTAGTTCACTTAGTGAAGGAACAGAAAGAATATACTGAAAACGTTTGTTTTTAAATACCCTTATACACTTTCTTCCCTTTCCACGAAGGCGACATAAACGCTTTGAAAACCGATCCATTCACGTCTTGCGCGGGATCATTTAAATGTTCAGTTTTAATTCATAAACACAGTGATTCATTAATTTTCATTCATTATCAAAATACGATTTTCTCAGAAACCCATTAAAAGGACTTTGAAGTGTATACGTATACTATCGGAAGAAGGTATATAGTCATATTATAGTACAATCCTGGTGATTGATGCTGCTGTCGTTTGTATATCTATATTGATAAGTTGGATCAGTGTTGATTTGTCGACATTCGAACGAAAAGCGTGTTTCGCTATTGAAGCGAAAATATACACATTTAAAAAATGGTAATAATTGTTTATAGTTTTCATTTGTTTGAATGATTTACATAATTTTTTAAATATAACCATAAAAGTTTAATTTACAGATTTTGATATGATAATAGATCTATTTTACTTATTTTGTAATCTAACCTATAAATGATGCAATGTTAAATTCGAAAAAGGTCTTGAATATGATTTATTTATTTAATAATAATATTTTTGTATATTTTTTTTTATTTCTTATTACTAAAGTTTAGATTTTATATTTTGTGAATGGTACATGTACAATATTTTGCTTTTGAACAGTTTTTGTAAGCAATAAAATTCTTGCATTACAGTTCGTTGTTTAAATGTTTTTTATTTTAGACATCAGCTGTTATTGCTGGCCTTGGAATAGCTGCAGTGGGCTTTGCCGGACGTTACTTCTTAAAGCAAATGCCAAATTTATCTCAAAAAATGTCGGAAGCTATGAAAAACATGCCAAAATTAGATTCTCAGGTAAAATATTTTTATTACTTATTCGAATATGCATGTTCTTTTGATATTCAAGCAGTCAATGAGTAAATTGCATATTTTAGACTTTGACAAACAGTAAATATTATAAAGGAGGCTTTGATCAAAAGATGACTCGTCGGGAAGCAGCCCTTATCTTGGGAGTTTCACCAGCAGCACCAAAAGCAAAAGTGAAAGAACAATTCAAAAAAGTCATGTCAGCAAATCATCCAGATCGAGGTGGTTCACCTTATATAGCAGCAAAAATTAATGAAGCAAAAGATTTACTAGAAAAATGAATGCATGATTTTTCTTTAAATTAGGAAACTTAGAAAAATATTAAAAAGCCCATTTTGTTATCTGAAAAACAAAATTTATTATTTTTTTCTCAATTGACTATAAACACAATTCATTTTGTAAAATAAAGTGTAAATAGTTGAATGTGTATATATAACATATTATAAGTTTAATAATATAAGTTTTAAAAAATAAAATACAAATACATTCTTATTTTTTCTATTCTTTTGTAAACTTGATAAATCTATGTGTATATTAATTCGATGTAAATCAAGACAATTAAAATATTTAGATTTTATTCTAGTAATGCACTGTAGGTCAAAAACACCTAAAATCTTTAAAATAATAGTTACTGCACCATCAAAGAGAGTTTTCCACAAAAAGCCAACAATGATAAAAAATAATACACATAGCAGCTATCGAACCCGCGATTACACTTTTTGAATATTAACTTTCAAGTAAAATCTTGAAAATATTTACATACATGACAATGGCTGTACAGCAATAACAATACAAATTGAAAGACTCACTTTAGCTAACACTACACACTTTTGTAGAATTTGTATGCTAATATTATACAATAGTAAATTCATTTACCGTATCACAAGAAACAGGAAACACAGTGAAATTGTACAAAACTATACATTATCAATATTATTGGACAAATAATAAATATTGATCACCACATTGACTAGTCTTGTCAGTGGTGAAATTTGAGACTAGTACTACCGTCCTGCTTTAGCATTCTGTTGATCTTTATGAATTTGTTCGACTTTTGTTCTTAATTTTGATATTGTACTACTAGGTAAAGAACCAGGAACTTTAAATATACTCTGTAAATATAAAATTAAAAACATTAATTCAACAAAATTCTAATTTTTTTACAATTTTTCAGAATGTTACTTATTTAAATAAATAAAATACTAACTTGCATAAAGGCATGGCATTCGAGAACAATACTATCCTTGGTAATTTCCTTGAAACATTCTGCTAATTCAGTGAAATCTTGACATGCCAACAGATTTTCTCTATTTCTTTTAATTAATGTTAATGCTACTCTGAACACAATTTTGCTGCCTTCGTAAAAAAGACAATCCCATATTCTTAAAGTCGTCTGTAAAACAAATTTGAAACAAGTATAAATTAATTTATAATTTAAAAATGTTTACAAAATACTTTTATGCTATTAAAATTACCTCTGTGTGGAGTACTTCTGCAAATAAGCAAATAAACCATTTAGTTGTTATTACTGCCCAGGGTAGACCCATATTAGTTACATGCTGATACACATCTGGCATTTTTAACCTGCAATTTCATTTATTTATAAACAACTTTTATTTAATATCCAATTAAATGTGTGTAATAATGCTTTTATTGTTACTTGACTAGTTCTGCTAAAACATCAATATCTATAAGTAATCCTCTCATAGTTGGTGTATAATACTCTGGTAAAATCTTCTCAATCAATATTTTTAACAACCAGAAAGCTGTCTCTTCATTTTTAGTAACCAATAACAATAAGCCTGCTATGTAATTCAATCCCTAAAAAATGGATTATGTATTTAAGCATTTAATTAAGATTAAAGATAAATTAGCAACTTGATTCTTACTTGACAGTAACCAACTTCACGATTCTGATGAGCAAAAGCTAGCAGAATATTGTATAATTGACGTTGATGACGGTCTGTATTATTAAAAAATATATTATCAGGAAAAGTTCTTGGAAGATCTGTCTTAATTATATCAGCTATTTGTGTATCGTGGGGTCCAGTTAAAAGTTCTTGATACAAGTCTGGAGTTTTACTCTTCAATTCCTCTCCTCCACTTACAGAAAGCCATACCTGGACAAAACAGATTGCCAAAGTAAAACAAAGTTTTAAAAATATTTAAAAATTTTTGTTTAATATTAGAAAGTACATACCAAACCTCTGTGCTCACCAGGAATACCTTTGCGGACATACCGTTTTATAGTCATGCTGCGCTGCAGTGATTTGCCTTCACCTATGATTTCAGCCCATTTTTTTGCTCTCTTAGCAAGTACCTTCAAGTATTCAGACATGAACTCCTCGTAAGTCTCGTAGTTAAAGTTTTGTGGTCTTTCAAAGCCATATTCATCCACATTACTGCAATTAAATATTTTTCTGAATTAATAATCAAAATCATAAGATCCTCAATAACGAGAATGATATTTCTATTTCTAAATGATCCAAATTTTCTCATCGTGTGATCAACTTCATATACAAAAGAAAATATACAAAAATAGAAATACGTGGGTGACTGAGGAGGCAACAATGAAAAATACCACTACTTTATAACCTCAGGAAAATAAACACTAAACTAATCGCTCCTCCCCCTTGAAGCAAACAAACTGCAGCAGACAAGAAAAGCAAAACCAACACAGAGCAGTAACAGCACGCCGTGGATGGCTCATTACCTAAAGCATGAAGTGGCCATACCACGATTCACTTTTTTCGCCCTTTAAACAATGTGACACAGTAATCATGTGTACAATCGTGTGCACGCGCTAAGATATAAACAATCGATTCAGAACTTTTTTTCTTTTGATACTGTGCCCACCGCGTACACTCGAGTAGGCGTATATTGCACTTGAAGTTGAGACTGTGACTGTCTCATTGGGAGGCTGCGATCAGATCTGGCTGCGAATCTGTGCGATGCACTCGGCTTGGCCTGCATTCTCGAGCGGTGATTCGACAACGACTGATCGACGCATCGAGAAAAGCGCGCGAAAATATTTGAATATGCTCTTGTTAATAAAATTTATTGATTTCGGATGTAAAGTGATTTCGTTATAAGTCGAAAAAATTATTTTTCGTAAGTAGAATTGTAATGTCTTATTTTACTGTATTTTAAAGAAAAAAATTAACTATATAATTTTTGAAAAGGAACAATATAAATTTGTTGAATGAATAATTTGAATAATGGCATAAGAACTGACCGACTTTTAGTTCCCCAAACCAGTTTTACCGAATTGAAATCCATGTAAAAGTCGAAAAAGCAGATTTTCATATATATCCCCGTATTTAACTGTATACACAAAGAACTAGAAAAACCCATCATCAAACTGGTTGTTCAACATTTATCGTCGAGAAATTTTATAATGCATGCACCCAACTGGTTTTGCATTCATTCGAAATGGGAAAACCCGTTTTTTTTTTAAATCGTCATTTCCCATTTTATTTAACACTTATCTCTGGAGTCTGGAGGCTGCACCACCTGTTGCGTTTATAATACTTTTTTTGATAACGAATGAAAATTTTCAATGAAAAGTTAGATTTTTCAGTTTCTTGTAGTCACTCGTAGACAACAAACCGTAATGCGTATTAAATTTTTTTTTTAAATCTTCAAGGTATATATATATATATATATATATTGTTCGGAAATAAGGTATTAAAAATTACTATAGTAAATTTACCATTTTTTTTTATTTTTCGAGTTTGTCCTTGCCTTAGTAAAAATTGTATAGTAATTTTTAATGTAATATATTTTTCTGCGCGTATAGAGTAAACTAAGGAGTTCAGTAATCAAGGCACGTAAATTAATTTTATTTTTGATAAATTTTGTACTCTTCATTTTTTATTATTTTATATAAATAATTATATACATTTTTTAATTGTTTAAGGGGGGTTTATACCTAAAAATTTTTTTTTGAAAAAAAATTGAAAATTAAAAATTATAATAAAATTTATATTTTCTATTAAATATTCTAGAAATATGTT
>JAWWEN010000009.1:11848300-11861054 GCA_035582955.1 Sycophila texana | reverse complement strand
TGCAAAGCAGTATCTACTTTTTCTAGTCTAGCAGATATTACTGTTGCGAAACAGTAAGAATTACTTTTTTTTTCGGTATAGTAGAATTTTCAATTATCTAAATAGAAGAAACTAATTAAATAAATAGTGAACAACGTGAAATTGGATTGAAAAATTCAAAAGTAATAATTATTCGTAAGTTAAATTAGTTCACTTTTCGTATTTTCGCTAAAAAAAACCTATTTAAACTTTTTCTATTAATATGCAAAGGATCAAATGTCGTTAAATCAAAGCCACGAATTAATTTGTTTACCTAAAATATGTATTTCTTGTCTCACTCTTGTTTAAGAAAGAAAAATACAACTATTTAAAAACTATTTATTTAAGAAAAAAACCGAGTCACTCTAAGATTGAGCAACTCAATTGTCGCTTGCTTTTTCAACAAAAAAAATCATACTATAAGCCGTTATTTAAATTAAAAAAAATGTACACTCGCCTCGAATTGATTCTCGAAGAACAATTTAAAAATTTGCAACGTCGCATGAAAATTTTTTAAATTGTTCTTCGAGAATCAATTCGAGGCGAGTGTTTATACCCAAAAGATAAACGACAAAGAACGGTTAACAACAGCAGCTAAAAGAAGAAAAATCTGCCCGCAGGTCTGGTTCCAGAATCGTCGCGCCAAGTTCCGGCGGAACGAGCGAAGCTCGGCGCTGAGCCGGGGCTCGTCGGCGTCGCGCGAGATGGAGGCGACGCTGCCGCTGCGGCCGATCCGCATAAATCCGGTGCACGAGGCGACGACGGCCTCGGGGCCGGCGGCCACGGAGAGCCTCCAGCCTGGCGGCCAGGTCGGCCAGTACGGCTACGGCGACTACTGGCGCTCGCCCCAACACTACGCGGCGGCGGTGCAGAGCTCGTCGGGCTGCCTGAACGGTTTCGGCAACGTCGGCCTGCCGGCCTACCACCATCAGGCGGACGTGCACCCGAACCTGGAGGCCGGCTCCGCCGCGGCCATCAACGCCCTGCGGCTGCGCGGCCACCCCTACGGAGCCGCCTACTCCGCCATGCACGCCAGCATGTGATCCGCCGGCTACGGGGCATCGGGTACCTGCAAGTCGAGAGGATTCTTTGGACGAAGAGTTTGTAATTGTAGGGCTCGAGGATTGCCGAATTTCGGTGGGATTGTAAGGACGAGGCGCACGGATGGAGCGAGGTTGATATAAGACATATATAGCCTTGTTTGTACTATACGTGCGAGGTGCAATTACCACTCGTAGAGAAATTTCTCACAATAAAAATGTATTTTCTGTAAAAAGAAGCTTTTTTTGTTTCTTTAAAGCTTTTAAAGAAACAAATTTGATGTTCGGTTTTAAAGATGCAATAGGTAAACGTTCAGTTGAATGGCTTTGAAGCTTTACAATTTATTATTTATACTTCTTGTTGAGAGAAAAGGGACATTTAGAAAAGTACCCAGACAAAGTAGAAAATAAATTATAATAGTTAAGTATTTTTCTAAATCTTAATACACGAGAACAATCACTTGACATAACTTACTTCCATTCGTTTGCGAAAATTTATATATAAACATGACAGCTATCTTGGGATCAAGTGCCATGTTTAAAAAAATTGCTAATACATTTTTTTTTTTCTTTTTTTGAGTAATTTTTACTCACGAAGAAGAGGAAATATCGCCTAAAAGATAGAAAAATAAGGATTGTTCCGCGATTATCGAGGGAAGTAGGTTTAAGATACAAGTGGAAATTTCTCTGCGCGTGCTGACGTAGTTAGTAATTTTGGAATCGAGCGTCTAGATAAAATTTACTTTACATTATTGTAAACATTTCTCGTAAAAGTTGCAATATTTTGTTGTCGTTGGATACGTTTTTATCGAGTTAGATGCTTGGTGCCAAAATTACCATCCTGCATTGTAATTGTTGTAAAAAGTGAGAATACTTCATTATGATTCAAAGTCATAATTCTCTTTGTGTAAATAGAGACCTTAACTAAGTGTCAAAGCGTACCAAAGAATAACGTTGAATAATTTTCTTAATATTTAGAGGAAATTAGGCGAATATAAATAAAATGTTGATGAGAACCAAAGATAAGCGTGATTTGACGAAAAGCTTGAAAATGGATTGTAAACAGGGTAATGATCTTTCCTTATAAAAAAAAGGAAGAAGTCACTGTTGAGAGCCTTGGAATAAAAAATTTATTGAAAATATTATATTTGAAAAGAAAGTTCAATATTTTTATAAGGTATTAATAACTGTATATTGTTCTCTAAGCTGTTCCAAGGTTTGCATCTAAATACTAGCTACTTTTACGTTAGAGAATATAACTATGCAACAAAGTAATACTTATGTACTATATAATATTGCACAGCTTGAGCGAAGTACAATAGTAAAAAATAAATACAAATCTAAACGTGTGACTTTTGAAAAATCGTTCACGATTCTTTAAAAACAATTCATATTATAGTCAGTAATTATTGTAGCGACATTGAAAAGAGCTTGGCACACATTAAAACTACTAGTGAAACATTGGTAATAAATTGAAAAAATGTGTAACATATTTTACTAAAGTCTTTTTAGCAATTTCTTAATAAATTATTATGGAATATTTCAGTCCTTTTATTTACTCTTAGTTAACATTCTAAAGCTAGAGAAATGCATAAAACTTCATTTAGAAATATAACTCTTACATTTTGAGTCTTACATTTAAAAATGTTTTGATTTTCAAATTTGATTCTCTTTTGCTTGAAATATTTAAGTAAAATCACCATAAGCTGAAATTGGCTTCTAAATTAGAAGTTAGCTTAACTTTCTTGTTGCAATACTCAAAAGAGTAATTTGTACACTTTTTTCTGGTGAATTTCATAAATGTTCAATGAGTAAAAACATAGAACATTTAAATGTATATATAATATTTAAATTCAACAAATGTAAAATTTTTTTAGAATCATTATTATCCGTCCAATAATTTGTAATATCATTGATCATTTAGAACATCATTCAAAGATTACTTTAAAATTATTATTTTGCTAAAAATCAACTAGTTGATATAGCAAATCTATACAGTTGACTGAACGTTTTGTACAGCATTGCTCCAATCAACTTTAGACGGTACAAGATAAAAAGCTGGTGCTATTTTACTACCACAAGGACATTGGCACCCAGATATCCAGCTAAAAGAGCCAAGTTTTGAACTACATTTGGGGCAGTTGAGCTTTCCATCAACTTTGTACAAAATGTCCGGCATCCAAGCCAGTGGTTCAACAAAGTAAGTCTTTTTACAAGGTTCGTTGCTGCCTTCAACCTCCTTTCCTTCTTTCTTTTCGGGTTCTGCAGGTTTTTCTGCTTTTTGTACAATCTTTATTTGCTGGGGTACTTTATCATACCGTTTAGAACTAATATGACGCCAAATTTGTTTTTCTCTTGGCTTATGAGGTAAAATATTGCTGGCATTAGCAACGATCCTTCTACATTTCTTACAACGATAAACTGTTGGCTCTGGATGAGTACTTAATAGAGCTGGATCCGGTTTAATCAAGTCAATGTAATTTTGAGGTAGAATTTTAGCTTTTCTAACCTTATCTGCTGCAATTTGAAGTCTGTACATTTTAAACTGAATATGTGCACAGTCAACTGTAAAACCCATCTCTTCGTACAACTTGAGTTGAGCTATAAAACCTGCATTAGGTCCAACAAAGCGTCGCTTCTTTTTCACAGCCTCAAAAGCTTCATCAAAAGGTAAATTGTACTTTTTCATCATATAAGCAATGACAATAGTTGCTGAACGTGATACACCAAAGTAACAGTGTACCAGTATTTTACCTCCAGATTCTAAAGCACCCTCAATAAATTGATTGGAATCTCCAAAGGAAGTTAATAAATCTTCTCTTGGCATATCTGTCATTTGCATAAATTTTAATTTTATACCTGGCAAAGCATCTTGAATTTTTCTTGGTAACGGACAAGAATCCACTGTTAGAATATGAGTAACTTTTGTTTGTTTCAACCATTCTATATCTGTGGCAGCTGAAAGATTTCCTAAATATAAATTAGGTTCAATTTCATCATAACTTGAAGGACCAGCATCAAAATCTTCCCTTGTTAAAGCATCATCAACATTTTTAGCCATGATAACAACTTCTATAAACAATTGATGATTATTTATAATAACAATTATAAAGTTTTTAAACATATAACTTAATAACTTGTTATACAAACCTTATATTATAAAAAAACTAAGCCACAATCTAAATAAACTAAAAGAATGATGCATCTCAAGATTTACATTGTACTTTTGCATTGATTAAATGAGTTTTCCTTTAATCTTCCTAAAAAATATAAATAATTTATAATAACTTTTTATACATGTAAACACTATATTTACTTTCATAAAACAATTTAAGCAAACCTGAAAATTTGTAAATAACCTCTTGTAAGTAACATTTTTCATAATGTGCCACTTGAACTGCAGTTCATTTCGTTCGTCAAATCAAGTAAAAAAATCCCTTTTTATCGTGAAAAATCGCCAAATGTCAAGTCTCATCGTTGCATCAACAAATCAGTTCAAATATAAGTAACTTCGCCTCTGGGAAAATGGAGCGCCGGACAAGCCGGAAGACTGCAGTGCTTATCTCGCGAGGAACGGCAGCAACACTATTGATCTGCACTCTTCACGCTGGCTAGACGAAAAAGAGTGTAGGTATAGATTATGAATTGAGCGCAAGTATATAACTCTTCTTTTATTTATACCCCTATCTCATGAATGACCAGATGATGTTTCCAACCCCTTCGTCATTCGGAACTGAATGAATAGATACCCGCAAGATCTTGCGTTTTATCGATAATTCTCACCGGATAAGACATTATATTAGGCCGTGAGGTCCGAGATGTAGAGAGATTACCAACGCATATTATTTTTGTGATTTTTCAATGGACCAGTGGCAGTATACAAAGGCCATTATATCTCCATCAGGGGTCACAATCATCGGAAATATCCGCGCCAAATGCAGTATGCACTGTGAAGAAACTTAAGAGATGAATTTAGTGATGAATAATTAATGAAGTACTGGAAATGAAATTTTGTTCAATTGGAATCGTAATTACTTGTAAATATTCAAATAGAAATAATTGGAGCTTTAACGTATAGTACCTACAAAACTGAAAATGGTGGACAGATTTTCATTCTGACTTTCCGATAGCGCGTTTTCATTCGGCGAATCAGGTATTTTTGTACGGAATATACTACTACATTCACTACTTACATGCCTACTTACCATGTGGTTGGCAATCTGATCTCCCTGCATTTCTGGTGAGGTTAGGTTCGTTCAGGTATTATATGGGTTACGTCGACGCGAGCTCCACATCGATTCCTATCGATACTCAAAAAGGCACCACATGGTAACTACAGAGAGGATAAAATGGCGTTAATAGTTCCCTCCGTGGCCAGTAAGCTATTTTCTTTATTTAAAAACGTTAAATAATATTCAATTCGCGCTGACGGCGACAGTGCACGGTCCTTTGATCAACCTGAATTCGTGGTGCAATCGAGTCGCGCCTGATATCCAGGGCGGTCCCGATTTTCACCTTGCCCGACCGACCGACTTTGGCCGACTGCAAAAACATCAATCTCGTGCCAATTCGAATTGCCGAATGGACTTTTACGTTTTTTAATAAAATTTATAAAATGCACAGTCCTGTCTGCCGATTTTAATTTCACCTGATTTCGCTGTTTATTTAGTCGGGATGCGCGCGAGATCTCGCTATCCAAAAGTCGCATGTTTTAGCTTTTAACTGACCTGAATGTTCATTATGCATCTGTTACAGATAATGGCAATGCATTTTAACATATGTGCACGAATAGCTTTTCAGCGTTAAAGTTTAATCTATGTTGCAGGAATTTTTATACTTAAAACAGTTGAAATGAAAGTAAAACTATTGTTTTAGTTAGAGGTTCTACTGGCATAACCATCTCACAGGGCCCTCCAACATATGAACCAGTTACTGCGTTCCCCAGAGATGACAGCAAAGCGTGCAAGTCTATGGCCTTTAGCCCACAGGGCCATTACTTTGCATGGGCTAACGGGATATCGGTCAAGATTGTATCATGTCAAACATGGCAATTGCTTGCCGAAATTAGCAGGCCCAAGGTGCAGTCACTGCACTTTTCACCTCAAGATACTTATCTCATGACGTGGGAACCTTTTACTAGTAAGCAGAAATTTTAATTCAAGTTAATTTATTTTTTTAAAGATACGTAACTAATGGAAAATACAAATTTCAGTATCTCAGGCAAATCCTCAAGGTAGTCCAAACCTTCACTTGTGGGATCCAAAGACCGGAAATTTAGTGAAAAGTTTTATTCACAAAAAACAAATTGACTGGTATTTTTTTGTATGACCTATAATATTTTTTTTATTGACACAAATATTGAATGATATCTTTATTTCAGGGAGCCACAATTTTCGAATGATGAAAAAATTTGTGGTATGTTAGTTAATAGTGACGTTGTGCTGTACGAGAATGCAAACTTTGACACTGTTGTACATAGGATACATGTAGCTAAAATAGCTAAGTTTAGTATAGGCCCAGGTGGTACTCCATATCATGTACTCTGTTATATGCCTGGTAAAAACGCTTATTTTACAATAATATTAAATACTAGAATTATTTTTTAAATTTATTTACAATTTATCAGGAAAATCTGGACAACCATCTTTTGGTAGATTGTTTCAATATCCTAAGTTCCAAGCAAGTCAGCCAATAGCAAATAAAAGCTTTTTCCAGGTAAATGTTAAAATTAAAATTACTTTATTTCTTGTACTAATCATTATTGAATACTTAATGAATATATTTATTCAGGATGACAGAGTTGATTTTTATTGGAACAATCAAGGAACAAGTGTATTGCTATTAACTAGTACTGATGTTGATAAGACTGGTGCTTCCTATTATGGAAAACAAACTTTACATTATTTAGATGTAAAAGGACAAACTGCACTTGTTATGCTTAGTAAGGAAAAAATTTTCAATGTTTGATAACCATAAATCTATGAACGAGTACATAAAAATTATTTTGCAGGCAAGGAAGGTCCAATTCATGCTGTGCAATGGTCTCCTAAACAAACTGAATTTTTAGTTATATATGGTTTTATGCCATCAAAAGCAACATTATTCAATTTGAAGTGTGAATCTATATTTGAATTTGGAACAAAATCTCGAAACGCCATTTACTATAATCCATTTGGAAACAATATCCTTTTCTATGCAATTATAATTATATTTAATTAGAATATGTGACATATTTTTTGATACATCTAACAATCTTACATATTATACCTTAACCACTGTGCACTAGTTATCTTAACAGGTTTTGGTAATTTAAGAGGAGATATTGAATTATGGGATGCAGTAAATAAAAAGCTTATTGCAACATCAGAAGCACCTGATACCACTTTGCTAGAATGGTCTCCAGATGGTGAACACTATATGACAGCAACGACAGCACCACGACTTCGAATGAGCAATGGGTTTGTGTTATAAATATTTTTGCCAATATCCTTTTAAACATTTGAAAATATATAATCTTTTGTTATAGATTTAAAATTTTCCATTACACGGGGACATTACTTTATGAAAGACCTTGGAATAAACAAGAAGAATTGTGGGAAGTTTTGTGGCAAAGATTTCCTCTTAATACTTTCAAGGAAAAACCAATAAGTTATAAAGCAGTGGAGGGTATTGCACCTAGTCAACCACAAGGTAACAACAGAAAATAATCGAATTATCTTATAATTGACATTGTTATTTTAATGTTTTTATTTTTGTAGCATCTAAGCAAGTATACCGACCACCTTCTGCAAGAGGCCAACCTTCAAATAACTTCAAATTGCACGATGATGAAGATGATGCCAAACCCGAATGTAAATTTTATCCTAAAAATTGTTTTATCACAGTAAACATTTAAAAAAAAATTAAATTATGTGTCTTTTACAGCTAATCTTTCAAAGGCTGCCCTTAAAATTAAGAAAAAGCGTGAAAACAAAAAAGCTAAGAAGGAACAAGAAGCTGCAACTCAAGCTCAAACTGGTAACATTACTGCCAATGGTCAAACAAACAGTGTAGTTCCTAAAGTGATTAGTTCAAGTACTCCAATAAATCATGATCTCACTGATGATCCTGAAAAGAATAAAAAAATCAAGAAGATCAAAAGTGTAAGTTGAACTATTAATCTTGTACGGTATAAATGTAAAACAAAAACTTACTTAATTTTTTTACAGAAACTGGAGCAAATAGCCAAACTTAAAGAGCAACAGAACCAGGGAAAGCAATTGGAAATCAATCAACTTGACAAGATCAAGAAAGAAGCAGAATTGGTTAAGGAACTAGAAGAATTGATTTTATGATGCTTGATACAATTCAAGATTTATTCTGCTTACTTCCACCTGCCAAGATGCGAAATGATCTTGAAATCTCGGTAATATCTTGAGCCAATTGGAACGTTTCGACGAATCAAACTTATCATGCATTTAAGATTCGTTTTTGTGATTTCTCATTTACTGATTGATCGCCAAAACGTTGGTGCACAAAAAACAATGATTTGGTAGTGATATTACTGAAATATACTCATCGAACAATTGATGTACTTGAATCATCAATATTTAAAAACGATCGAGTTTACTTTTTAATATTAGTAAGACAAACAAACAAACAATTTATCTTCCAAAGGAAATAATGTACGTGTTAACAGGCAAGAAGCGAACAGCATTTCAAGTGTAGCCCAGCACAATTGTAAAATTTACTATATGCGAATAATCTTGTTCCTTCAAGTAATAACTTGAACATAAGAACTGTAAATACATTTACCCTCTGTGTTCATTTGTAATACCCTTTTTCACATTGTTGATACATGTCTATCAAATTATCAAACATTTCAATGGAATATTGTTAAACCAATATTTCTGAATTATTTTATTTTTTCTCTACGTCCAGTGAATTTTCTTGAGTGGAACATGATTGTAATTACTTAAATTTTTTTTTTTTTTTTTTGCTTTGAAATCTATGAAGTAAAAGATTATTTCTCTAAATTTGTACAAAATGAACATTTGACTAATCGCTAATTATAAATATATGTATACGTAAGTCGATATATACACTCCTCTGCACATGCTTTGCCACGCCTATATGCAAAAATCTGGAATGACAATAAGTTTTGTAGCTGTAAAGCAAGATGGCAATAGAAACATTTTTCCGTCATTTGAAAAAGTAAAAAAAGTATTTTATGCCGTTATTTTAGAATAAAAAAAGCAATTGAATTTGAATTACACTTGATATTTTATTTTCATCATTTAAATAATTCATAAAAAAAATGTTTTTTCATCTTTGATATAATAAAGATAATTTTTTTCTCTAGATTATTTTTCTTTTTCAGAATGAAAAAGTGTGATCAATTTTCTTGAATTCTAACAGAATTTTTGAATGATTCTTCTCGCTTTTCCAGATGACGGAAAAATGTTTAGACTACGACCAGTTGTAGGTTTCTAAACTTTTTATTTCAGATATTCGTTTATGGGTAACAAAAATACTTCGGGGAGTGTAAAATTTTATTCAAAAGAACACCCGAAATAAAGAAGAAAAATGTGAGAAAACGTCACACTTGTTAGTTTCATTTAGTCATTTTTTTTTTAATATTTGCTTATCATTTCATTATATTTTAAAATCATTTACTTAATCGTATTTTAAGTGAAAAGCTAAGTTATAATTTAAGAACATTACAAAAAATTAAAAATCTTTATACCAACGTTGTGAAGTTTTTCTTTCAAATTGTATATACTTATAATGTTTAAAATAATCATTAATGCAGTTGCAAGAGCTATTTTGGGAAGATGTGTCATGAGAAAGAGAAGAAAATGTTTTTGTTCTGATCTTTTTATAACAATTACATAATATAGATAGACACCTGTGAGAGTAAAGTCACTTATACTTATCAATAGTGTCATCTTAGATTTCAATGCTTTATTTACGATCGTGCAGTAGATTTTTTGAAAATCGTTTTATTTTAGCTCTTCCCGTTCTATAAGACTTTACTGCTTTATTTATTGTTTCACGGGTCATTGAACTCTTATGTTTTGCGCTTTTCTCTCAAAAATGTCATCACACGAAAAATCTTTGCATGAAAACAAGAACGATTTAGATTTCTGAAAATAATCATGATTTAGATACATAAAAAAATGTTAAATTTATGAATTTAAATACTCTTAATTATATGTAATTAATATAGACAACAGAATAGCAGAGCTCTTTTTTCGAAATTCTAAATCGCGCTAATCTTGCCTGCCGAAACTGATCAGTTAATCAGTATAAGCATTAAGTAGATACACAAAGTACTGAGCGCTTCGTTAATTCCTCGTGTTTACGTATTCACCACTTAATTAGTAAAATTAAATAATCGAGCAGTGAACCGTGGGAATTACCGCCATCGGGACATTTCGACTGCAAGAAAAATTGCACACGAACACCCCGTTGATTATTCTCCCAACGATCAGCGCAATCGAAAATTCGAAACTCTAAGGAATTGGTGAAAAGAAGCGTACCCCCCCTGGGACAAGAGAATCGTTCGATTCTTTTCGAATCGAGCAGAATATCGGGCATCCCTACAACGTGCGGCCAGCCGCCCTCGGTGTCGGTGTCCGCCGCAGACGGCATCACGGCAGTCGCGGGCAGGTCTTGTCTTGGCTGGCGCAGGCAGCAGCGGAGCAACAGTAGCGCCACTCCCCGCTGGGGCGCTCCATCCGTCGTCGCGCAGCAGTTCATGCTATGCGCTAGAGGTCTGGCGAGTCGCCATTTTGTCCGGAGTTCGGCCCGGTTCTGCCGAGGATCAGTGCACCGATTGCGGAGGCCGTGCCGCCCTGGGAGAAGCCAGCCCGCCGTCGCCAAGGTAGCCGCCGCGGGGGTGCACCCGGCCCGCGCGAGTCCAGCCGGCGACCGGCCCCGGAGCCTGGCCGCTGCGCCCGACGACGACGGGCCGCGACGGTCGGCCCTCGCCCCTCCGAGGCCCGCTCGCCCTCGGTACCCGCTCGCCCCAGCGCCCGCCCCGCCGCGGGAGCAGCGCGAGCCCGCGGCCCGCCCGCGTCCCCCGAGGCCGGATCGATCCGACGCCGCGACGCACGCCGACGAAGTCGCCGCCGCCCGAGCCTCCCGGCGGCCGAGACGCCCCTAGGCCGTGGCTGCACTTTGACAGCCAGTGTCCGCGCGCCCTGCACGTCGAGCAGCCTGCCCCAGCCGCCGTCGCCGGGCCCCCGGCTCGCGCGCCCTGCCATCGGCCCGCGCGGGGCCTCTGCTCCGAAAGCTCCAGCTCGGCGCTGACGGCGGGCGTCGATGCGTCCCGGACTTTGTTTGTTGTGCGCTTAGGAGGGGACCAGCGCGGCCCTTGGGACAGGACAGGCGCAATAAATCGCAGGTCCCACGTTGCTTCGGTCCTGACGCGCCGAGGAGAGGGGCTGCGCGCCATCAGTGTGTTTGTGTGTTTGCGCCCGAGGTATTTTTACGTTCCGAATCGTGATGTTTCCTTTTTTTTCCGCCGTTCTGCGCGGTTTTTGCAAACAGTGCGCCAGCTGAGCGAGTGTGTGTATCGGCGCGAGAGGAGGAGGGTGGTGTCGTGTGATAGGGTCGCCGAGTCTGGAGTAGCTCTAAGGTTGACGCTCTTCTCTTCTGCGGTTAGCCGAGGCTAATTTGAGTATGTGTCCTTTGTTTCAGATAATGTAGATATAGATTAGCAGAACAAGGCCTCTCAACACAAACGTATTTCATGACACTACTGGATGCTCGTTGGAGGTGCAACTTGGTCCAAAATACACATACACAAAACATCAGACTGTAGCACGAGCAGGACAGGATGACAATTGCTACAAGAGGCCAAGGGGTGGGTATCGATCCACCTGACAGTCATCAAAATACAATGGTTCGTAGTTAGACTTATTAATTTTGAGAAAAGGGCAGCTATTTTGAGGTACTAATTCAATGATCCATCGTTTTAATAGATACCCAGTTCACCTGGTCAACAGCAGCTGGCAGACTCTATGTCTGACCTTCAGATAACTGAAAATGTTATACTATCAGTTGGCACCAGTGAATCGGCTACCACTGGTGTCGAAGAAAATAATCAACAATGTTCGGAGCCCGATTTTCCCCATGCCAAGCTTGCTATGCTGGATGACAAAATATCTAGTCCTAGATGGGTAGTGCCAGTCTTACCCGAACAAGAATTGGAGTGCCTGTTACAAGCCAGTATTGATTTATGCAAGAAAGGTACATAGCAAAAATTTGTTTATGATCGATATTTTAAATTAAAATTTTATGTCCTTTTTTAGGAATTGATGTACAAAGCGAAGCATGTCAACGTTTTTTTCGGGAAGGGCTGACAATTTCTTTTACAAAAATTTTAACGGATGATGCAGTAAATAGTTGGAAATTAAATATTCACAATTACATAAATGCTAATTGTCAAAGATTGGTGGAACTTTGTGTTTTAAAATTGGATGAGGACTGGTTTCCTCTTCTTGATCTGCTAGCCATGGTTTTTAATCCTAATAATAAGTAAGTTTTTAGAACGAAAATGTATTTTCTTAAATTAAGAGTTTATTTTAATATATTCCTAATTGCTATTAGATTTCATACATTTAATGCATCGCGAGCTTCAGAGACTGTACCTCCTGGTAGCAATATTCCTGATGAAGAAATATATGCACGGTCTCCTCCAGATACTAGGA
>JAWWEN010000009.1:11812471-11842583 GCA_035582955.1 Sycophila texana | reverse complement strand
GTAACTACCCGGTTATTGGTTTATTGGGTTTAAGAGCTTAGGGTTTCGAGTTTAAGGGTTTCGAGTTTAAGGGTATAGGCTTTAAGGGTTTAGGGTTTAATTAAAGCTCATTATTTACATTTGTCTCGGTAACTTGCTGGGTATCGGTTAGCTTAGATAGTTTATTGTCTTTCGGGTAAAAAATATTACGGGCCGTAAAATAAAGGGAAAGATTTTTTAAAGGTTTTTTTTTAAAGGTAATATTTTTTGCTAAGCAAGGTCGAATTGAATTTAATTAGTTGAGTCTGCGGAATATTTCGTCAACATTTGACAAACAAAATTTAGTAAAAAAAATAACTTTTCAGGGTTCAGGGATATTGGGTTCGGGGTTATTGGTTTATTGGGTTTAAGAGCTTAGTAGGGTGTAACGGTTCGGGGTTATTGGTTTATTGGGTTTAAGAGCTTATGGTTTAACAGTTCGGGGTTATTGGTTTATTGTGTTTAAGAGCTTAGAGTTTAACGTTTCGGGTTTATTGATTTACTGGGTTTAAGAGCACTCAGATTTCTTTTTTTTTTTATAAAAAAATTAATTTATTAACGATATTGGATCGATATTGCGTATATCGATATTTTAAAAGCGATATATCATCCGTATCGATATTCACGAAATTGATATGTATCGATACGCAATATCGATATTTTTTACTATATCGCCCATCCCTACTCTCCAAAGGGCCAGGGACTACTGGCGCGGCGCGGACCGCGATTCGCGCGCCTAAAAAACGGCCGGATCCGCCTCGTCCAATCAGCGAGCGGAGTCGCCTCAAGGTTGCTGTTGCTATTGGCCCCCGTAACTTAGGATTGCTTTTTTAGCTTTTCTTTCTCTTTTTTTAATATTTTTATGCTACGAGGGCGTCCGATTGCTTATAAATAATTTAAAAATTTATATACAAGTATTATTTTAATTAACTTCTTAATATGAAAATGAAAATTGACAAATTGAAAACTGAAATATTCGCTCATATATTGGTATAGCAATTAATTAATTCATTATCATAATTTATTCATACAAATAAACATCTCTGTTTTAAATTAATTATACTTCGTAATTTACGTGTGCGCTTTAATCATCTCTTAATTAAAAAACATTCAAAGGGACAAATTCATTGTTTAATTAATTGCGGTTAATGGTGGATATCCGGTTGAGTGGCGCGATAATTTAAAACTTTTAAATGTGAAATAAAATAAAAATGTAAGTATTCAAGGAATTTTTACGTGTTTAAATATATTGAGATAAAATAAATTACAGGATGTTGCGAAACAATATATATAGGTAACGGTTGTCCTGGTTATAGATTCAAATGGCGCCAAATTCAAAACATCTTTATCTGAAATAAAATAATTTTGTTTGCTAAATAATTATACCAAAAATTAATTAATTGTTACTTTTTTAATTCTCTAATTATTTAAAAGTCATTTTAAGTATATGTGTTAAAAGATAAATACTTTTCTGAGATAAATTTGTTTTAAAACATAAAGGCTTTTTCTTGAGCACGCTAATTATAATAAATTTTGTTAGTTAACACAATTTTATCTTAAATATTATCGCGTAACTTGGCGTATCAGAATCAACTAATAAATTTCCGGCTAATAAGATGTTAGCAGCAACAACATTGAAGTAAGTAATAGTTTTCGATTAGCATCGGATTATGTAATAATATCTTGAAAGTTTAAGCTTTCACGAAATTTAAAAAAGAAAATTTCAAGCTGAAAGCTGGCCAATTTTAATTACGCGCAATCACAAAGTCACCCCCAGCTCGAATAAACTCGCACAACTAAAGTATCTTCGCAGCTCGACTCTCGACTGCACGCGGAGCTTCGAAAAGCCGAAAGAACACAATGCAATTCAACCCGGCGATGTCCTAATGGCGCGAGTCGTCAAGGAGTCGGCGTGCGCTGGAAATTTATAGCGGGATAACTCGCTGACTCCCACGGCAAAGTTTTTGAGTGAAAAGTTGGCCGGCGAGAAAAATGTATGCGCGCGGCAGATCGAAGCGCGCCGTCGGCTCCCGCGACATGCGGGAATTTAAGAAGTGTACCGACAACGATGCTCCATTTCGCTTCTGGCCTATATCTCTCCCCCTACCATTATCAAACTCGAGAGACGTACAGGCCGAAGCGACGATTGACGCGCGTATAAAGAAGTTCGCACTTTTTTACGATCAAACGAGGGTAGAGAGGAACAAAAAAAAGTTGAAGGGCCTACCTCTTATCGTTAGCACCGCTGCGTCACAAAAAATAGGTTGTAAAAATTTTTCTTTTACAGAAAGTATAATTAATGAGTGATATCGTGCGTTATTACCACCATTCTAAAGTCGTCATTTTTTTTTTACTTAAATTTTTATCGCAGAGTCGCGAGTCGCGCTAGATAGTAATTGTTATAGGCGAAATTAATTGCGTTTCCGGCCGGCTCACGCCAGTAACGTCTTGTTACGAAACTTTTAATAAAATTTTCGCGAACGTATGCTCCGAGCGCATTGAAAGTGAATTTAAATTAACGCGCGACAGGCAAACACAATAATAACAATGGAAAAATACACCCTCGCGTTGGCTCTCGCGCGCGATATTTTCATTCCTTAGATTTAACTTTTGACGGCGATAACTCCGAGCGACCCGCGGGGAAAGAATAACTCTACTTCGCACAACACGCGAAAGCTCACCCGAAAAATAAATAACCTCGCGCAGCAGTGACCTTCCATGATGCCTCTTAGTTGCCGTTTTATAGCATATATAAGTATGCGTCAAAAAAGGCTGCGCGCGGGGGAGAAAAAAAAAGCGGAGCTTTCGCAGCAATGATCGCGCTGCAGTCCTCGGCCCATAAAGAATTCGTCAGCCGTCATCCGAGTGAAAGCGAGTAACGCAGTGCCGGTTAGAAAAAAAAAAGTGGAAAAATAACGCGCCGACTGCAGGGGTGTAATGTCGAGGGAGAATTGCCTCTCGGCGAAAGTGTCGCTGCTCACACAGCGGGACTGACGGCCAGTGCATGCGGTATGCAGGAAAGTGTATATATATAGGCAGCAGTAAAAATATACGCGGAAGTAGAGGCCACGTTTACCTTTGGTGTAAGTTTTTTTTTCGGGTGGCTGGCTTTTTTTTTTATTTATTCGAGCGTGTTTGTGTGTGTGGCGCTCGTTGGGAGGGTTCGGAAAAATGAGAGCGCTGGTCATAGAATTGTATTTTTACGGTTGAGGAATAGTTGGATTTTCGCGAGGTAACTTGATACTTTCGATTGGATTTTTTTTTACGCGATGATTTTCGCGAGAAGCGTTTGCAGGCGAATAGTCGGTTGTACATTCCTGTTTTTTTTTTATCGAATTGCAGGAAGAAAATGTGTATGCTTTCATTTTACGGCTCAATGGGTGCACTTAAAATTGATGTTCAGGAAATTTCGATATTATCGACTGACTGTCTGCATTCCCTAATTTTTTAAATTTTTAAAATATTAAAAGTGCTGGAGAAAGGGGCCACGCTGTCGATTCAAATTGAATTGACAAAGGAAAAAAATTGCTCTTATCTTTGTTATCTATACCACACTGAGAAAAAAATTTAGTTGGATTAATGATTCGCGCTGTTAAATACTTCCAAAGGAAAAAAAGGCTGTTGATTCAACAATTCCACAGTTAATTTAAAATAGTGTCACTGTTAATTTAACAGGGTAGAGCTTATTTTGACAGAGTTTTTTGTTATCTTAACGATACTTCCGTTCAATCAACGTTGACGCTGTTAAAATAATAATTTTTCCTGTTGGAAGTATTTAATAGCACGAATCGTTGATCCATGAACTAAATTTTTTTCTCAGTGCAGTTAGTTATTAAATTCACTCTGCGATGTTATTTGATTTATTAAATTTTTCCTGTCGTGCACTTTTCATTTATGCCATAAGAATTTTCAGTAGAAAAGTCAATAAAGAGCAGTCAGCTGTTCGTAGAAAAAAAGTTGTAATAATCTGTAACTCTATATATGCAGTCACTATTGAAGTAAAAATTAATGAACAAAAAGAATTTAAGCATTCATTTTTCAATGAATCAAAATTATTCTTTCATTATTTCACAAAGAATTTAGCTTCACTACCGCTTTACTTTTTCCCGCGCCCATTTTCTTAAAGCGACGAGTTAAATTGCCGCTTTATAAGACTCGTTTCGCGTACCTCGCTCATGCATCGCTTTCCTTTTAGCGGCATATTACACTTTTCTCTCTTGGCCTCATGAACCGCCAGTACGTCTCTTCTCTTTTTCTTCTGATGAGCGACTGGAAAAAAATGTACAATATTTTTATTTTTTTTTTTATTTTTATTTGTTAACCAGAGTAAGAATATGCAAAATTAAAACAAAATTGCACATTTACATTACGTTACGCTACAAGTAGAGTAACCCAGCAGAGGAAGGATTCCTGTTCGCTGGTCCGGCTCGATATAAATCAAAACTTAGAACTAAACTTAAAGCTATAGGAATGGAATTTTCAATTTCTTTACCGTCTCGTTTTATTTTATCGCGGACCGGCCTGTCTCATAACAAACGGAAAAAAATTCGTTTGTCGAGGCAACCTTTGTGTTGCTAGCACGCTCACCCGCATTTGCTCGGCGAAAAGCAGAGGGCAAGCGCGACCTGGGAGTGCATTTTAAATGGGAATGCTAAATTTTCTAATTTAACCTCTCAAATCGCGGAAATTTGAATTTCTACTTCATTGAATTTTGCGCGCTTCGCGTCAAAAGCAGTGTCCACTGCAGCGGTAACGAGCGGAAAATTACGTTTAAAAGTATTTACCTCTAGCAAAGAATACTTCTATTGTATAGCATTTCAACTTCTTTTCTTAAATTAAAATTTTACTATTAAAGAAATCCTGGCTTTTTCCGCGAAGTTTTTTGAAAATACATATAACGAGGACCACCTCGGGAGCACTTTTGCTATGTTGAATAAAATAAACAAAACACTGGACCAAAATTTCATTTCGCTTTGGCGCCTCGACCAAACTCAAATATTCGCAAGGCAAGCTTCCCGAGGCCGTATGGCAAACAAAAGCGCGCGCGAGCTTCAATGCCGGGCGACTCCCTCCTGGCGTCGAGGCAATTTCCGCGATTGCAAAGAAAAATACGCGGGACAGTGCGATGGTATGGGAGAGAGGCAGAAAAAAAGCAACGGATCCGAGTTTCCCCTCTTCACGGTGAGCAGTCAAATCCATGATTCCTCGACTAATCTGTCATTTCTCGTATATCCATACCTCGAGGCCAGCCATGGGTTAAAGAACTACACCCGCGTCCCAATAGGTATATACAATTGGCCGCAGTCCTGAAAACCTTCCTTACTGTTCGGAGCAAAAACGTGACGATTCAGCGTATTATAAGCGTCATGAATATTGGCAATTCAAATTTCAAAATTTGAATTTGAATTTTCAAATTGAAAAAAATTTGAAATTAGATTTCAGAGCGGAATGATCAACAAATTTGAAAATTATCCTTTTTTTGAAGAATGCATTTTACGATAATCAAAACAGATTCGATCGAAGAATTCAATTTTATATAACAAAATTTCATCGGTAATTATTCGAGATTATTATTTAAAAACAATATTTTTACACGTGACGTAATCACTGTAAATTCATCTTATACATTTTAAAATAAATGCACCTGATGTCCGTGCGACCTTTTCGGAAAATTTCGTCAAACTGTATTATTCTTTAAAATAGCGAATTTATTTATTCATTCATTCATATTTATGTAAGAATTAAGAGAATTTCAATGTCAAAAATAAATTGAACGAATTAGTATATAAGAGCAACTATAAAAATTAAGTCGTTCCGCCAACTCTTGATTGAATCACTCGTATACGTACACGCCGCGCAGTTAAATCAATTGCTGTAGCGGCGAAGGCCATCAAAACGTCAGGCCGTCGACCGGCTTAATAATTTACACGACCAGCTCCCATCACCCGAACGCCTGCGAATAATACCCGGAGCGCATTGGGGCTCGCAAAGGGGCGAGAGGCACAAGCGTACCGTCGATCGAAGTCGATGCCGCAAATTGAGACGAGGCCGTGTCGCGACGGACGCTGACAAACTGCCTCGCGTCTCCGCGGGACCTTCGATACGTGTACCCCCGATACGATCGAGCCGAAATCCCCGTCCGCATACCTACGCACCCCCCGCCGACCACATATATACACACCCGACGAAACTAATCGCTTTTCCGTGCTTACGACGTTTGATTCGCCGCCACCTCGGATAAAACCTTTCGCGTCGACGACTTGGGTAGGCGCGGCCATAAATTTTTATTATTTATATAGCGTCGGGCCTAAGTGTGATGTATTTCCAAGAAGCCTCGCGGCTTTTAGCGCCCGGAAGAATTTCGCCGGAGGGTGGCTACGCACCGATTAGATTTCGCTCTCTCGATATATAGCTAAAAGCTTTCGCTTTGCGGGGGGCGGGGCGAACTTTCGGACTTTTCTTAGCGTTAACGGCGCTGATGAATTGCCTGGTTTCTTGCAAAATTCAGGCCACGTGGTGCGTTGCGTTCGTTTTTTTTTTTCTTTTTTTTTCTTTTGTGGGTAATCGATGGCTATGCTGCCTACTTTTATGAAGAAAAATAACGCAGGGAGGGAAAGATCAGGGGGGTCGTATGCGTGCGACGGAAAGAGTTGAATCTCTTGGAGATGTAATTTTTACGACACTTCTGGAGCGAGCCCTTGGGGATTAGGAGGCTATAAACTAGACACGCGATATGAATACGTACAAGGCGCCTGGGTTTAGTGCAATGTTTACAGAGTACTTGTGACTATACTTGAATGGTTTAATTACCTGGTCTTCGCCGGGTATCATTGAATTAACTGCTAAACACTCTTTTTGTTTTTACTGCTGTGAATTGTTTTGGAAGATTGAAGAATCTAAATTGAACACTTAATTTGATACATTATTATAGTATTTATAAAACGAAACTGGGTAAAAAAATAAAACAAACGGATTCAACACGTTAGCGAATCTTTTGATGCGACTTTATTCATTATTTATTTTTGTTACAATACTTAATGGATAGTGCTGTAAATGTCATTAAAATCATTAAATATATAACCACTACCTTATAAATAATAAATACCTCGTAAATAGCTCATATACTGTTATTATCACCTCGCGTAATTCGATTCGATGAGGCACTTTATTTTTGCGTTTTACGATCGTGTTTCAACTAATAATTGCTATACTATCTAAAATGAGAAACGATCACTGCACGCCAATTATCGTGTTCGTGTAACCAACATTTCAAACAGTATCGAATTTCAAATACAATAATTGACCATATAAACAAAAATTTAATCCTCGTGCGAGAATTGCTTTATGCTTTTTTTCTTAATCGCGAAAAGATTTATAACTTCGTCGCTCAAACATTTTCCTAGTGCCAGTAAAAATGAATATTCTCGCTTTATATTTAAATAATTCAAGAGCGTTGTTATTCTCTAACAAAAAATTCGAGCATTCGAAGCACGCAACGCTCGATATTTCAAAATTTCACACAGTTTCTTAAACCCCGCGATGTTCTTCATTGAAACTGAAATAAAGAAAAAAAAAAGAAAGAAGAAGAAGCTAAAAAATGAAATGTCAAGACATCGTCGTGAAAAAGAAAAGGCACAACGAAATGAAAGAAGACGACCGTGTGCCCGGAACAAAACTGAAAAATCACGTCGCTTGAGAAAATCCGTCACGTAGCCGAGGGCTTATAAGCGGAAGGATCGGCGGGACGACGGGGTGGAGGAGGCCGATGTCCGGGATTCCTAGATAGTCGGCCATCGCAGACAAAGGGAGACACGTTGGAGCGCGGCTCGCCCGGAATTCACGGAACGATTATCCGCCGCGAGGAGTATTCTGATAACGCGGCGAGCCCCGGCTAAAGTATCCGCGGCGGACGGGGCGAAAAAAGTTGGGCTCGCGGAAACTTCGGGCTCGCCGCTGCGAAAGTACTATACTCTCGGTGACCAGTGTCCCACGCGACGGAAAGTTCGCCGCGGACCGGATGCGGTCGGTTAGCAAAGAAGAGACAAGGCCAAGGAGATTTATGCTCGTGGCGTGATTTAAGGAGGTTTAAACGCTCTTTCCAGCTCGAGCAGATTTGTTACAATTGGTGTAAGAGAAATTGCGTAATTGATTATCGGATATAGAGAAGGGCACATTTTTCGAATGTACTATATTTAAGAATTTTAATTAAGTTATTTTTATTCAAATGAAAAATGTACGATTTTATCTGTATAAACATAACGATTAGAGTTACGCCCTGTATTTTTATGAAAAAGACAACAGGAGTGACAAATTATTCGATTAAGATAAGACCCACCTAATGAAAGCGCTTAAGTCCCTTGAACTAGGAGAGTTTCAACGGGCAGTTAATTATTTCGAAATTAAATTAGTCGCAACGTTTCCTGTTCTCTTACAGCGAGTACTGGTGATTAACGACTGAATCTCCACGTTTTATCGCTGCTTAATTTATCTCGACAAAAAGCAATAGATACTTGTTTATTCAGTACTACCTTCCGATCGCATCCGGATATTGCTTAGCATTCGGAAATGTTTACAAATCACAGTAGATACTCATCGATCCCCTGTGAATTATAAATTCCAAATTTCGTCGACGACATTTCTCCGATTGCGTCAATGCGCGCGTCTCTCTCAGCCAACATCGGGCGATCGAGAAAAAAAAACAAACTGTTTGAAAGTCCCTTTAAATTTTTCATGCGAGTGAAAAATGAATAGCAGCCGTCAGAGCCTTTCTTACCCAAACGCCACTATTATTCATCTTCTTCGAGTACAAAAGGCGCGCTCGCTGTATTTTCCTTTCTCTCTATACGTCTCTATCTCCGCGGGCGCCTCTATACGGTTAACGAAAAGTAAAAAAAAAAAAAAAGGAAGCGATCGATATGCGCGCGTACGACGCTTTAATTGCAATTTAAATTCATCGGCGCGCGGCACAATGAGCCTGCCTCTCTCCTTCGAAATGGAATTTCGCGCGTCGCCGAGCACGACCGACGTTGGCGTTTTTCTTTCGCAGGGTATACTACGCCATTTGAATTTTAAGCTGCCGCGTGAACGCCTGGCCTCCCTCCTCTTCCGCCCGTACCAACACCGCGACTTTGAAAAATTATCTCGCCGCGCGGGCGTATAATTCGTAATTTTTTTTCTTTCTCCGGCTCACGCAGCACTCTGGTCAAACGCGCGTTTATATGCGTCCTGCTAGTGTATGTCCGAAGCTTTCTCTCTTCAAAGAGACGCGGAAATTTTAATTTCGCTGGGAATTCTCCCGGACGAATTAGAGCTAAAGGGTTGTTGCAGTAGAGCGCCACAAATTTAGAAAGCAAATTATGACACAATCATTTTAATTGCGAGTGTTATAAAATAAAATGGACGCGAAATTATTTAAATGCAAGTACGTTTTCTGTTGGAAAAAAAAACAATTTGTTGAATCGTTCAAAATAATATTTCATTTTCCTTGTGCACGTTTTAATTCTATTTTTTAATTTAATAAAATTTAGGAAATTTTCATTGATTAAAAAAATAATATGTAAAATAATACGTTATCATTCTCAGATTCTTTTTATTGCAAAGCAGATAAATTTCCATAAAAATGCAATTCACGTTGAGCCAGAAATTAATTCGCGATCTTTCAATATCTTGTGAACTTTGCATAAATAATAGTTGGTGTATTTCGTCGCGGGATTAAATCCAAACTCAATCGCACTTTTAATTAAACGCGCACTTCGTTGCTCTCACCCTTCCGGCACATATTTTCTATGTACATTTTCAATATCCAACGGTGTTAAAAAAAATAATAAAAGTAGTCGTCTGCGAAAAATGGTGCAAAGGTAAAAAAAAAACACATAAACTATCTGCTATACACGGTACATAAATTCGAAAAATAAAATCCGTCACCATGAATTGATAAAGCCGTACATACTCATCGGTCTCCTCGTTCTCGCATTGCGCAACGCGCGCATACGCCCTCTTCTCCTACTACTAAATAAGCGGCCAGTCCGGCCGATATCTCTTTCAGCGACCCTCCTATGCGATATCGCAAACTGTAACGGCGCGGCGCATTCCGCGGAATGAATAGCCGATAACGGCGGGTACGCCGCTCCTGCGAATAATAAGCGCGAACCGAGATTCATCCTCCTTTTTTACGCGCCTCGCGTGCCCCGATTACGTAAAGGCGCGCGCGCGCGTCTGACCGAACTCGGACTCTTACTACTTACTCATCGGTTGAATGCGCGGGCGGCCGGTGCGACGCGCTAATAAATAATATTTGACGCTTGGGCGAAAAGTGTACGGGACTAATTAATTAATTTCATAAACCAGAGAGATTTTTGTACTGCCGTTAAATTTGTTTACGCGACGAAAACTTTCAGTCCGAACGAGCGAGTTAACGGAGTTGTTGCTTTATCTTGAATTTCGGTGATGACGAGCTGGCAGGACTTTCTGGAGCTTGAAGCACTATAAAATCCATCGCTCGTCAAAACGAAATAAATGTAGCAAACACGGGGGCGGAGCAGTGGAAAATTCATTCAAAATCTTTATAGCGCGCGGCGAGAAAAACACAAAAGCGTCAGCGCCTCGACGCCCGGAAAATATATGGCAGTGATCGCGCGGGGCGAACGTGAAATATCGCGGCTGCCGCGTAACTCGCGCCCGCCGCGGCAAACTTAATAACCGAAGTTACGCGAGCGGGAGCCGAAAGTTCGGCCGTCGGCGTAATTGTTGTCGGTGTGTTTTAAAACGGGCGTAATTCGGGGCATCGGCGGAGTTGTGCGAGGAAGCTGAAACTCATCGGCGCTTCAGCCTTTTATTATTGCAGTTTTCCGCGGAGCATTAGCGGCGCCCCTGATTTTTTCTCTCTACAACTCGTGAAAAACGCGCGTTCCTCATCCCATCGCACCCTCGTTATTCGCCTCGCCGACAAAATATATAGAGTTCCGCTGCAGAGGCGTTTAATATGCTGCGCGGAAAAATGAAAGCATGCCTGCACTAGCAAATGAAGGACTATGCGATTCTTAGTCACTCGATCTTCCTTCTCCTTTTTTTCCTTTAACGTGGGATTTTTTACTGTACCTATTTGCTACGTATTTTCTGATTCGACCGCTTTTTTTCTTTTTTAACCGTTATTAAAAGGTTTTAATATCTGCGACGACGAAATTTGTTTGCTTCTGTCCTTAATTGCTGCAGCTGCATTAATCCAAATTACTGTACTTTTAGCAAAAGAAATTTGTATTACAGTTTCATAACTTTCTGAACGGTCTACTTTGTCAGCTCGCCTCGGGACCATCTGTTCCCTTTATTTCTCTTCTTTTCGTAAAATTCTTGCGATTTTAAAACCACTGCGCCATTTTTTCCGTAGCAACGTATACTTATAGGTGCATTTAAAAGAAATAAAAAGAAAAGGTTCTTATAACACATAAGAGCTCGTATGATGAGGCCGTGAATCACGTCATTCCCACATTTTTTCTCTGTCTTCCGTCATAAAAAGAAAAATAACCGCAAACCTACAGTACTCCTTTAAGGCTTTAATATCGCGCTCATGAAAAAGTACAATCTACCACGTTACTGACCATATAACCGCGAAATTAAAGAAGCACCCCGAGACCAGCTTTACCAAGTACGTAATTGATTCGCGATTTTTTGCCCCCCTGGAACGAAGTGGAGATAAGCGGGCGTGGCGTGGCGCAATTCAACAGGTCTGGCTTTCGAACGAGCTCCGGCAAAAAGTCGTGCGCGCGACTAATTCCCTTAACGATATGGCCGAACGCGGGCGAGCGGAATAGCGAGAGAGGCGAGCTCGTGGCGAAGACGCGCGGAAATGAGGGGCTGCGTGGCTGACTTGGAACGAAGCGGCCGGACGACGCTGCGCGCATAATTTTTCGTGAATAAATGACGCGTCGTTCATTCTTTCATTCTTGCCTGGGTGAGCGAAGGAAGGTAAGTGTTTTTACTTCGGAAGTTTTTATTTCGAAATGGCAGAGCTCCGGGAAAAAATATTGTGTTTGCTCCGGGATCTGAGAGCTTTATTGTTCCTCTCGGCCGGGGCCGTTGCAGCCCGCGAGAGATTGCATATTTTATGAAGCCAGCATTCTCACAGTATCGCACTCGACGCCATTTCTGCATAAAACTCTGTACATAGCTCGGTAAAAAGATTGTATATAAAATAAACGACGTATCGGCTCGCGAGTCGAGCTTTGGCGTCTCAGTATTTAATTCCACCGTTAAGATGATTCAAAGTGTTTTCCCGGCGAGAAAGAAAAAATCCGTTTATCATTTCGAGCCTGCTTGCGGTGGACGCGTTCGAATTTGAAGTAAATTTACACCGAAGAGACTGAATCGAAATTGCGAAAATACAACTCTTCCCGGGGGTTTACTTTTACCTTCGCATAAAAATGAAAGAAATAAATCGCATGCCCTAAATTTCGATTCGATCTTTTCGGTATGAAAAGCTTGGTAACGTCGTGTAAAACTTGTACATAAACGAAAACGAACGTGAGGATAGTTTGAAAAAAAAAAAGAAAATAACATTTCCGTATTATAATAGAACCTATTTCGGAAATAAAAAAAATATACGTATATAACTGTACATACATCTGTCGATCTAAAGAAGTTGTGATTAATATGTAAATAAATCCGACGAGCTGGCGTTCTCGTTGTACAGACACAAAAGCGAGAGTAGTACATTACACGAGCGAAGCATTGCTGCTTTCATAGGAGCGATGCAAAATTCGCGTGATCAATGTGTAAATATATATGTATAAATATATAAATACGATTAAAACAAAAACGCGCGTTTTATCGAGCGAGAATCCATCTTAAGTGTACGATAGTCGATCGTGGCCACATAACTTCTAAGGATAGGTCGGGCTAGTCGATTATCGCTATATAGGAGAACTCGAGCGGTTGTGCTTTTGAACTTACGTCTAAACTCCACCGCGATCCACGAAGCTCATTGCACTTCTCGGTGAAAGTTTACGCGCTAATTGTAACGCTCACTGTACCGGGGAAGGTTCCTTCTTCCGCTCGCCACCTCCCCCTACCCTGTCCCCTGAATTGTTTAAAAAGAAAACCGCATGTATGTTCCTATAATCAGTGGCGGAAGGAACGTTTCTCGTACGGAATAAACGAATATAAATATATATATATATACAATTTATCGAGGTTGTATAAGCTAAGTTATTATGCAATGGTTGTAATTTTGTAGATCTAGGCTAAGGATAAAAAGAGTACGTTTCTTCAAAAAAAAAAAATCTAGCGTTAAATTTTTATCGTGGTTGACTATATAAATGCTGTTCGAATTACATTTATCGTATGTATATGATGAATTATATAAATCTTATATATATTATATATATAATATATATTACATATTTATAATTGTTCACGTTTTTTGCACTAAAGAGAATTTGATGAGATAATAGAACTTATTAACTAATGTGTTGTAAAAAGTGTACATACGTGATATCATTGCGAGAGCGAGCGTTATAAATCTGAATCGAATTTGTAATGTTTTTAATATATAGGAGTCGTATATTAAATGTATGAAAAAAGCCGCTTATAAGAGTTTTATAATTTCTTTCTGCTCGAATTGTCGTGTTATAACGAAGGTCATGCGAATAAAAATTATTATTTAAAAAAAAAAAAAAATTGTATAGAACAATTAATTGAATTTTGATGTATCTATTGAACGAGCCGATTGAACCCTCTCGAATCCCGCCAAAGAAAGTATATTACACTGTAATGTAAGCGCGAAGACACATCGGAAAGTAATCCCTCCTATTAAAGGTCGAACCTCTAAATAAGAATGGGTTTTTCTTACCCAGAAGAAAAATTTCAATATAAGTTGCATATAAAACTCCAACGAGGAAAACTTAAGGCAATCGCGCTTATCTTATCAACGGAGCCTTTTCACTGTACTTTCGCGCCGAGCGCTGTACATGTGCATCTATACCTTCGCACTTACCGCGCGATAAGCACTGCGCGGCGGCATCGGGAGAACGCGCGAGAAGTGCAGCGCGTGCTCTCAAGTGCATGCGTGCGCGGGATCAGCTGCTGTCGCGTGTCCGCGCGCGATATCGAACGAACGGGTCGAGGGAGGAGGAAAGTCGTACAAGAGGCGCCTATATGCACAAGGCGACGCTTGTTTTAAAGGTCGAGGCGAAGGGCGCTAATTGTGGGCGTCGTCGAGGCTGCATTAATAGCGACGAGGCGGTCGCGGCGGCCGAGGCGCCGGCGTCCCTAGAGCCCCGGGACGCGCGAGCGACTGACGCTTCTTCGCGGAGAAACGCCGCGGCGGCCGCCTTGCCCGCCCTCCCGGCCTCTCCCATCGATTTCTGTTAATTCGAGGCGATTAATACGCGCCTGTCGGGCGCAGCCTGCACCTTAATTCTTTTTTACCCCTCGTCCGGGTTAGGATAGTGTCGGGAATCTGTTAGACTGCATTAAAAGCTGTCACGGCCAGCCAGCCCGGCGGCGCGGTTGAATATATAAGTTTAAACGGCCGCGCCGCGGGGCACTCGGCGGAAAATTTGCCGGAACGCAGCGGCCGTCCGTTTCGTTTTATTCAATTCTTTTTTTCTGCAGAGAGCATCGTCTGTCACTCGGACACTTACTAAGTGATACGCTTGCTTGTTTACACGTGTAGCGTGGCGGGCGTGCACGTGAGATTCGAGGTAAGGCAAGTTAGCGGTGCATGATTAACGATCATTACCTGAGTTCGAGGGAGATTTCCATAATTCACACCGAGGGGGTCTCGACGTCTCGTTCCGCGGTGAAATCGAAAGCGTCACGTGAAAGCCGGCGATATCACGAAAATCCGCGGCGTCCCGCAATCGAAGCAATATATGCGAAAGCACCGCGGGCGCACGAATAAATCTAATTTACTTCTGTTAAAAAAAAAAAAAAGAAGGAAACAAAGAAAAAAAAGGTTCACGTCAGTAAAGTGCATCACGCGAGCATACTGCAAGTTCAACGTCGAGCTCACGGTGAAATTCACTTTAGTTGATCGATAAAGGCGCGTTGCACGCGACGCGGTTTATTGGATAGAAAAAGTATCCACGCGCGTGCGATTCGAGAGGTGTCTATATGTAGAGGAGCGCGTGAACGGATATCTTGTGCGACTGCGTGTATGCCATGTGCGAGAAGTGTACTGTGAATTTTAACATAAACAATATGTATAAATATGTATTTTTAGGTTTTTAAGTAGAGCGCATGAGGAAGTATTCGCGCGAGATGCGCGCCGATCAGCGAGCGCTCTCCTTTTTTTGTATCGAAAAGAAAAATGCACACTGCTCTGGAATAAACATGACGCTTGTTTGATTAATAGATGTGTGAAGCGCCAGATTATTGCAGCTGCGAAGTTAATCGCAGCGACGGCTGGGTTTGTGCTTTTCTCCTTGTTAGCCTTTTTCTCTTCATCACTCTCTCCTTCGCGCGACGATGAGCAATTTTTTTTTTTGCGCCCGCTTCGATCGTCTCGGAGAGAAAATGCGGAGAAAAGTGCAACCCTAAATAAACCTGCTACCCCCCCTTCAATTTCTCCCTCTACTTTATTTTAGCGTCTTTTTTTTTTTATTGCTCATTCTTGTCGTTTCTTTTTTACATAGTCGAAGCTCTTACAAAAAAAAAGTACTCATCCGTCAGCTGAAAAATTTAATTTAATTTAAATTAAATTGAAAATACTCATTCATTTATTTATTCGACGTTTTAATTAAAATACTAATCTCTTATAGTTTTATTGTACACTTGGGTCTATAAAAAAGAGATATATTATTTCAGCGAATTCAATAAAAGCTTTCATATCTTCAAATTCCT
The DNA here is from genome assembly GCA_035582955.1 of Sycophila texana. Classification (NCBI taxonomy): domain Eukaryota; kingdom Metazoa; phylum Arthropoda; class Insecta; order Hymenoptera; family Eurytomidae; genus Sycophila; species Sycophila texana. Next base: position 11,826,728 of record JAWWEN010000009.1, on the reverse strand, counting down.
AGTTTATTACATCTTTAAAATAAAAAATGTGGCAGTCAAGTTAATGAAAAATACCGCATTCAAGGTAAGCAGGATGGCCTTTCGAGCAAGGTAGGTATTATATAAACCATCCGCTCCGTAAAGCCACATGGAATTTCCGGCACGCCCCGGATCCGCCTGGTCGGTACTTAGGCGCACACCTCGGGCACCCATAGTCACAGTAATTTTTCTCCGCTTCGGGAAGGAGGAAATAAGAAAAGGAAAAGTAGAGCCACTCAAGGCGACGAGCAAACGCCGTCGAACTCCGGCGCCGCGGACGCCGTTAGCGCCGTCGCCCCTCCGTCGTTACGCGCGTCCCAGCTTAATTGGAACTTTTACAGTCGGGCGACGGGCGCGCGATCGAAGCCTCACGGCTCGTTTTTTATCGGCGAGCGCTTGTCTCCCCCGCGCGGCTTCGACGCGCCGCGTGGATGGCTCTTCCCTACTCCGCCGCTAACTAATATACGGCCCTCGCCTTTTACGCCCCGGCGACGTGCACGTCGCAGCATTCGCTGTATCCCGGTTTCTCTTCCCTTTTTATGGGGGACGATGGATACGTACCGCGTCGAGGCTACGACTTCTTTACTCGGCCGTTGAAGGCCTATTATTCTCGGGGTATATATACGTGACTAATTTTTCGTTCGACCCGGCGTCGAGAGGCCGCTACGGAGATAAAGCACGTACCGCAAAATATCGGCCTTTACTCGCATTAGAAACTATCAATAAAACAAGGTGATTCATGAGCGCTCTTCGCTAATATTTGTGCGCATAATACGTTCAATTGAGGAAAAGTCTTTTATAACATTTTTTTTGTTTGCCGTTGTTTGCAAAAGCTTTATTTCGCGTGTATTTCATTATTATAGCAAGCACTTTAGAGAGCTTTATCGCAATTCTTTTTACCGATAGGAGCTGCGGCGGGTAACATTAAAAATTCGAAGCTACTTTTATAGCGTTGAAATCAAATCATAGCCAGCACCTGCGAACTAGTGAATTCAACGCACGTTTCATTTGTTCAGTATTTACTCTTTTTTCACACAATCGATCGTGTAAATGGTCGTTTTATCGCGGCCAGCAATTTTCCCGCGAAAAAAACTTTTGCTTTCGCGCGAACAAAAGGAAAAAAGGATTAATTACGCTAGCGCTGTATCTGGCTGAATCTATTTTATTTTTCCCTATAAATTTTAATCAAACCCGTTGAAAAGGCAATACTTTATTAATAAACCGCAGTATTATTAAAATCCGCAGGAATAAATCGTCCTTTCAACGGCTACCACGAAGGCAGTCGATTATTTATCGCGCCGAATAAAAAAAAAAAGAAGGAAAGAAACATTATACGAATTTATGAAAAATCGATGCAGCGCGCGCGCGCGCGCCACACTGAATATTCGTATTTCGATATACACGCGCGAGTATCCGTGGAGTCTAATAGCCGCGTAATGAACGTGCATTATTCAAAATAGATAGCGTACGTGATAGCTCAAAGTGTCCCGCGGTTATTTTAGATAATTATACGCGCGACGCGGCAAGTGGCACCCCAGAGAAAACGATTTGCACTTAATGAGGTATAACGATTTCGCTCGCGGCCACGCCACCGCGTGTGCCGTCGGCGCATTCGTTATATCGCCTGCACTTTTTACGCTTCCCATTGCAGCAAACACTCGACTGACCCTCAACTCCAACTCCCACCGCAGCACTCGAACCAATTAAAGACTACGTTCTAGCCTCGCGCGATAAGATTATTACCTTTAAAAAAAAAAAAAAAAAATCCAAGCTCGAGCCGACACCGATAATACAGTAGCACGAAAACACTCATCGGCCCGAGCTGTTATCTTAAAGACTCGCTGCTTCATCGGAACCTTTTACCCGACCCTTTCAGCGAGCTCCCGCGCGCGCGAGACAAAAAGACGAGAGAGTCGTCCTTCTGTTCTTTTTATGGGGGCCGTTAAGCCGTAAAAGAAAAAGAAGAGGAAAGCGAGATAACGGAGCGCGCCGCTATCCGACGCTCGCTGCCGGAGAAAAATCGTCATCGCGTAACAAAGCGACCGGGACGGTTGCGCATGGAGATTCCAGGGGATTGTCCAAGGAGCCGCTCTTCCGGAGCGCGGAGCGCCAAAGAATGGCTCCACTCAACGTGAGAATCCGTTTTCTGCGCGCTCCAGGAGCAAACCGAGTGGTCGAGCTGCTTCCGATTTTCTCGTCGTCGCACCCTTCTCTGATCTCTACAGCTCTCTCTCTCTCTCTCTCTCTCTCTCTCTCTCTCTCTCTCTCTCTCTCTTTTTTCTCCAGTGCAGGGCGCCCTGCCTCATGTACTCCCCAGGGAGATGGCTTTTACGCCGCCTGAAGAATCGACCTCCTTCTCGCCCGAGGAGGAAAAGCAGTTTATCGCTTTCGAGAAGATGGCGTTAATTTATTTTCGCGAGCGCGCCCGCTTTATTGTCGAAACTGGTTTTCTCATTTTGCCTCCGCTGATCGAGAGAACGGAAACTAAACTCGTTCGTTTATTCTTTTTTTTCATTAAAGCTGAGAATGGCGTGTATTGTAACGTGTAACGCATTTGTAACGTCATCAATTTGGTGTTTTTTTTTTTTTTATCATTAAAAGGAAATTTCGATTGATCAATTATCGAGATGCTGTTATTCAAAGATCGAATATGATAACAGACCTCTATTTAATTGAAAATATTCCATGAAAATATTCGATTGAAAGTTAAATACGCTTAATTGAAGGATGGAATATGGCTTAACAGTAGAAATAAAATCGCACGTTTACATTCCGTTTAAGCTCCGAAAAAGTCCTTGACATTTTTATTTCGTTCGTCGTATAAATCAAATAAAATCATTTAATCACCGACGGTACATTTATTCATTTAAATATTATAATACTGTGAAATAATTCAATTATAATTATAACACTACAATTACAATACACATAACACTAGAAAGTACTTAGCAGAATATTAATAACCACTATAAAGTAGTTGGCTGACTAAACTCGTGCGTAACTACTTAAATCAACAAACTCCGTAATTAGTTCATTAAAACGCCTTGAAACTCGCGAAAAACAACGCGAAAGTCGGAGGAGCGCGATTGACAATGAAAAAACATACAAGAGCCCATTACCGTACGAAAACGAGGCGAAAACGAGGTTTCAGGAGGAGCCGGGAAAATCTCATATCGCGCCGGCGGGCCGGATGACGCGCTCGTGCAAAGCATCGTCGGCCGCTGCATAATTTCGCGTCGAATTCCGGGCAACGCTCGCGGCATACAAATCAACAGTGAGGGGAAACTGGGTTACGCGACGTCGAGCTGACGCGGACAAAAAAAAAAAACACAAGGCGACAACAGTCATGGAGGTTCGCGGCGGCAAGCTTGATGCATCCTCCCCTCGATTCAATGCTTCGGGGGTGAATCCAGCTGGCCTCTTTTTTGTTATTAATTAATTTGGGAGGAAAAGTTGTGGATAGAATTCGAGAAGGGCCACGTGCCTAGAGGGTAGGACTGCAGGCTCAAGTGACAAGTAAGCCAGTGGATCTGAACATTGAATTACTTTTTTGTTTTTAATGTAAGAGCTACTGCGACGAAATGTCGGAGTTTTGTTAATTTAGTAAATTAAAATGAGATTTTTTCTTTGCTTTTAATTTCTGAATGTGTATATCTTATTAAAAATTCCATTACAATGTGTGTGTGTGTTTTTTTTTTTTTATATTAAAAATATTAAAATTCAATATAGTTTGCTGTTTTTCATTTAGTCTCATTTGCAATTGAATCAGTACTAGATTATGGCAGAGTTTATTTGCGATAGTTTGTACGGTAATGAATCATATTGAAAATTATACTGTTACAGTTACCTCACCCATATTGATACGTAACTCATTAAATAGTGATTACACTATGTGTACACAATATTAGATCGATTTCCTGTTCTTTGGAGTCACGTAGCTCTATTTATATGCACAGTAGAAAATTACTGAGCTCATTTTACCACGTTGAATAATCAAATTTGTAGTTATTGTCGGACGAATCACAATCTTATTAGGCAGTTATCGTTAATGAAAATTTTGCTAATAAAATGACAATCATTTAAATTGATTATAAAATAATGATTACTTAATATAACTCATGCAATTGATTAAAACTTGAAACAATAATTATAAGATTCGAAGTGATGATCTCACTAAAAAGTTTTCGTCAACGAAGTGAAAAAGTCTGTAGCAAAACAGTTTCAAAAGACTGAAAATCGATTTAATCACAATAACAGCGTTGCATAAAATAAAAACATGTCGTGTTGCCTTTCAACTTGGAATGTATATCTGAAACTTCTTGACGTTTAAAGCTTCTGGAATAGCTGCAGGCGCAGTCGCTCGGCTGGTTCATCCCGTTTTCATCCTTTCCATTATTGACTGAGTCATATTGCAACAAAATATACTTTTACAATGCTTGCCAAAGAAAGTAACTAAAAAAATTAAAATACTCGTCAATAAATATTTATAAGTATTGATAAATTTGATAACGTTATATCATCAACAAAATCAAAAATAAAGAAAATGAAAAGTCAATGAGAAAAAAATATTAAAAATTGATGGCTTAGCAAATTTTACTTACAAAAGTAAATTAAAACTTTAATTTAAAACATTAAAAAACCATTTTGTAAACTGTGTGGCGCTATCTGGTACATATGAACATATTAAAAGTACGAATTACTTGGAAATAATTTCGTGTTACTCATATGGTAAATGCTTAGAAGCAGAACTGCAGGCACCCGCTGAAGGTTACCTCTGCAATAGTAAATTCAATGATATCGATAAAAACTGCACGCACATAGTACTAAAATAAATAATAACTAGAATTCACACGCGCGCTTCGCGCGCTGATTATTTTAGTTCGGAGACGACAAAAACAAAAAAGTAACCGCTTAATTGCTACTACTTTCACACTCTTCAATTTCGATAATGCGATAATTCGACTTTATTCAATTCGATCATAATCGCAATGCATTTTAATATAAGGGAAAGGAATTACAATACATAAAAATAAAAGCGTTAGTAAAGTGACATAGGCTATTTAAAAAAAAATATATAAGTCAAATATTCGTTACATTTGGCTAATAAATTGCCAAAAGATAATTAACTTTTTATTGAAAAATATAAAAAACAATGATTAAATTAATTTTTCTTGTTGTTGTTTAACACATTTCATTTGCTGCGATCATTGCAATAACTTATTTTTCGTAATATTTGAATTTAAGCAATTGCATTCTATTGTTAAAATTGTAAACTTATAATATTTGTATAGTTGTATATTAAAATGTTATTCTATAATACACAATTGTGATAAAATGCAATTTTTTCTATTTTACTCGGTATATAATATATACATTCTTTTTACTTGAAATAAAATAATAAACTATACTTAAGTTTAATACTGTTATTAAAATTCCGTTAATTTCGCTTTAAATTTTCTCTGATTTTGTTCTGCAGCTATCCTTTTTTCAGAAGCTCGCAACTTGGTAATTTGCTTTTGTGCCTCATTATATTTAGAGACTATTGTATTATACTGGACACTTCCCTGGCTAAACTGCCTTAAATTATTTTGCAGTTTTGTTGATTCCTTCTCTAATCTTGTTATGTCTTCTCCAATTTGATAACTAGCAATATTTAAATTTTTATTTGACTCTTTCTTTAACTCTTTATGAGTTCTGGAACTACTCGGCTCAGGTTTTGATGCTGAAATTATAAATGTATTTATATGTATGTATAAATAAATAATATTTTTTATATTTCATAATTTGTAAATGCATGTTTTACTCACTTTTATCTCCAAATGTATTGTTGATAAAAGAAAAAACATTATTTTTTTCTCTTTGTTTTTCCCTCAGATATTCTTTTTGACGTTGTTGTTCCATTTTTTTCTTCTGTCTTTGCATTTTTCTTTCTACACTAAACAAATCTTTATCTCCTCCTGCATTTTCCCTTAAAGTCATACAATGATCTGCAAATAATAATAATAATAATAAAGCATTCTGAGCAATACATTTTTAATTTCGAGAAAAGGGAAATTTAAATATTTACCTAAAGATTTACCAGCTGGTAATACAGTAGCTTCAACAGGATTTACTCTACCGTCAGCTCTTTTTCCCAAACCAGTGCCAGTGATATATCCCATTTGAGCCATTAATTTACTACCCATTCCTCTGGTATGCTGTTCCCATCCACCTAAACGTTGGCAGGAATCAATTGATAAAAGTGCCTTATGTACAACCTCTTCATTTTGAAAAGATGACATTTCTTGTTCATAGTCACTATCATCTGACGAATCTGACATTTGTAGGCCAGCATCATCTAAAAATATTAATTTCTTATAAAACCTATTTCCAATTGATTTATTTAAATTTTCTAGAAATTTATCATTACCAAGAGGAAGAATGTCATCTATAGGAACTTCTATTACATTACCACTAGCTTCAAATTTAACTTCATATTCATCATTTTTCTCATCAGGGGTTTTCAGTATGATACATCTATGCCATAATTTATTTCTTTGTTTTGCCAACACTCTGCTACCCATTTTCAAATTAGAAAAATCTGGCTCTCTAAAAGTATATAAATGAAAAAACTAGTTTGCTATCCATTTAAACATTATTACTTATTTATACAAATAATTGTATCAGTACTTGTATTCTTGTATACTAGTAAATGGAATAACTTCTCCATGTGAAAAATGACATTGTTCTTCAGAAAATTTACAAGAGCCGTCTAAGTAATAAGGACATGGAAGCATTTCTTTATGCGTTGGATTAATAAAAAGTACCCGCACCTACAAAATACAAATTAATATTAAAGAAACAGTAACACTCTCCTATAAAACCAAATGTTAATGTTACCATTATATCGTTTAAGCTAGAAAGTTGATCCTCATTTTTGAAAACTGAGCAAACCATTGCATTGTGATATCCTGTACCTCCCCAGCTACTGCCATGTGGTGCTCGACATTTGGTCCCTTCAAGAGCCTTTAATTCGTCCTACAGTATAAAACTGTCTTATAGTTATGCTTTTATAAATGTTATCATACATCATTATACTGACTTCTAAATTATTTGATGGTTGAACAACAGATTCTGCACTGTTGCTTTCTTGATCATCTAATTTTGCTAACTCTGCCTGAAAAAGAAATTTTATAATTTAATTTAATAATCTTTATATTCTAAAATCTTACATATAAGTGGAAAATAAAAAGTACCTTAAATAAATCATATTCGTTGTCCAATGTATTTGCAGATGATTCCGCTTTATTTGTTGGTACTTCACTTTTGTCTTCACTGCTTCCAAAACTTTCTTGAGTAAGCTGTATAATTTCTTTTAGATCCGACTGTAAACTTAGTAAGCCCTCCCTCTCGGAAGCACTTGCATTTTCTAGAGCTTGTTGCACTTGGCGCAACTAACAAGTACAGTAGTGACAATAATTAAAAAAAACAGTTTCATCATTTGGTTAAAAAGGTTCATAGTAAAAATTTATTATTATATTACTATTGTAATTAATATACCTGATCTTGATATTGAGTGACAGCTTCTTTCAAATCGTCCATGTTTATATTATTTTTAGGTGTAATTAAACAAACGCAGGCATCAAGAAAGTGAAATTACTTTCTCGTTACTCCATCAAAACGAAAACTCAAAATGAAATAAACTTGAAGGAAGTATATAAGCGTATGGGGAATTATTTGCAGGCGTTGCAGGCGATTTCCATTCACTGAAATTATTAGACGACATGCACACATCTATTATCTATGCACCATTTCAACATCATCTTATCTACAATATCTTATATTCATCTACTCATGTGGCTCCATCTGAGACTTCTGCGGCCGAGGTACCGGAATACTTGCGGCGAGCTCGTCCATTTTCTTCGTTGGCGTCACCATGGTAAGACCTATTTTTTTAATCCGAAAATATTTACACCATCCCTACAACAATCCACTTGTAACGCGATTGAATATGTTCAATAATACTTACTTTAAACAGTTAATAATATATTTTTCAATAATTGCAAATAAATTTATAAAAATTTATTCGTTAAAGTTAAATGCATAAAACTAGATATAAAAAGTATTTCATCTTGCAAAATGCTAACGTATTTTCATTATTTTCATCAATTGTACATCTATTTTCAAAGAAGTTTAATATTTTTTGATTTAATATATGTAAACAATTAGCAATTTATTGAAAAATTTATATTAAATTCAATTTGTATACTCACAGAGTATTCTAACCTATGAACACGTCGAGCACATTTTTTACTCCGATTTACTACTTTCCCACAAACACTTCTCTATGATGATTTAGATTTATTATGTTTATGGTTTTAAACTGAAAATCCATGTAGAAGATTTTCTAGGGCGGTCTGAGCAATTGCTGCTTAATGAAATACCGCCGCCACGTGTGTGCTCCAAAATTAACCATTTCTACCTTTGCTTTACAGTCGCACAGAAAGTTCAGTGCGCCGCGTCACGGTTCTATGGGGTTCTACCCCAAGAAGAGGTCCCAGCGTCATCGTGGTAAGGTAAAGGCCTTCCCCAAGGATGACCCGACCAAGCCGGTTCACCTTACCGCCTTCATCGGTTACAAGGCTGGTATGACCCACGTTGTGCGCGAGGCTGATCGTCCTGGTTCAAGTAAGTATTGGCAAAGGAATTTCATTTCAATTCAATTTTTTAATGTAGATCACAGTCGTTTAAAAAAGAAAAGTCGAAAGTAGTGGTCGACCACGTGGTTGGCTAAAATGAGAAATTGATCTAATAGTATATTTTAGTACGAGTGTGGAAGATGATTATTTAAGTCGTACGAACTGAATAATTGATTAAGCACCAGTATACTATACAATATTTTATAGCACGAGGGCTGAAAATTGGCATTAAAGTTGCCATTTTGAGGTTAGAGTGCTATAAATTTAAATAATATTTGTGAAAGTATTAAATATCGATGCCTTTATTGGTCCATTGGATGAGTGCAGCAATGCATTCTTTGATGGATTAATAGCAGTTCTGGAGCTGTTTGATCTTGTGCGGTATATTCCTAACTGCGGTGTCGAAAAGCAACTCAGCCCCCTACTTGTAGGTGTGTGCAGAGGTCCAGTATATTCCATAACCTTGATGTAGCCCATTGGGCCATGACAGAGAGAAAAACCATACTGGGCACAGTCTTTTACTTAAAAAAATTAATTTTTATTTAGTTAATATTTATTTTAAGTACCATAACTAATATTTTCTTTTATTTCTACAGAGGTTAACAAGAAGGAGATCGTAGAAGCTGTAACCATTTTGGAAACACCACCAATGATCATTGTCGGAGTTGTTGGTTACATTGAAACCCCTCATGGTCTTCGTGCTCTGACCAGCGTTTGGGCTGAGCATCTTTCTGAAGACTGCAGAAGGCGTTTCTACAAGAACTGGTAAGATTCTAAAAAATAAATTTATAATATTTATTAAATCTTGCTATAAATATTAGAATTTATTAAACTCGTCCCTCTTAAGCTCTCCGCTCTGAAGATGAGAGTCTTTATTTGACGGTATTGGCCATGAGTTTTCCAAAACTCACATAGGCTGGTCTGGCAAGTGTGTTTGATCTCCGCTCATTTATGATGAGGTCTTCACATTGCAATTTAGGGACTTGCCTGCATAGAAAGGATATTTCGTTGTTCACAGGTACAAGAGCAAGAAGAAGGCTTTCTCTAAGGCCTCCAAGAAATGGCAAGATGATTTGGGACGTGCCTCCATTGAGAAGGATTTCAAGAAAATCGTAAAGTACTGCAAAGTTGTCCGTGTCATTGCCCATACTCAGGTATGTGTACATCAATTTTACTTGTTGAATATTAACTTATTCTCAATCAAGTGAATATTAAAGTATTTACTTATTTACTTATCATTATTTTCCTATTCTTTTTCTTCAGATGAAACTGTTGAGACAACGTCAAAAGAAGGCCCACATTATGGAAATCCAAGTCAATGGTGGAACCATTGAAGAGAAAGTTAAATGGGCTAGAGAACACCTTGAAAAATCCATCCCAGTCAATAATGTCTTTGCTCCTGATGAGATGATTGATGTTATCGGTGTCACTAAGGGAAAAGGATACAAGGGTAAGATATAATTAATATCAAGCTAATTGCTTAATTCAGTGAAGGCTAATTATAAAGAAATTTATTATTATTATTTAAAGTCAAATGGTCTGTAAATTATATGATGATAAAACATGATGTGCCTTATCAGACTATTCTGGTGAAAACATCATGCTGCCTTCCTACTGAAATTACAAAAAAATGAATCAATTGATTGACCATATATCATAAAGGTATATTAAATTATCATTTTATTTGCAGGTGTTACTTCTCGTTGGCACACAAAGAAATTGCCGCGTAAGACACACAAGGGTCTCAGGAAGGTCGCCTGTATTGGAGCATGGCATCCTAGCAGAGTTTCTTTCACTGTTGCCCGTGCTGGTCAGAAGGGTTACCACCACCGTACTGAAATGAACAAGAAAATCTATCGTATTGGACAGGAAATCCACACTAAGGATGGAAAGGTAGTTTAATTTTGCATTTTGTTTAAACTTTTGCCTCTGAAAAATTGGGCTTGTTAATCGTGTCAAGTTTGAAATGGTTTTACACCATGAGGCTAGATTAATTGCTGTGTCATAGTTCTCCATTATGCGTATTTGCACTTTGGAGATTCCCATTCATGCTACAGTTGTATGTTGAAAAAAAATGATTTTGATCTTAATTATCGATGTATAACTACATTTTTGTTTTTACTTTAGATTGTCAAGAACAACGCTTCCACAGAGTACGATTTGACTGAGAAGAGCATCACTCCCATGGGAGGTTTCCCCCACTATGGTGAGGTCAATAACGACTTCGTCATGATCAAGGGTTGCTGCATGGGACCTAAAAAGCGTGTTATCACTCTGAGAAAGGTGTGTACTTTATTTTATTTTCAAATATTAAACAATTTTTTTTTAATTATCAATTATTTATTATGATGAGTATTCCTAGAGCCAAAAGGATTATGAGTACTGAAATATGATTCTTAATGATAGGACTGATGTTTTAAAACTTAAAATAAAATTAATTTGTTTTTCATCTTTACTTGAATGACTAAAAGTATTGCTTTTTTATTACAGTCGCTCCTCGTTCACACCAAACGAGCGGCTCTGGAAAAGATCAACCTCAAGTTCATCGACACGAGCTCCAAATTCGGTCATGGACGATTCCAGACCGCCACCGACAAGGCTTCGTTTATGGGCCAACTGAAGAAAGACCGCGTACGAGAAGAACTGGCTCAGGCCACGGCCGCTGCTTCCACGACAAGTGGAGCTGCGACTGCCGCTCAGTAATCTTCATACTATGTATGTTGATTGTTGATAAAAAAACATCTTTAAACTTAAATGCAAATCGACTTATTTTTGTTAAAAAATAGTTCCAAATCCAAGTAATCCTTCCTCTGCAATAAGTAACTGTTTACTTTCAGTGGTTTATAATCTTGAAATTTTCATTTTAATATTTTTAACGGTTTCCAAATCTTCAAAATTTAAACTTTAAAGTTACGATTTAGTTGAAACTAAAATCTTTTTAAATTACTCTAATTATATTAATTAATTGAAAAATCGGAAGTTTCTTTATGAAGAATTAAAAGATACAGAGAAGAGGAATCCAAGAGAAATCCACTTCTTTTAAAGGTTCGTAAATGCCATTTTTTTTAACATAAAAGCATTGTTATTATTTCACTGTGATGATTTATTTTTAAGCCAAAAGGATTATGAAAAAAACACCATGATTCTACAATTTAAAACTGAAGTTCTAAATGAATAATAACAATGTATCATTGTTTCTGTAGGCAAATTAATAATTATTATTTATTATTTTCAGCTTACCCTGGGGGAACAGATCTTGCAAAGACATCCGGAGGAAGACTGGTTTAAAAAAAATTGTTTATATTTTTTAAATAAAAATAAATCATACTTGCTAAAAGTATAAAGATTATGTAATTATTTATAGAATTATCATTCGAATAGCTATTAAAAAGTACCTCAAAATGTTTAAACTAAAATACGTTCATCCAATCATTTAAAAATTTTACTGATAGCAAGAAACAATTAAATTCTTATTAAATCTGATCACATTCAATGTAAAAAAAAAACAAAGCTTACTTCCAAGTAATGTATAAGAAACGTAGATATCGGATACAGCACGTCTTGATTGCGCGCATCTCTTCGTGTATTCCTATTCGTAAAACATGAGTATCTGCCTCGCTCAAGCTGAAAAAGTTTCGTGACTGGGCACTGCAGCACGCGAATCTGAAATGCGCACACAGACGGTACCGGGCGTTCAGCAGCCGACTTGCCGCGGGCAATCTGTGCGACGGCGGCATTATGGAAATTCGCGCCGGGGTTGCAATTGAAGCGCGCGCAAGTTAAAGCCGAGTCGGCTGGTGCCCTTTAGCAATGGCGCAATTTGCAAGCAAACAGGCCATTAAGCTCGCGATGCCGAGTACCAACGCTTCTAATGCCTCGGACGTGCCTGCGCGGCTGTACGTACGCCCAAGCGCTGGCTGACTTGGCTCTTTAACGGAAACTCCCCCGCGACGCGACGACTTGCTGCTTCTTCTTCACTTCTCTTTAATTGCCTCGTTTCAGAAACGTTAGTCTTTGCGGTGGGAGATGAAAATACACTGTTTTAGGAAGCGTTTCTTTCGCGATAATTAATTTCTTTTGTATATAACGTAAATTTTTTATGTACATAGAAAAAGTTATAAAAGTTAAAAAGTTTGCAAGCTTTGTCATATTGTTAATATTTTTCAATTAATCAAAAGCAGAGTTATAAGCGACAGTGTCACTATATAATATATGTACAAGGAAAAAATCTTTGACAATACATGAGAAATCAGTATATTATTTATAATAAAATAAATCTTCTCAAATTCGTTTCGAATTTTTATCGCATCAAACTAAAGTGAACGATAAAGAAATAAATGTATATACCATTATCGAAATCGACCATGTCGACGAAGCGCCTTGCACCGACCCACCCCCGTCAGCGTAAACGCGCGGTAGGCGCGGACTCGCCGGAGTAGGCGGCGCGGCTCTGATTCCTGCTATGCCGTATTCAGAGCATCAAGCGCGCTCGGGCTCTCGGTGAAAAGGCGTTCCGCTTTTCTGAATATATTCCAATTAAAAAGTCGGAGCTTCGTTACACTCCGGCCCTTTGGTTCCCGACCCCCCGCGGTCTCCTCGCCCACCCCCACACGCGCGCCCGCACTCGCTCAATCCTCGCACACGTACGTAAATACGCGCATCCCCTTACTTCTGGCTCTTTACTCCCGCCCTCTTCCACCTCCTTTCCGCGCCCTCCGTTCGTCTCCCAACAATTACTCGGGTATTTTTTTAAGGAATTAAAAAAAAAAAAAAAAAAAAACAGGAAGCCGCGACGTCGCGACCGACGAGATGCGTACCCAACCCACCGCGATACAGGCTGCCTTGTTCCGCGCGTCTCGCGCCTCATTCGGGAGAAAAAAGGAGAGCGCTTTTCCTTGCGGTTGGCGGAATAACGACGGGAAACGCGTGCCCAAGTGCCGAACGCCGCCGTGTACGGGGTGCACGTGCACCTTTGTCAACTCCACCCCTCGATATGTACTTTTGCGCGATGTGTGCCCGAGGCCCGTGACTTTAACGCGGTAGACCCCCGCTGCGGCGACTTACATGATCTTTTCCGTCGCGATCGGTTTGAATCTCCTGCGAGCGACTCAGACGTCGGGTTGAACGGAAGATATTACGACTCCAAATAGGAAGGTACGAGGATTTCAGGAATTTTTATGTTTTGATTAAAGTCTGTGAAAAAAAATCATATAAGTAAAAATAAAGTTAATTAATAAAAAAATTTTTTATCTGCACTTATTTCTGCAGCCTTATATGTTTATAGCTACAAAAATTAGTGAATCAAATCTATCAATTGAGTATCAATTTTTCTAAGGAGATAACAAATTAAATTATTTAATTGTAAAGTATTAACTTTACCGTCGATCACTTAAGTAGATTTAGCATACTAATAAACCGCGAATCAGAAAACCTGTTAAGAAGGAAACAAAAAATTCGTAAGTGATATCCAATTATTCTACATTATATTTAAGGTGGTTATCGTGATTTTTCACTTTCTTAAGAAGTTGCTCAAAAAAATCATACGCGTAGCTTTTACTTTA
>JAWWEN010000009.1:11802345-11812371 GCA_035582955.1 Sycophila texana | reverse complement strand
TAGTGCTGATTTAGTACTCCCAAAAATGCGCACTAGTGCGTGAAGTACTACTTCACGCACAGAGTTGCATAAAATTAATTTTCTTACTTCATCCGATTCTTCAACGATATCACTGTACGTTATAAGAGGGACATTCAATGCTACTCTTAACTCATCTGCAAGCTGTAGTTTATCTGTTAAAACATTTTTATATTATATCCTTAAACAAATTAAAAACGCTGCTATTATCGCCTAAATAAAACTTACCGCATTCCGGTGGCGCTAAAATAATTATTCTTGGTACGTCGAGTCGTCGAACTGCGTGATCAACGCTTTGTTTCAAAAAGAGCACGTGATCACTCGGCGTTTTAATGAGCAGCATCATTGCCAATTCCTGATTTATTCAAAATTATTTTTCGTTAACATTTAAGTAATGGTAAATAAATAGTGAAAATTAAGCACCTGAAATAATTCGAAAATCCGATGCCTTTCAAGGTAGCTTGTGAACTCCGACGATAGCATAGAATAATCTCTTTTCCTCAAACGTCTTGCCTCTACCATTTTTTAATTAAATACGATGTTTAATGACGCTGCAATTCGTTAATTCACTTTCGAATCTTGTTATTTATTTGCAGGTTAGATGTCACGCTTTTGACATTCACATATTTTGCACATTTCAACAATCCGCCCGAAGTTATATCGAAAAAAACACTTGTATCAATGTGGAAAAATAGGATTCTAAATAAAAAAATTTTAATTAACAAATTGTATTAAATTTTCAAACAAATAAAAAAATTCTGAGTTACCTTCAAAAAATGCTGGAAGCTGAAGTGCACAATTCATAATATTAATAAATTTGCAAGATCCTATAATATACCCTACATACAAGTAACTTCAATGGAGGCCTCTATTTTCTTGAGACTTCTAAATTATGTAGAATTTTGCGCAGCGTATTACTTAAATTGCTCCTGTAAAAATGAAATAATAAATTAATTAAGCAGAAGAAAAAAATGAATAAAATGTATAGTGAGTGCGACAACACAATTAACTTTGCCTGGAATTCTCTAAATTTTGCCACTTTTATCTCACAGTAAGTTCGCTAATTTTTTCTAACGACGATTTATTTAAAGTAGAAATGTTTTAGTCAATTTCATAGCTGCAGATGTCTCCAACAAGCAATTTTTTGACACAGACTTTTGAATGTACCTTCCGTTCAAAAACTTTACTTAATGATTAATTCTATTTACGATATTCAGAACAGCAATTCGCGAGTCTCAGCAATAACAACAACAACTTTCGCACTACGCAGTGTCCATGAAGAGCACGAATGTCCCCTCCCCTTCATTTTGCAAAGCATTCGAAGTATTAGTTTAACTTTTTATACATTTAACTGCCTACCGCTATTTTTCATATCTGTATAATACGCAAGTAGTAAATTTAAGATAAATAACCTTACTGCAAGATAGATTAGTAGCGATGTTACAGCAGTTGTGTTTAAACAGCTAATAAGGCACTTCGAGTACGCCGCCACGATTGGATGACGCCAACTGCTCCAAAATGCCTACCTTCGCGGCGAACGCTTACACGTCCCTCCGGCGGAGCAGACTCTATATTATAGCCGAGCACGCCTTTCCCCACTTGGAGCATGCAGCCGCTCTGCTCAGCAGTTGCGGCACCGAACCTTCTTTTGGGCTCGTGCGGCAGGCCCGAGCGCGTGGCGTGGCGCGTTTTCGAGCTCGAGTGTCAGCGGGAAAAAAGCGCCGACGATGTCGGACCTGGACGAGAAGGTCGACGACCTCGAGATCGAGGAGTCCGGCAAGAAGAAGCTCACGCACAAGGAAAAGAAGAAGCTGAAAAAGCAGCAGGAATATGAGCGGACGATTGAGATGATGACCAAGGCGGGCGGCCAGGGGCACAGTGAGCTGGAATCGAATTTCACCGTTTCACAGAGCCAGACGCAGACTCGCGGTAATCAGCAGCTGGAAAATGCTGTTGATATTAAGGTTGAAAACTTCAGCATCGCTGCCAAGGGCAAGGAACTGTTCACCAATGCCAGTCTGCTCATCGCTCAAGGCAGACGTTACGGTCTGGTAGGGCCCAATGGGTATGTATTCACTCTTTTTTTAGATTTTGTAGCTAGTTCGCTGATAAGAAGGATGCAGTTATGTAATTCGGTGCCTTGTACTTTGACAGACATGGAAAAACTACCTTGCTGAGGCATCTCGCCAAAAGAGCTTTCAATATTCCACCCAATATTGATATATTGTACTGTGAGCAAGAGGTCGTAGCTGATGAAACACCAGCTGTGGAGGTAGTTTTGAAAGCCGATGTAAAGTGTAATGAGCTGAAGGAGGAGTGTAAAAAATTGGAAGAGAAAGTTGAGCAAGGAGACACCACTGTTCAAGACAGGTTACAGGAAGTAAGGCCATGACTTATACTTTTAGTTTTATTTTTAGAAATCACTTCTGAGATTGACTTATCAAATTATCTTGAAATATTTGTATGTTTAGGTATACGAAGAATTGAAGGCGATTGGTGCTGATTCAGCAGAACCTAGAGCTCGCAGAATCCTGGCTGGTTTAGGATTCAGCAAAGAAATGCAAGGCAGAGCAACCAAAAATTTTTCTGGTGGTTGGCGTATGCGTGTGTCTTTAGCTAGAGCACTATTTTTAGAACCTACACTATTACTGTTGGATGAACCAACGAATCATTTAGATTTGAATGCTGTTATTTGGTTAGATAATTATTTGCAAGGATGGAAGAAAACTTTGCTGGTTGTTTCTCACGATCAAAGTTTCTTGGATAATGTTTGTACAGATATTATACACTTGGATCAACAAAAATTATTTTATTACAAGGGTAACTACAGTATGTTCAAGAAAATGTACTCCCAAAAATGCAAAGAAATGCTAAAAGCATATGAGCAGCAAGAAAAACGTTTAAAGAATCTGAAATCTCAGGGACAAAGTAAAAAGCAAGCAGAGAAGAAACAAAAAGAAGCTCTTACGAGAAAGCAAGAGAAAAATAAGACCAAAATGCAAAAACAAGAGGAAGATACTGGACCAACAGAATTATTGCAGAAACCAAGAGAATATATTGTCAAATTCAGCTTTCCTGATCCACCCCCACTTCAACCACCAATTCTGGGACTTCATGGTAAAATTAAAAAAAATTTTTTAAATATTTTTGAAAAATAGAACAATATGTTGATTATGCTTTATTTCCAGAAATTACATTTGCTTTTGAAGGTCATAAGCCTCTTTTTATTGATGCTGACTTTGGTATAGATTTAAATTCTCGTGTGGCTATTGTTGGCCCTAATGGTGTTGGCAAAACCACATTTTTAAAACTATTAGTTGGTGATCTTTCTCCACAAAAAGGAGAATTAATAAGAAATCACAGATTAGTAAGCAAACAAATTTTATTTATTATTATGTCAAAATAAGAATTTATCTGTAAAATATTTGCTTAATGATAAAACTTAAATTTTCAGAGAATAGGAAGGTTTGACCAACATTCAGGAGAACATCTTACTGCTGAAGAAAGTCCCACAGAATATTTAATTCGGTTATTTGATCTTCAGTATGAAAAGGCAAGAAAACAGTTAGGAACATTTGGTTTAAGTGGACATGCACACACAATCAAAATGAAGGATCTGTCTGGTGGTCAAAAAGCAAGAGTTGCTATGGCAGAACTTTGCCTTAATGCACCTGATGTACTCATTTTGGATGAACCTACAAATAACTTGGACATTGAGTCCATTGATGCCTTAGCAGAAGCCATCAACCGATACAAAGGTGGTGTTGTAATAGTGTCTCACGACGAACGACTGATCAGGGAAACTGAGTGTTGTTTATATGTAATTGAGAATCAAACAATCAATGAAATTGATGGTGACTTTGACGACTACAGGAAAGAACTGCTTGAAAGCTTGGGTGAAGTTGTTAATAACCCAAGTATAGCAGCTAATGCTGCAGTCTTACAGTGACTGACAAATATGAATGAACTTTAGCCTAAACCAATTTTTTTATCAGTTTAATTAAAAAAAAAATTATGAAAATCGCCTTGGCATTTATTGATTTCTTATTACAGAAATTAACTTTATATGATCAACAAATTATACAAAACAATTCGCTATTTATATTTACAAAGTACTTCAATGTAAAATAAAATGTATATTTGGATCTTGTTTGTTATAATTAAATGCAACTACAAGATCATGTAAAAAATCTGCAGAGATATTATATTAAAAGATTTTTTAGAAACCGCAAAATCTTTATTATCTTTTTATTGCACCAAATGATGAACGTGATTCGCTTCAAAAGTATTACGAATGCAAAAAACCTGCCATAATCAATATTAGATTTCCCATTCTAACATCAATACCCGCGATAATGCAAGTTTGAAAAGGAGCTTTGCAAGTAGGCGACGCGTCGTGCTCCAAAATGATTATAATTGAACCGTAATAATATTCTTAAACATCTTCTGCTTTCTAAAAGAATAAACAAATAATTTTAAAAAAAAACCTACTTTATAATTTAAAAATGCATCCCCCAAATCTTCTACGAAGTAACATAAATCTTGTCCGCGAGTAGCAGCTTAGTAGGGACTCTTATCAGCGCGTGCGCGCCACGGTGCAGCTTTTTCCGCGTCTAACATAACTCGCGGATTGGAAAGGCTCGTCTACTCGCTGCAGCGGCAGCACATTAGCCCCGCGCCCGCTTCCCGAGGCGGTCGCTGCAAAAGCTTAGGCCCGTCGACGACGTCGAGCCTTTCCTTCCCCCCGCGCCGCCCCCGACCACTCCTCCTCTGCCACCGCCGTCTCCTCCTCCTACCTACTGCGGTCGTGCGCGCGGGGCGCGCGCGCTGCCAAAAAGGGCAGATAAGTGGTGATGCGAAAATTGTCAAGTCGCGCCGAGGAGGAGCGCGAGCCGCCGTTCTGCCGCCGCCGAGCGCCGCGATGTCGAGCACGCTGGAGAATCAGATTGTGAAGATGCAGGAGCGACTCCGGGCGGAGAATCAGCTGAGGGACAAGGACAAGCAGCAGCAGCAGCAGCAGCAGGCCGCCGAGATGCAGCAGCAGCAGTCCGCGCCCCAGGCCAACCCCTGCCTGAGTCCTGCCCTGGCTAGGCCCAAGCAGCGTAAGTCCAAGACCGCCGCGCAACTCCGACGCGACGGTAATTCGCTCTCGTGCTCCAGAGACTAATCCGCCGGGAGGCTGCCCTCGGGGATGGCGCGAGTCGCGGTGCCACTGGCCGCGTACAGGTTATGTTGATTGCTTTGTGTATTTTAATACTCTCCGCCCCCTCGTGTGTACGCGCTCGTACGTGTGTACCTGCGATCGAGTGCCTGTTACATAAAGTATCGGTGCTTTGGCTTTTTCGGACGCTCCCGGAACTCGATCGGATGCCGATCGGATCTGCTTAGAAAGGCTTCGCGACTTTCTTCTGCGTCGCCTGATTACGCGTCTTTTTGAGGGCTATCTGTGTAGGTGATTTTTTAGGCGATTTCGTGGCTGAGCTGGGGATTGAGTTTTAGTTTTAGGTAGAGCAGGTGCAAGAGTTTCATCCTCGATTCTTTTTTCTTTTTGAGACAGTTGGTGAGATGGGTACTCCAACAAGACCGAGGAAGCAGCTGGATCTGCCAGTTTCTCACATGATGCCGTTTAGAAGGCACGACAGTGAAGCGGAGCAAAAATTGCAAGAGATCATGAAGATGAACGGTATTCTCACAATCAACGGGCAGAAGTATCAGACAGAGATGAAGGATTTGGAACATTTGGGAGAACTTGGCAATGGTACCTGTGGACACGTCGTCAAAATGAGGCACAAGCCCAGTGGAGTTGTTATAGCTGTGAAGCAAATGCGTAGATCTGGGAATCAAGATGAAAATAAGAGGATAATCATGGATTTGGATGTAGTTTTGAAATCTCATGATTGTCCGTACATAGTGCAATGCCTTGGCTGTTTTATTACAGAATCTGATGTATGGATTTGTATGGAGTTAATGATGACCTGCTTGGACAAACTTCTAAAGAGGAGCAGGCAAGCAATACCTGAAGACTTTTTAGGGAAAGTAACAGTATCAGTAAGTATTATGTTTTAGAATTTTAAACGAATTTCATTCTACAGTTGATTTAAATATAATGTATTATTATAGACAGTAAAAGCTTTGTCGTACCTGAAAGAAAAACATGGTGTAATTCATAGAGATGTTAAACCAAGCAATATTCTGTTGGATGAAACGGGTGGTGTAAAGCTTTGTGATTTTGGAATATCTGGACGTTTGGTGGATAGTAAAGCCAAAACTAGAAGTGCTGGGTGTGCTGCATACATGGCTGTAAATATAATTTTATTATACTGCTATTTGTTACTACTAATTATATACATTAATTTTTAATACAAACCTTTTTTGTAGCCTGAAAGGATAGATCCACCAGATCCAACGAAACCTGACTATGATATTAGAGCTGATGTTTGGAGTCTAGGTATTACATTAGTAGAATTAGCCACTGGAGTATTTCCATACCGAGACTGCAAGACTGATTTTGAGGTAAAAAAAATATGAAAAGTTATTAAAAGTTAAATTAGTAAATGCATAATTGCATTCTTTAACTTCTTACAGGTATTGAGTAGGGTGGTACAAGATGATCCTCCTTCTCTACCTTCCGAAGCACTATTCTCAATGGAATTTCAAAGCTTTGTCAGTTGTTGCCTTACAAAAAATTACAAGGATCGGCCAAAGTATAATAAATTAATTCAGCACGCTTTCATCCGAAAGTATGAGGCTCTAGCCGAAACAAATTCTTCAGTTCCAAGTTCCAGTTGTCAATGGTTTTATAGAGTCATGCGACAACTCGAGCCAAGGTGAGTAAAGTAGATCTTTCAAAGTAATCTATACTTCTCGGAGAGCTGTGTTACGTAGAATTGTTTAATATTTTATATATATTATATTTATATTTACAATTACATATATACATATATATCGAATGCCTTTATTTTTATTATCTAAAATTACAATTTAATTTTCTTGACTTGATATTGTAAACGTATTAAAAATAGTTTAAAACAGAGAAAATAAATAATTGAAACATTCGGCATGATTCCCAACTAATGTAGTAACGTTTGGTTTGGTCTGACTGTGATTCGGGTGTCGCGTAACGTTTACATTTGCTAGTTCCATTATTGAAATTTATTTAACTCACAATATATTACTTATCTCTATTTTAGCCTTTTTTTTATTACCATTGTTACAATTTCTCTTGTTTTGTTAATTTACCAATGTTTTAAAATTCAATATAGTAGTTTGTTTAATGATTTACTTTAGTAAAAAAATAAATAAATAAAATTTTAAAATCCCTTACGTTAGCGAAGAACATCATTAGTATACAGCTCCAATTAAAAGTTTGCGTGCGTGTTAAATTGTGTTCCAGCGTTGAGCTTGAGGGAGGCAGCGCGGCGTAGCATCCCCACTCCCTCTGCCCCTGTTCTTCCCGCCTTACCGCCACCAACAACACCACCACAACCACCACTACTCTGTCCCTCTGCCAAAAAATGAAAAAAAAAAGCAAAAAAAAAATCATGAAAAAAAGAAAAAAAAATGAACTCTGAAATAGGCATACGAGTCTCCGACAAATCACCTCAAACACACGAAAAACAAAAAAAAAAAGCATTACCTAGGGTAAAGAGAGCGAGCGACGAATACCCAATAAAAAAGTGAACGTAAGAACGACACGTACGCAATAAAAACCATACGAGAGAAAGTACACCTCAAAAGCGTCCAAATATATCCAATTTTCATTTCGAGTTGTTTGGTTTGTGCACGCGCCTGTTACCACATCCCACCCTCAACCCCCACTCATGGTAAGCATTCTTTTTTATTTATTTTAATACTCGTTTTTTACGTCTTTCAGCATTATACACACACTCATACACATTCTCGCAGCGCATTTAAAATACCGAACATTTGTTTTTTTCTCGACGTCTATGTAGAGTCTGCTGACACTTTGTTTCTTCGCTGAATGTGTACTAGGCCAATATCAGACTTAGTTTTATTATGTTTATAGATATACTTTTCTTTTTTCCTTTATTTTTTTCTTAAGTTTTGTGGTTTTGTTCGATCTCCCAGCACGATTGCACTATTTTCTTTATTTGTTCACTGTACCTGCATAAATTGTTACACGTATACGCTCTCCTATTCTACTCTTTCCCTATATGTGTTGCATGTTGTTTAACACTCTAACTTCGACTAACAATTCAAAGTGTTACAGCATTGAATTTTCGGCTTTCCAGGTGCGCCAAAGACACTCTATCTATATTCAGGGCTAGACTTTTTTTTTCGGAATTGTTTAATTCATTTTCTACCCTTTCTTATCAGTATAATTCTTATCACTAAAGCATACCTTCAAAAAAAAATATTTTTAAATTCTATATAGTAACATTACATAAAATTAAAAATCTTTGCATTTAATACTGATATAATCAAATTAAATATTTCTTTTCCAATTAAAATAAGCAAATTCACTTTCGTCTAGCCCTGATACGATAAATCATCGCTTGACTCGAGAGCACACGAGTAACTCACCGCGCGCGGTGTGTGCGCGCTTACTTGAATCCTCGCGTCAGTTTCAGGTACCCGGGGACACAGCAGCGACCGTCAGGTCACGTGTCCCTCAAGCAAACGGTCCACCTGCGCAGCCAGCAAAACGAGGCTCCGGGTAACGGCTCCCTGGTGAAGGAGCCGGCCAGCGCCGCGACGGCGCGCGTCGCCCTCGAGAACGGCTGCGGTTACGTACCGTACAGCCCGTACGCCCTGCGCCGACGGGACATGATCACGAGGCCGTACTCGCCGGCCTCCAGCAGCCTGCAGAGGCCGTACTCGCCGTCTTACCGCCTCTACGGGCAGGAACAGCAGCAGCAGCAGCAGCAGCAGCAGCAGCAGCAGCAGAACGGCGGCTGCAAGCCGGAGGAGGCCGAGGCGGGCGCCGCGGGCACCAGGCCGTACTCGCCCTACTGCGGACGCAGGTACGAGGAGGTGCGGGAGCGCGAGCGCTGGCAGACGGCGCCGAGGTCCCTCAGCCCGTTTGCCCGCGACTACTCGCCCTGGCGGCGCGAGAACGTCGACCCGCCCGTGATACAGCTGCCCAGCACCGGCGACAGGTACCCGTCGTCGCTCGTGCAGCAACGCTTGGCTCAGTGCCCGACAGTGCCTCAGACCCACGCGCAGGCCCAGAACGCCTACGCCAGTCCTATGCTTAGTCGTAAAAGGTGCGAATGGCTTGTCACCTCTTTTGGTTTACTTTCGTGAATCCTTATACTGTTCTTTTTTTTTTGTTTGTTATTATTATTTTTTTTTTTTTTTTTTTTTGTCCGATAATATGTCTGTCCATCCTGTAAGTTTTCAATGTTGAATATATTGTGTCTGTTCAGTGTTGCATTTAAATGTGAAAAGTAAAGAGATTACTTTGTCGATTTTCATTGAGCTTTTGAGCTTGTCGGCTTTTCCACGAAACGCTTTAGACGTGATGTTGTACTTAAGACTTTCGACGAGATTTTCCGTTAGTGAATTCTGACGTGAATATTTCAGGTATCCTTCTGAACCTCCCCCGCAAGGATCGCACGGTTCTACCAGTCCCCAATTACTCATTTCCCGCTTCGCTCACCAATTAAAGCAAGAACCTTCCACCGTTCCTCAAGTTCAGTTGAACAGCAAAGAGTCGGCGAAGAAGCGTTTTGCCTCGTACGTAAGACTCAGGCTCGGCAGCGATCGCGAACCATCCCCGGAGCCACCGCCGCGTTTCAACCGAGGCGAATCTCCACTGCTACTGAGGAGGAATATTGGAGAGCAGGCCTCTCCATTCTTCCCAAGAAGGTAAATTTAGCTTTCTAATAATAAAAAGAATCTTTTCAGCAGTTATAAAAAAAAAAAATCCATATTATCTACATATTCGTGCAGAATTATTTATTTATATATATTTTCACCCTAATCACTTGAAAAGTCCACTTTATTGACCTCCGCAGAGGGAGTAAAGTGATACTTTTTAGTCAC
>JAWWEN010000009.1:11770230-11785832 GCA_035582955.1 Sycophila texana | reverse complement strand
CAGAAAACAAAGAGGTCTTTTCAGGGGGCTGAAATTCCTGAGCGTTCGGTGCGCCATAAGAAGTTATCACTTCAAAAATGATCGAGAATAAAATAAAAAATAAATAAAACTCTCAAAGAGATAAAGCAAAATTAAAAGCGCACCCGAGTAATTAGAAGCGAAACGCGTATACTCTCATCCCGCAAGCGCAACGAAAGAAAAGTAAAGAGTAAGTAGCCTCCGGTTCACCGGAGCCGCGCGCATATACCACCGCGTCGCGGACAGTCTCGCCGGTTCCACCATAGCCGCGAGGAGCCGACCGGTCGAGAGGGAATCCATACACGCACCGGGATCGCTCGACTGCGGGAACGGGAGAGCGCGCGGCGTGGAGCGCCGTTCGCGAAGAAGAGTGGGGAAAAGCCCGCCGTCTGTGCAGGGCCTCCCGTTTGCCCGAGCGAGCGCGAGAGAGAGGGAGAATCGCCGCTCGCTGTCTCGCTGTATAAATACAAGCGGCTGCGGGCGCTCGCGCTTAGTTAGCCGCCTGTGTGATTTCCTCGCGCGCCGCGTCCGCGCCCGTCTCTCTCTCTCTCCCGCACCTACGCACACGAGTGCAGCCCTGCAGCGCTCATCGCCCGGGATCAGTTGCGTCGCACTGCACGCACGGGGAGAGCGCGCCGCGCGTTTCGAGAAGGAGGAGGCGAAGAGCGCGCGTGTGTCCGAGCCTTATATTGTGGAGTGCGCGATATGCAGTGCGTCGGCCGGGGTTAAAGAGGAGCTTCTCTCTACAAGCTCGTGTGCCCTTGAACTCGCGGCCCAGACACGGCGAGAGCTGCAAGAGGCGCGCCAAGGAAAGCGAATGCTCGTCCAGGGCAAAGCAGAGAGCCGCGGCGCGCGGGTATGCGCGACGCTCGCTCGCGAGCTCGAAGCAGCGGCAGGCAGTGGCAGCGGCAGCCGGTGCAGTTTCGTAATGTAAATCCTTCGTCCTTCGCGTGAAGACTGTACGCATCGCCAGTAGGCAGGCTGAGCCGCTAGTTCCTTCAGTCGTTATTAAAAAAAAAAAAAAAAAAAAAATTCAATAAGCGACGCTCGCTCGAGCAGCAGCGCGGCCGCAGGTTTCTTCGAGAACGACCCACCAGGCGGATATATACGAGTGAAAAGGCGGCCAGGACTGCTTTCACCGCGCGAGGCGGCAGCGCCTCCGTACACCGACACAACTTCGCCGCAGAGCGCAGCAGCGAAATGTCGCGCTACCGCGGCTGAGTGGCGGATCTACGTTCGAAGAGCGAGAGGAAGAGAGAGAGAGAGAGAGAGAGAGAGAGAGAGAGAGAGAGAAGGGAAAGAAACGACCGAGCACCGATTGCTTTGTTCACCCTGAGGACCAGGAGAGCACCCGAGAGGAGCAGCAGGATACGTTCATTGGGTAAACCGAGAGCGGTGATTGCAGCTGCGCTCAGAGCGCGGGGGACGCCGAGGTGCTTGAGAAATTCCGTTGCGACAGTGGACGGTTTTATACCGCGGCGCCGAGATCAGCGGAGTTTGCACTTCGTGACGGGTGCACGCGCCGTCGGAGCGAAATCGAGCCTCGTTTTTTTTTTTTTTTTTTTTTTTTATTGCTGAAGTCCTTCCGGCGCTCGTGTATTCGACAACGAGGCAACTGGGACGCGCTCCGTTGCGGAGAGACCGCGGTCCATCCACTGGCCGCTCAAGACGCGAATCTATAGAGGCGTTTTCGACGCGACGCGAGCGCGAGAAGAAAGTTTGTTCATCAGATTGACTTTTTGGTGCGTCTGCAGCTCCCGATTTTACTAGGAGCACTTGGCAGGTGCCTCGCGTTTGTCAACGGGCCGCCCCGACAGTTTTACGGCTTCAATCGAAAGGTAAACACAGAGTTTATACTTATACAGCCCGCGGTATTAGAGACAACAGGCCTTAAATCAACGCGGCTCTGCCGAGGCGTCGCCGTCCGGGGGGTAACACTTGGCAGCCGCGTCCGCCGCGAAGCCTTTAACGACTCCGAAACGCCTCTACGATTCAAGAGACAGCGAGTCCCCGCGGAATAAAGATCTCAAGCCTTCGGCGGAATCGCTCGGGGCGCAGCTCACTGACCGCTCGTCCGTGAACCCTTGCCCACAGTGTGCCCGCGCGGCGTAGCATGGAAAGCAGGATGTACATAAGCGAGAGCAACGGCTGCGGCCAGCAGCAGCACCACCAGTCGCCCAAATTCGCCTCGACGAACTCGATCCCCTCCTTGATCGAGACCTGCCCGGCGGTGTTCGAGAAGCCGCCGGTGATACTGCGCGATGGGAAGGGCCGCCGGCACAGCGTCCTCGACGACCTGAAGGCGCGCCGCGACAGCTTCTTCCAGCGCGCCCGCCGCTCCAGCATCTTCGAGGACAAGGAGAACAAGGAGAAGCGCCGGGGGAGCGGGGACTCGTCCGGCCGGCGGGGCTCCATATTCTACGTGTCGCACGACCTCACCGAGGAGGTCGGCCTCAGCAACGAGACGAACGACGAGAAGATCGAGAAGCGCCAGCAGCAGCCGCCGCAGCTGCCCGACGAGACGACGCCGCTCGAGCTGGAGCTGAAGAAGGGCCGCAGAAAGTCCTGGCATCCGCTCGGCAAGCCGCCGAAGCTCGACCGCAAGAGGAGGAAGGGCGTGGCGGGCGGTGCGCTTACCAGCGAGGTCGGCAGCACCGAGGGACTCTACAACGCGCGCCAGAAGAGACCCTCCTGGTGGAACATCTTCGTGCCCGACTCCGTTGCCAGGTACAGCTGCCGTGAGGCATCGGACGCTTTTTTTTTTCTTCCTCATTTTTTGGGATGCGCATAAGCCTGTCACCACGCGGCCGCTTTGACTTGACGCTTTCGCAATGCAGGATGCGACGAGAAGCGATAGAGTAGGATAGGTCAATATTTTTTTTACTTTTAAGTGTTTAGCGTCCGTTGGAATTCGATGAGTTAATATGTCGGGAATGAGAGCTTGTTATTTATAGCGACTTTTAATTGGCGAGTTTAAAGTCGTAATCGGCAATGATGTAGAAAAAAAAAAAAATCTCAGTTATGAAGGAAAATTTGAAACAGATTGCTTATACGAGTTATGGATTGTGGAAGGACTTGTCTTGTCTGTTTCGATAAAATTTCTTTGCCCAATTAGACCGAATAAATTACGACATATTAACTCACATTAATTCGATAATAAATAGTGTCAGTCACGATAACTTTATAAAAATTATTTATCTACAATACTGTTGCCGATGAAACTTCAAACAATCTCCTCGAGTTATAAGTAAAAATTCGGTGCTGATTACATCTAAATCTTTTTTTACGTTTCGTCGTAATCACGGCCATTAATAGACTTTTATTGCAACAAAACAATGCAACTAGCGTTCGATAATATCGAGCGAGTTTCAAGAACGTATCGATGAATCATTCATTTTCAGAAATCAGTAAAGTTGTTCAACTCGAGCTCTACGCTGCGCACGTGAGCAGACCAAACATTCAACAAAGACAAAAAAAAAGAAAAAAAAAAATCGCTAGTTTTTCTTCCTCCTCGTCTGACAAACCATTCGGCCTGCAATTAATATTCTCGACCAAAAAAAAAAAAATAAAAATAAAAAATAAACACAAACAACACGCCGAGGCACGATCGACCCCGATAGAAAAGCCTGATTCGCCAGCCGAAAAAAAGCTTGCGTTAAAATTCAAGGCGGCATCGGCCGAGCGAGCGGATCAAGCGGCATTTTCCCCTATCGAGCCCGCAGCAGTGGGAAAGAGCGCGTAAAAGTCCGCGGTCTACTCCGGGCTGCTCGGAGGAAAGTTGCCGCTCGGGCCGCGCGCTGCACGTGCTCGCGCGAATTCTCGGGCGACTTTCGTACGGCGCGGCGTGTACAGTTATCGCCCCGGAGGTTCTCAACCGGCGGCCGGTTGGCGCGCGTGACTCCGGGTCATACGCCTGCAGGCCTTATCGCCGCGCTTATCGGAGCCCAATCGCTGCCGATATCGCGTTGTCAAACACACGCGGATCCCGGGGCTGCGGGATGAGGCCAGCATGTTATAGGACTCCGGCTTATCGATAAGCTTCCGCTGCTTTAGGGTTATCCGCGGTGGCTGCTGAGTGCCGTTTGATCTTCGCCGGTGCATTGTATATTAGTTTTCGAATGTTTGAACGCGGGGGATTGCTTTCTGAAATACTTGGCGGAGAGAAGGTAATTTTGGTTTTTGAAAGTACGGAAAGTGGAATTTATTATGCAATGGCGTTTTGGAATATACAACCTTATTACCTAAATAGTTAGAAGAAAATTTCTGCGAGGTTCGCAGGAATTGCATTTACAAATTTGGAAGTAAACAAATTTACGAGTTTAGAAATCAGCTTAATTAGAAACGACGGACACGTCTACATTGATAAGTTCAATTTACCAGTTTCGATCATTATTTTTAACACAATTTTTATCAGTTAAATATGGAGTACTGACTATTTCTAGTCAACAGCTAATTTCAAACGGTTAATTTCGTAATATCTATTGGGGTCAAAGTATTTCATTAGGAGTACGTAACAAACGAGCGAACAGTTTTTTTTTTTTCTATTAACTAAAAAAAAAGCTCATTCCTCGGCGAATTTTTTTCTACTTTAACGACGCACAAAAGCATGCTTAAATCCGCGCTCCAGCACAATTTCGCGACTAACAAAAGCAATTTGTTATCGCAAACACATTATTACCCAAATGCCATATGTCATCCTTTATCCCTCTAAACATGTGATTTCGCTGGTCACGAATAGCGCGTGTACGTCCCTCTCAGCTGACCGAGGCGGAACAGGAATTGTCATCTTCGTGGTTGGCGTACAACGTATTGCTTTATTTTCAATCCGCATGTGCCATTAATTTCCAAAACGGCGATGATAAACCGCCCGCAGGAAGCGATGCTCGTAACGTCGATTCCGCGCTGCACGTGCATATATGCATATATATTCGTCCGAAGCTTCCGGAGCGTCGAAGATTCCTACTAATCGCAGTTGCATTTCTTCTCAATGCATCCAATCGATTCTCAATTCTCGCTACTCGATTCTCTTCCATTGCGGTCGCTCACGTGCCCCTGCGCATTTTTTTTTTCTCGGAGCGCGCGGAATTACGGATAATGCGGTGATATACTTACCTACAACATTCACTGATAAGATAAGGACCCATAGCTCCTGCGTCTCCTAATTTACAGGCGCGGTGTCTCTGGGCTGCGTTCGCCGTTACGTAAGGAACGGTAAAGAGCGGAACGGCACGTCACGTGAGCGGGAGAACGCGCAGCCACTTGTCGTGCAATTGCGAAAGCGACTGCGTTTACGGCCTGGATTAGGCGGGAGAAAAAGAGGAAACTGGTCGCAACTTACACTGCGCGCGTGTGTGGGTGCACGAAATTCGACCTCAGTGCCATCACGTTTGGTAAACAGCGATCGCGCGATCGCCGTAATCACCGCTTTTTTGATAACGAATTTAGGCTACCGGTGAGAGTCACGTCAAGTTTGTAAACAGGGCGAGTAAAATGTGCTATCCAAATAGGTGTCGTGTAAGCATCATTGTTTGATACTCGTGACCGAATGAATCGGGCGAGTTTCGAGTATAATGCGTCACTTTTGCTTCTGTAAATCCTCTTCTTTGTTGATAAAGAAAAATTATCATTTGACGGGCAAGTACAATAAATCTCTCGGACGATGATTGCTGCAGTCTTAATGAACGGAAAAAAATGTTCGCGGTGCTCATTAGCGGTGTTAAAAAAAAAAAAAAAAAAAAAAAAGTCGTACATACTACGCAGTGAAGAAGCAAACGTAAGGAGGCCACAGAAAGAACGAGTAACGCAACGAGACATTTGCTTGTTGATAGCCAAAAGGGAATTTATGAAAAGCATTTATTTTTGCGAGTTCCTGTTATTGAAGAAACACGTCTCACCATAAGACTAATAACTCTTGAAAGTCGGTCAAATTGACGCAGATGCGCGCCTCATGTTGACACGCATCCAAGACTCCCAAAAATAATAGCCGGCGAAAGCTATTTTCAATTTTATCTCGCGCGCGGTATCGCGCCCCCTGCAATCGCTTTTATTGCGTTTACCTTGTATTCGCGCTGCACGCGGCAAACGCAATTGCCCAAATGAGTGAAAAAACGTCAGCGCGCACTATCTGTAAACATTTGCTTTGCGCCCCTGCGAGCGCGTTCCATACATGAACGAAAAAAAAATTAAAAAAAAAGAAGCAGAGAGTCTTTTGAATCTGATAATTCGCTCTAGTCAAACAATAGAGCGACTGCGACCGAAGCGGAGTAAACATCGCGACGAAGGAAATGAAAAGGGATCCGAGCGGTCGCGAGAGATCGTGACGAGGAGGGAGAGGGAAGAGAGGGACAATGGGCGCACGAATTTATCATCGCCTTCGCAATATTTCGCCGGGAGCTGTCCTGCACAGCCGCTTCCGCGAGGGGAGCGCGTCTCTCGACTTGGCAGTGCCTCTGATTACCGGCTCTCGCGTGTGCCTCGAATAATAACAGCTGATTTTTACAAATTTATGCGGAAACCGGGTCGCCGGCGTAAATCTACCCCGTCCCCTCGATCCTCTTCCTTTTTTACTCACGTCGCGCGAAATTCGTTATGATGCGCGCGCGGCTACACGCGCGTCTCTTCGATTATTTATTTATATTTATTTATTTTTTTTAATTTATTTAACGCCGTGTCCCCGCCGCCGCTTATTATGCATGACTTTGTAATTGCGGGCGCATCCAATTACTCGCAGCTTTCCGGCGCGCACCGAAAAGGGAGCCTGCAGGTACGTTCCGGTGAAAAAGAGCCGCGACGCCCCGAGAGCGGCATCCCCCATCGATCCGCTTTTACTGGGTATATACGGGAAATACGGAATAAAAGGACAATGAAATTATTGCAACGAGATATCAATTTACAAATGCCTTTGTGATTCTGCATGCCCATCCGCACAGAATTAATATTTAATGATGGCGCGATTTCCGCTCAAATTTTGCTCTCTATGAGCCTCGAGCCTCCTCTACAAAGCCCGTAAAAAAAGAGTATATAAAGTCGAGTACACACTGGCCAGGCTGTAAATTAAGAAAATGACTGGTGCGTTACGAAAGCGAAATCGCCAAATGGTTAATTCGGTTAAGGCTAATAAGTTATAAAAAAAAACTCGTTGCAAAGCGGACGAGCTGTCCGGGTACCAGACTCTGAATGTTGCACGCGACTACGACCACGTGGTACACATTTCAGATCGCTTCTAAATCGGTTCCCCGTTTAAGCTAATCAAGACTCGATTCGCCGCTCGTGCCTAGTCGTCGGAATTCACAGCGGCACCTCCGTTAAGTGACCTTGCAGGCTCGGTCCTCCGTACGCGCGCAGGAGCTTCTGATCGAGGATCCGGACTCGTCCTGAAAACAAGGAAGGAGGAAGCTAATCGCTATTCCGCGGACGCTCCGACGAGCTTGGCTCACGGACAGTAGCGTCTCTTTCGCGTGATTTTTTTCCCGCTTTTATTGCGATTGACGGAAGTGGATGCGTCTAGGCGGAAAAGTGAAATAATCCTTTCTGCGCAGGTTCATTGGACTAATTGGATTTATAAGAGAATTAGTGGCGAATTGTAAGGTTGCATGTCAATTTATTGCAGTTTTTTGTCGCAATTATTACTGATAGGAATTGTCGGTAGTACGCAAATAATAATTGAACATCTCGGCGAGTTTATTTTTAAGTTTGCGTTTCGAAAATAACAAGATAATTAAAGTGCGCAAGAAATATATACGATCTAAATATGAATTCAAACTTTTTTCTGCATCTCCAGTGAAATTTTCTTCTGCGCTCCCATTCTTTTTTTTTTTTTGTAATAATAAATTTTGAAAACAGCGGTCATACGTTTTTATCGTAAAACGCATAAAAGAGTATAGTCTAAAAGAAAAAAACGCGAGAAAGTTCGAATTGCGAAATATTGTGAAATCGCGGAAGGAACAAGTCGCGGAGCGCCCCCTGGCGTTCATGCGAGTCCACTTAAAAATAACCGGAATGTTGTTGTTGGGGCTTCCGCCCCTTTGCTCGCCTCGGGCATCCACGAACTCTCGCGCGAATTCGACTCTCCGTCAACTTCAATTAGCCGTGCTGTAGAACCCGCCAGGGATCCCATGCCTCAACCCCACCCCCTTCCCGACGGCCCTCACGACAATTGTTATTTTTCTATTTGCCAGGGTCTTGCCTCGTCGAGAGTCTGCGAAATTCCGGAGGCGAGTCGTACAAAACCTCAACCGCGGTGTTTCAGAGTCGGCTTTTTATTGCCCTCGGGGTGAGCTCGGATGAAAGGGAGATTCGGTAGCGACTGTTCAATGAGTTTTTTTTTCGATACTTTTTTTTTTGCCACCGAGAGGGTGGCTGTATTTTCGTAAAAAGGTCTCAAGTGTTTCTTGTAACGAAGGATGAGAGTGCCTTAATTTTTATCTTTATCGGGTGCAACACATGTGCCAGTAACCGTAACTTAAATATTGACACTTCAAAGTTTCCAGGACGAACGTCGAGATAATATTTGGTCTACATTTGATCAATAAAACCAGCTCTATTGTCGCTAACCAAGTGTAATCGAATTAAGCTCGTTATAAATTTCACGCAGCACTATTATCAGTCTCATCGGCAAACACGAAGACGCAGCAAAATCAAACGAAATTTACGACGCCCCGCTCAATAATCAATTCGGCAAGCTTCATCGGCGTTTTACAAGTTCTCGCGTTGCCACACAAGAGCGAAGCCATCATCGGCAACCCCGTCCTCTCCATCAGAGACTCGCGGCGCCTTTTATCGCGACCTCGCCCGATGGCAATCGGCTTAAAGTGCCGCGAATTCCGATCGGAGCATTGCGCAACGGTGCGCGCAGGTGTGCGACGAAAGCTGCCGTTGCAGGAGTATCGCGTGTCCGCGCCATTCGACCCCGCCGGTGCACATATTCGGTGTCTGCTCGCAAGAGCCCCACAGGCGTATCGGCGCTACGGTGAAATTCGCGTCGCGCGGCATCTGGAAGCTCTCGGCCTTCGCCTGGAGCAGATGCGCTCGTTACGTCAGCTCGAGCCGCGTGTCGCGTCTATACCCACCGCCGCCGCGGAGTTCGACGAAAACACTGGGCTATTATGCGCGGCGCACTAGTTTTTATTGCCCGGCCTCGAGGCACGAGCTCGCGCTGTGGATGTTATTCCCGAGAGCGGATTATATAGGTGTTATATCTGTTAACGGATGAAGGCGCTCGCGCGGCTGGATGAGAAGAATAACAGAGCGTTACGGGATTTTACGGTTTCGCTGCGTCGAGTGATTGAAAACGCCGACGATGCTCGGCTGTACACTACTGCGTCTGCTTGAAGGATAACGCCTGTACCTTACGACGAGTTATCGTGACGCATTGCCAATCAGGAATAGCGAAGATTTTTCAAAAATTCCCCAGAGCAATTAATAACTGACGTGAATAACTCGCAATTTAATTGCCCACTTGAGTCATGCTCTAACTGTGCATTGCATTATATGCGAGCGATGAAAATTTATCGGTATGCCTTTTTTTATGATTGCATTATCGGCGTGTATTACGTTAATCAATTACGCGGCTATACTGAAAGAGAGCATCAACCTTATATCGTTAGTATTTAGTAAACATTAGATAAAGTCGTCAAAAACAAAATTACGCATTCAATAGACTTTGCAGCAAAGTTTCGTTTCTAAACGCAGGAATACGCGCTGGCGCTAATGCTCGATTAATATTCAAAATAATTTGAATGCTTGATGAAGAAAAAATTGCAAATGCAATCATCGCGAATGCTTCGCCGTGGCACCTTCTCCGGCGACTTTAATAAGTTCCTCAATTTGTACAGCTTCGGCGGCGATCGCTCACCTAAGCGCCGCCGCGCAGATGCAAGTCAATCAAGAAATCCGAACTGACGCCTCCGCAACCAGTGTTCGATTGCGACTTTTTCGCCGCCTGTTGCTGGAGGCGACGCGGCGCGCTTTTCTGGGTCACGAACTCGAATCGGAGGAAATTATTCAACGCGCGGGGGGGGGGGGAGGGAGGGGAGGGGCACGCGCGAGCGCACCAAACAGGAACGAAGAATTTTACATAAGCGCGGCGACGCGAGCACTTCAATGGCGATAAGTGGTCGTCACCGGCGCGTCGAGCGTCTTCGCGCGACCACGCGGTTTTTCGCTCGCGCGCGAGGGTCACGTGCGGCCGATCGCTCGCCGCATGAGCGGGAAAATCGCCGGCAAGTCGGTTTTACCGCGCGTCGAGAAAATTGAATGAATAGCGACGGCTGCATTTTTTTTCCTGTCGAGTTGACAGTTGAAGTGAAAAAAGCGACTTGCGACTTGCTGTGACTAAAGGAGAAGTTTTTTGTCACGGTTTTTCATTATAGTATTTATTAGGGAACAATTATGTACTTATTGTGGCTGGTTCAGTTGGAATGCTGGTAAGCATTTTCATTAGATTAATAAGAGCATTGATGAAAAAAAAAAATTGCAACACGATTATCGCGTGCAAACAGATGAAAATACGCCTCATTTTAAGATATAAGATATTGATCTGGAGCAGAAGTGCAATTACGTCGATGCAAATGTCAAACTCATAATTGAATGTTTATGCCGAGCTTGGACTTCTTCGTCGGAATAAAATAATATGCTTCTAATTTTGAATAACATAATAACAAGATCTCAGCTGGCAAGGACAGCCAAGCGTCTACGAGAGTCGCTCGACGGTGCATTCGGTCGCATCGAATCATCGTATTTTTTATTCACTGTGCACCTCGCGCGTAAATAAAACCTCGCACGCGTGGAGTCGTCGGCGATGGCGCCATCGAAAAAGGATGAAGGAAAGTTCGCTAAGCGGAAAACAGCGAGGATCAGGCAGCGCAACAATGCGCACCCGCTCGCATAAGCGAACGTCTAGTCTCCACGCTGCTCTCCGTTAATAGACGCAACGATTAACTTGTTTGTCTCCGGATCGGAGGATAACAAAAACAGCCGTCGCTGGCTCGTCCGCGAATTTCCCGGGAGACGCCGCGATCCCCCAGACTCTTCCATTTAATTAGTTCCGTTTCGCGATCGAGCGGGGAAAAAAAAGCAGAGAAGCCGAAGCGGAGCTCTCACCTCGCACGTCGTCCGTAAACAATAAGAGCGAAAAGGAAAAAATGTAGAGAGGAGAGAGGTGAATCCTTGGCCGGAGAAAACGCGCATCACTCTTGGGAGCGCGTGGCTCAAGTGGAGGGATTTTCTCGCAGCCACGCGGTTAACGGGGAAATTGCGCGGATCGCTACCGCGGTTCGATGCAACTGCGACGATCGTCTGCCGATTCAGAGATATAATTCCTGCTTGCATGATCCGTACAGACGATAATTAATGGGTTTATTTTCAAACTGTTGTTTATTGCGGTACACAATCTGCGCGCGATGCTGCAGTTTGCTCGGCCACGGTCTGAACATTTTTTGAATTGCTTTATGCGATTTACAGGATTTATTGGATTCGCGTCCTTGTCTAATTATTTGGAATTATTGCACTGCAAAAATTTTTTGTTTAGTTCTCATTAAAGCTAAAGCTGCGGCAATTAACGTAGGTAATACTGCTCACTGAAATAATTAAGTATTGTTTAAGAATCCATTAAATTATCGCTCAACATTTTTTAAACTTTTTTTTTTTTTAATTTAAAAGCGTATTCGAATTAAAGATAATAAATCCGCCAAAAAATCACACATTATTATACATCAGTCTGCAAAAAGATAATAAACCCAATCTTCCACTGCCTAACAGCTTGTGTAAATATGTCTAAAAAAGGCTGGGGCATTTGGTATCGGGCGACAAGCAATTCCACCGGATTCCACGGTGTAACCAACGCGTTTCCCAATTCCTCGCTGCTGCGTGCGCGGAGAAAAATAAATCCGTTCGGCTGCACCGTGCGGCCGAGGCGGTCAATTGCGCTCTCCTTACGCAACCATTTGCATGAGAGGCGCCGCATTGCTCCCGCACGCGGTCTTTGACGCGCGTCCAAGTGTTCTCTCTCCCCCGCACTTGCGAGCGCCTTTTTTCTTATTCGCTCTGCGACGTGTGACTGCGTCTCCGTTTCATTCTGCGGAAGCACCGTCCGCGTTGCCGACTTTAAAATTAGAAACTCGCGGGGACTGGGTAAATGATAAAAAATTTTGTTTCTCGTTGAAGTAACCGAGCGGGTACCGGTTCGGCACTCTGGTTTTTCGCGGGGCGTGTCGCGACGAAGGAAAGTTGATCCAACTTTTGAATTTAAATTCCTTAATCGCGAGCTGTAATCCTCCTTGGCGCAGCGGTTTTTTCTACACACGGTGCAAAAATTTCAATGAAGCAAAAGGAAATTTACGATTAACGCGAGCCGGCGGTTTACTGCGCCGTCAAGTTCGTCTCGGTCAATAATCGGATGTTTTCGATACCGCAAGTATACCGCATGATTCACCGCCGCCGTTGCTCGCCCCGCTTTTTTTTTTCCTCTTCTCCTATTATGAATAAAGCCTCCACCTTGCGACTGCAGCGATCGTCAACATCCATTCAGTTTTTCTTCGGCGCTGACCTTAATACGCACGTATCTGTAATTAATCCATGATGGAGCATCGATTGCCTGTTTCTTCGCTCTGCTTTTTTCTCTCTCACTCTCTCGCCGCCCATCGCGACGTCGTCCCACGACTAGCAGTGATACGTCGCTCGCTAAAAAAATTACCTCATCGCGTGTGTGTAATCGCCATCGGCGCTCTCGTAAAATTCCGGATTCCAAGGAGCGCCATCGATATTCCTCCCATAAAAGTCTCGGCGTGGCGGGAGAGGATAACCCTCGGCTAGGAGATAACGAGAGAGCAAAAACGGCGATGGACGCTTTTCAGAGGGGAATCGGAATCGCCCCGGGGAACGCTAATCTCACGACTGGCGCGTGGAACGAGGGCCGGTCTCGTTGTGGCGTTGGAAATCATTTTTATCTGACCTCATGGTTTCGCTTCGCTGTCATTCAGGTGTGGTGCTTTCTTTTGGTCTATTCATTTTGAGATATTGAATGGCCAGAAAACCTTCCGTTGGTTGAATTGTGGATATTCTAATAGAATTTATTTATTTTTTTCGTTTTTTTTTTCTCGTGAAAGTTTTGAACGACAATAGATTTTCGTGAAAATAAACTTAGTCGTTTTAATCTAAATTTTTTATTCGCGATGGTTATGTAGATTCAAAGAAAATTAGAAAAGCGAATTTCATGGGTGTCCACTCTGTGTGCTTAAGTGAATGTTGAAACGACCAGCGATTTAGAGTCAGTGTAAAAATTCAATATTGGCGAAGCGTTTTCAACTTTTACAATTGCTCAATACCAATTTCATTTTCTATGAAGTGTCTTGTCAAAAGAAATTTGCAAATTTTGTAATCTGCAAGTTTTTTTGACACTTTTAAAGCAGGCTCTAAAGTGTAAAAAAAAGTAAATAAAAAGTCAAATGCGGTTTACGACTATTTCATTGACATTGCATAATTTTCTAGGCTATTAATGTATCGCTTTTATAGCGTTGAACTGTTAGTTTTACTCGAATTTTCGAATATCCTCAAGTTCATCGTAAATAAGGAAGGCTGGACCGGTATAGTTAAATTCAGCATAATCAATATACCGGTTATTTGATCAACGAAAAAAAATTTATCGTCTCAGAGATTCATCGTGATTCTGTGACTTGCAATACCGAAGTCTATAAGATTAAATATTTAGCACTCTTAACATAATTAAGACAATGCGCATAAATTTCTCCAAGAAAAAAAAAACTGTTCAAAGAAGCACTACTTGCAATCTCGCACGTAGTCCTTTAGTTTTAAAAAGAAAAAAAGAAAAAAAAAGATAGAGGAAGACTGAACACACCGTGCTATTAAAGATTCTCGAGAGCCGTCCCTGAGCCGGTCGATTGGAGTCATTTATAGTTCGGTAGCAGGTGGCCCTTGCCCAAGGCGAAAAAATGTGAGTCGCCGCCTTTTCACCATCTCGCCCGCGACTTTAATCACCCGAAGCTCCCTGACCGAAAAAAGAGCCTCAATCAGCCGTCATTCCGGTGAAACCCAGGCCGACGCGCAAAAGACGAGACGAAAAAAAGAAAAACGGGGGGGGGGGGACTTTCGACGCTCTAATAATTAAGCGCGTGGCGCGAGGCAAGACATATATATATATATATATATAACACGTGAGGCGGCGAGGTCACGGGGGCCCCATCCGAGGTCGCGTTTTCGCGAATTAGAGCCGGAGCCGGAAACACCGGAGGACCGGGTCCGCGCCTTGTCCGCCCGTCGGGGCCTCGCGTTCTTAGGAGAAAGGTCCAGCGGCCTTCGCTCGACATTGAGTCACTCAGGGCCATGGCACGCGTGCGCCTCTCGGAAGCCTCACCTCTCTATACTTCTTGTTTGCTCGGTGATGATCGTCCAGTAGGCGGGAAAATCGTAACTTTTAAATCTCTAAGCCTCTAATTCTCTTATTTATTATTTTTTTTTGTTCTTCGAGGACCGGCGTTTTTGGTCGATGCGACCTCGAACTCGATGTTGGATTTTCGATTGCGAGCGACGTTCTTTAGTCGAATTAGACAGCGAGCGAAATTTCGCTGAGATCCGCGCTGGGAATTACTATAGTCGAATCGCGACGTCAGCGGATATTAAATGAAATCGATGGAATATCGGAAATGGGAAAAGAATTAAAGCGAGTCCGAGGGATGGTTGCGCAAAAAAAGACGCTTTTAAGGGCGAGATTTTTTCAAAAAGAAACTTTATACTGACAAAATAAATTAATCCCGATTGGTTTGAATGAAGAAATTCTTTCCTCTCTTAGTTCGATTAATTTAACCAATCTAGGTGGATTTTAATTCAATAATAAAAAGAAAGTTATCGACTGTAAACAGAAGAAACAATGAAGAAACCGCGAGCATTAATTTCTTAGCGTTCCCTTAGCGTGACTGCCATTCCCATCAGTAGCAGCCCGCGCAAAAATATAACCTATGGGCAGCATATTACCAATACATTGGATATTGGTATTTCCAATATATTGAGAGAATGTGGAACCCATTTTTCCAATATATTGAAATCAGTCCGCTAAGGCACATTTTCCAATAGTTAGCCAATACATTACCAATATTTAAAAATTTTATATTTGTATAGCACTATTTAATATATTGTCAATGTATTAGTAGTATATACTACTAATATATACTACTAATATATTGGCAATATATTGGCAATATATTAGTAGTATATACTAGCGGACTGATTTCAATATATTGGAAAAATGGGTTCCACATTCTCTCAATTTATTGGAAATACCAACATATTGCCAATATATTAGTAGTATATATTTAATATACTATACTAATGCCAATATATTCGTAGTATATTTTTAATGGAAATTAACGTTATTTTGCTATTTGTGATAAATAAATGCATCTTGAGCAAAATAAAAATAATTATAAGGCAATTTTTCATTTAAAAATTTTATTAAGGCTAGAAATTAAATAATAAACGTAACATTTAATAACTTTTTTAAGGCTCGAAATTCAATAAATAACTAAATTCAACAATAAAATAGGGTTTTTTATAATTATTTTGTTCGTAATTAT
>JAWWEN010000009.1:11755893-11766103 GCA_035582955.1 Sycophila texana | reverse complement strand
GCCGGGCCCCCCCCCCCCCCCCCCCCGTTGAAATTCTAATTGAGAGGAGTGCTCGAAGTTTTCAATTGAATTTTGAAATTGGAATTGGAAATAATTATAAGGGGGATGGAACTATGAATAATCTAAGTAAATAATTTTCTTTTTTTTCTTTTCAGTGAATTAATCACGATAAAGTATATATTGTCAGGATACAATCGAAAAGATAAATGACTTATATACACGTAAACTGCAATTAATTATAAATGCAAAAATTGTTAATAGCGATGTTAAAAAAGATAATGAAAGGCCAATTAACATAGTCAGGTCAAAAAATAATCTTTTTTTTTTTAAGCGATTCAAAAAATTTATTGACGCAGAAGAGAAATAAGTTTTAATTATATTTAATAAAGAGAAATAAGTGTAATTTCTTGTTGAAATAAAAACTGCAGTTACTTTTTATAACGGCTGAAAACATTTTTACTCGCGTAAACGCGATTTAAAAGACAGTTAACCGCAAAAAACAGCAATAAAAAAAAAAAGCAGCAAGACGCGCACTTATCAACGGAAGTACATTCAATTATATTACCAACGGTTCGTTTACCTCTAAAGCAGCGAAAGAAAACGAGTATCGCGTCGCCTACCACCACGCACAGCTAAATCCGTCAACCGTTGCAAAAATTTCCAGCCGCTTAAAACTTGCCACCGCCAGAGCGGCCGCAAGAGGGGGGAGCGAAAAAAAGTGCACCCACGCATGACGAGATTTTAATTAAAAA
The DNA here is from genome assembly GCA_035582955.1 of Sycophila texana. Taxonomy (NCBI): domain Eukaryota; kingdom Metazoa; phylum Arthropoda; class Insecta; order Hymenoptera; family Eurytomidae; genus Sycophila; species Sycophila texana. The sequence goes on along the minus strand of JAWWEN010000009.1, from coordinate 11,765,351 downwards.
GTATGCTCTTTCGCCGCTGCGCCGATCATCCTGTTTAAGCGGCGTCGTCGCAATTAATTGGAATAATTCGTGGCGATTGCCGATATCGCGCCTAGGCCTCCCGGCAGTCTGCCAGCGCCGAGCATAGTCGAACTAGGAGAGGCAGAGAGAGAGAGAGAGAGAGAGAGGGAGAGGAGAGCCTCTCGTAATTTCGCGCACGGCCGTTCTCTGCCCTTTACGAGCTCGACGAAAAGCCGAGCGGATCCCGAAACTCCGATGTGCGGATCGCGGCACGGAGCGACGGGATTACGCCTGCGGGCGACGCCGTCGTCGTGTGTCCGCTTAATTTGCGAGTTCGCGCGAGCATGCAAGCACTCAATTAGCGCAAATTGATAGTGCGTCCGTAGCCGGACGAAAAAAAAAAACGAGCGAACGAGCGATGCGCGCGTATCTCGTTCATCTCCATTTGTAATATTTGAGGGGAGATAACGAGCATCGCGGAACAAGCTTCGACTCGTCCGCCGGATATTAGTAACACCACGGCTCGACGGCGAAAATTAACGTTCGTCACTGATTGTTTCGCTCGCGCGATTTATCCCGCTAAAATCCTAACTAGATTCGAAACTGAATTATTTCAATCGAGAATTAACTTTTCGTTAAGCTCTTTTTTGCGGCTCAGAAGGATGAGACCGGATTTTTTGTTCTTCTACCGATGCTCGGGATTTCGTAGACGGCCTTACATTAAATATAAATCAGTTTGTTAATTAAATATAATCCGTTGGTAAACCCTAATTGCGTGTGATTAACAAAAACAACAATTTCACGCGTTTAATTCTCTCGAAAAAGTCGTGAGTCGCGGGGGGTAAACAAAATTTCCGGCAGAGAGCCAAAAAGTGCAAAGCCGGTGGGTCCGAGTTTTGTCGTCGCGCGCGCAGACTTTGTTCGCGCACGCGTTGCGGCTTTTTAAAATTCGCATGGCCGCAGCGGCACGCGACTTAAATAATTTTATGCGTTACGGGCGAGTGCTTCGCTTCCCCTGCGACGATCACGTCCTTCGCAATTTATTTATAAAATATTTTTGCAAAATTCCGCTGAATTTTACGAGCTTCTGGCAATGTCCGGCGACGAACGAAGAACGATAGACTTTCCATTTATTTCTGTTGGCTCGTGCGATGGCGAGAATGTAATTGATATATTCGCTTGATTTTTATTAAACTCCGCGAGCACATATAAATATATGTTCGTTGGCACTTTTTTAACGATTACGATATGTCATAAAGTAATTGAGTAATGGAATACTTATACGTATGCATATTAATTTTATCGATATCGACGAATTTATTGCATGTATCTTTTTTTTACAAATAAAATTAATAATTGGCGCTTAATAAAATTAAGTATTCTTATCTTAATACTTGGTGCCGATGAAAGATTATTAAATCAATTTAATTTTTTTTTATCTGAGAGATAACGAATTGAAAAAATAAGCCGCTAATACTTTCCTTAAAAGCATAAACATGTCCCCTTATGTTATGACACTCTTTTTCGTATCCCAATTTTAAATGAAGCTATCTAAACCATTTATCTAAAATGTACCTTAAAGTTCGAAAAATCGTAAACGAATTAATGATAGGAAGAAATATTATTCTAAATTTATACAAATAAATTCATTCACAAGATTCTCTAAAAAATCATGTTGGCCTTGTATTTGCATTAATTAGTTGCTAAACAACGTCGCATCCCTGTTTGCATTTGAGCTTTTTTTTATTTTTAAGCTTACACACTATTTTTGCTAGTTTTTAATTTTCATAGTAATAGTCATAGTAAAGATTTTATTTTTAAGCTCCTGGCACGTATGCTCGCATGTTCTCACCTTTTTCTCCTTTTTGGTTTTATTTTGTTAAAAAATAGGTCTCGACGGATGTCCCAAGATGTGACGCATTCCAGGTCGACCGAAAATCTCACCACCTCTTACTTCAGGTTTGTACAATATCCGCAACACAGTTTATGATTTTTTTAATGCTCCTTCCTTTTTTTTTTGCATTTTGCACGTTCTTTTTTTATTTTTAATTGTATACCGCATCTGCAACTTTTTACTTTTTATTTTGAGCATTTGGCATGTTGTCTTGAAGATTTTGGCATGATGCATCGCTGTTATCATAATTTGACATCGATTTTGCATCAGCAGCTTTATCACAATTTTATCTTAATAAATAATTATTATCTTAATAAATTATACTACTGATAATGTTTAATTGAATTCCTTCCAAAGACGAGGAGATTCATCCACGTGTCTCAAGGTTTCCCGACACGTTTCTTTTTTTCGCGCTACGAATTATCTTACAATATTGACGCATCGCAGTAAACGTGATGTGAGTATCCTTGAATCAATGCAAGGACCCGCGCTTTTACCTCGTCGCCGACGTTAGACTTTTCTTTTTCTATCTCTCTTCTAATTAACAAAACTTTTACCGTAAAATATAATATAAACGCACTTCAATAAGAGAAAACTGTTCGGCGACGTAACCTCGCCGGAATATCGGTGGCGGGATAAAAATACGGACAACACACAGTTGTCTACGGCTGAAACAAAAATCTTACATCAGCACGAGAGGCAAAAAAGTTAATGGGGAATAAATTTTTTTCTAGGAGCAAGAGTCGCAGTGTGGATCACGGGTTCACGGCGCCATTCGACTTGGATTTGCTTCGCAACAAGGTCGAGGGTCGCTTCGAGTCTATCGACAAACTCTCCAGAGGTTAGTGTTCCTATCTAAAAAAAAAAGGACGAATAAAATTTGTACATCCCAATCGATGGAATGTCGCATAAATTTTTTCCGCTCTTCCGTGTACTACTTTTATTTTCGAAGACCTCGGGTTTTATGTCTACGAGGGAATTGGGAATTAAAGGCTCGCACGCTGATGGAGACCTTTGAACTTTAAAGTTAGAAGAAAAAAAAAAGAAAGAAGTCTTTGGGACTGACTCGAGTCACATTACTGACTCGTGCACGGGGCGACCCTTTGGCAATGTCGAAGGCATTGTAAATTTTTTAAAAGAACCCGTACACTCGCGACCCTAATGAAGCGATAAAAATTATATCAACTGTCATTAACAATCATTAGGCGCACAGCGCACTCGCCGCCGAATGAATATAGCCACCTGCGCACTTTATACACCAGTCTCGTGGGCGCATCGGAGCATTTTACAGCTATTGATCGTTATCTTTATGGGTGCGCGGCAACGGATTTTAATTTTTCTTGTTTCGCATTCAAAATGTAATGAAAAAAAAAAAAAAAAAGAAATGAGCAACCTTACGTGCGCGAGATAAAAATCAGGAGCGGTTAATATGCCGCGGTGCGCGGCTCCGTGTGTCCCGGTTAGAGCGAGCCGACGCGAAGGCCTCGTAGCCGGTGCGCGGGCACTTACTCCAAGACGACAGTTTCACTTAATTGCATTGCATTGACTTACTTAGTTTAACTGGAACGCATAAAATATTCGATCAGTATGCGCGCGCCTAGACTGTCATCGCGAGATTCGTGTGTTCTTCGATCGACAGCGCGCGGAAACCTCGGACTGTGCGGGCGGCGTCGCTCGAACTTGGCATAGTCCGCCTTTCACGTTGACTATACTCAGTATTTCTTATAACTTTGTCGCTGGAGGCTTATGTACCTCAAAAACTGATGCTCTTAAAGATTTACCTTAATCTTACTTCTATCAGGAAAACAAAAGATTAAAATTGTTCGTAAATAGATGAAAACATATAAGAAGATAAACGATAGCGCAGAATTCATTTTTTAACTGAATAAAATGAAGGATCTTCATACTAGATGCGGTTAAAAGCATTTCATAAATGTTGCATTGTTTTGTGCTCTAAAGAAATGAAAAATGCATTGCCCCGAGTGCGTCCATACATTTTTAATTTTAAGAAGATTAATTCAAATTTACGTTTCCATTACGAAACAAGCGCGTGAAATAATCATAAAGAAAAAGCGATTTCCCGATGTAAGCAGTCTTTCCTGGTTCAGTCTGGTCTTGGTGCGAAATTCGCTTCCTTCTACCCGCGTCTTGGGGGTCAGGGCGGAGCGTAATCCGCTAAAGTCATTTTCAGAAAAGATACGCTGCGCCGCGGAGCCTTTTTGCACGGCCTTTGCCGCTGCACGTGCGCGCACTTTAATAAATGCCCTTTGCCGGCGATGATCCGAAAAGTCCACATGGCTGCCTCTTTCACTTGAAAAAGTGCGCTACTGTTTATTTTTCAAACCAATTGAGCAGTTTATCGTAAATATTCATGGCACCAGTTTATCGACGAAACCCGCCCGCGCTTTACACCAAAATAAATTCCATAATTCAAGTGCGGGAGGTCGTTTCGTTTTTACCCGTTGCGCGACACTCGACGCATGGTAAAAGGTTTCTCCTGTTTACAAAGAGAAATGGCTCGTTGGATATTTTGCGCTCCGTGCAAATTCTTCCAATTGTCCTGAAACTTTAATCCCAGCGAGCATTGCGATTCGATCTCGTTCCATCGTAACGCGATACTAATGCGTTTCATTCTGTTTTACTCGGAGCTTAATTTTTTGTTCTTTTTATTCTTGACGTCGCAGTGTACCATATCTGACCACGTCTCTCCTTCTTTTTGTAACGTGGATATAGTAGACACAGTTTTGCGAAGGACCGGCGCACCAGCCACAAAGAGATCCGAGCGCTCGAGTAATTAAAGCTCGCACTTGAATCGCCGGGGGGGATGTCGCCTCGGCGGCAGGTGTATGAGAGGGTAAATACAGAAATTGTCGGTGGCATATTTCCCCGGAGGAAATTCGCGTTTTGCGAGGCTCCCGAGCCCGACAGCCGCGATAACACGCCACGGGAAACAATGTCCAGATGCACCGGTGTACTCGCGGCTTTGCTGGTGGGAATTCGAAATTTTAAAGTCGACCGCGTCTCGCGTTTTATCTGCGTCAGGTGTTGCTGTTGCACGGGGAATCGCGATAGCTACCTGGGCTTCAGTATTTCAACTCTGCAAGGCGCGTGTAGCAGCTCTCAAGTTTATTTTATTGTTACGTATTAAATTATACTGATGAATAATTTCGATAATAATAAATGAAAGATTTTATTTTACATTCAAAGTTTATGTTACTTTAAAATATTAAAATTTAATTTGAATATTGCGCATTTGCGAGTGCATTTGTGCATTGTTGTAAATAATAACGTATAATTATTGAGATACTTTTTAAAAATAATTCTTCTTTCTTTTGTACATGAAGTGAGGTCAAGAGATAATTTTCGTATTATACAAATTCAAATTATATATACTGATCTTTAATAATCCACGATTGAAACTCGACCGAACAGCAACGGTCCGATAATATTTGAATATCGAAAAAAAATATGCTATTGAAATAATTGAAATTTCGCTCGATAATCATTTATATTTGCCGTAATTTCAGCTGAGTTTCAATCAAACTCCCCCGCCTTGAAGCTCACATCGATCTTCTGCTAAAAAAAAGTGCGTTTGAAAACTTCGATGTGCCGATAAATTGCGCTTTAATCCGCGCCTGTGCGCTCGGCTAAAGCCTCGGAAGGATATATACTTCGCAGCGTGAAATTTTCATTAAAAGCGGCGCCTCGGTAACCCAGATTTGAGAGACGCGCGGCATTCATTCAGACGCCGTCGTGCGGTTTTCTTCGCTCCCACGCGTACAATGACGCGGTATACTTTGATCGCACGATCAAACAGCGTCGCCTCCATTTATTCGAAATTCGAACGCACATTTGCGTGTCGCACCTCGCACCGCTGCCAGACTTACTTTTATTGAATAACTGCGCGATGATATTTAGATTAAAACATAATACTTACTTCCTTTCATGCCAATGGCTGTTTTCTTGCTTTTTGTTTGACATGCAATGAATTTATCGATATTTGTATACACATTCGGTAGATGCGTTTCGATTGAAAATTTTATTCGACGCTAAAATTGAATTGTAAATTTCGTTCCGGTACATTCACTATGAAATACTGCAGAGCTCGACTGCTGTAATATCAAGTACTGACGTTTTCACTTTAAATAAAGAGGTTCAGCGAAGCATGCGATTTCAGTGAAAGTACATGATGAAATATATATTTCCTTTGAGCATTTCCTTTAGATTGATAAATATCCCTACCCTATAAACTTTTTCACGTCCTCATATTTCTTGGAATGCACGCGCCAATGTTTGCGGAAGCGCAACAATTCGCTATTAATTAAAACGAAAAATTTTATCGCAATTTCGACGGAAACGCCAATTAAATCGCGATGATTAAAGGTCGAGGTGAAAAAATTAATATGGACGAGGCGCGCGACCGCACGATCACACTGCGCGACAGGAGACGCTTATCGCAGGCAGATAACATATACAAGTCGATCGCCGAAAAATTTGTCAGCGTCGAGTGCAAGACCACGCGTGGCCTTATACATCTAAGTCTCTCGCACAGAGTTTCTTTATCGAAAGCTTCGACGCACGTGTTTATAAAACGCTCGAGCAAATATTTGACTTCGTGAGCAGCCCTCGACTGTTCCAGTGCCAGGCCGCGAAGTTCGAAATTTCACACTTTGTCTCCATTTTAAATGGCCGCAAGGCGATATAGCGTTTTACGATCCCGATAATAAAATTCAAAACGTTTTTTTTTTGTTTCGTCACAAGTGTGTACATACAATGAAGCACTTTAATACCTCCCATTCTCGTGTCGCACGCTCCGAAACATTGTTGCTCCTTTTACGATTACACTCGCTCATTGAAGCCGTGCTGCGGAGCGAGTCGTCGAAATTCGGACTCGAATTTCTCCCAAGTGTGAAAACACGACCGAGCGCAGCTGTACAACCAACGCGACGATTGGCCGAGGTTTAAAATCGCCGGGCGCGGGTTTCCCGGAAAATATACATAGTGGACCCGCGGAAAGCCGACACTGTCGCTCGCTCGACTGAAACGCGACGCCGATACTTACAATGTATACAATAATGAGCGTGCCGATAAGGCAGGCGCGCAGGTGTTGACTCATTTTTTTTTTTTTTTTAAACTTGCGCGCCAAGATGGCGGCCGCTCCTTCCCGGCGGCGCGATTCCGCGCGGCGCGGCGGGGAGTCGGACGACGACGCACCGCACTCACAGTTTCTGCCGCGGAAGCGGAGGATCGCGCCCGTGCGCTAACACCGACATCGGTTACTTTTACTTTTTTACACCGCGAGCGAGATCGGCGAGTCGCGCGCGAGTGATCGGACATCGTTCATTTCTCGAACTGCGTTCCACTGTCACAGTATGGATTTGGAGGTTAACTTTGCGTACTGCGCGCTTTAAATGCCTGCCAAGGCCAAATCAATGAAAGTCCATTAGCTATCAAAGACTCTCGGCTGTAGGTTGCGCACTCCGCGAGTCAGCGGCGGCTGATTACGTGTTTAAAACAGCTACAGTCTTGTAGAACAATACTCCGCGGATTCTGCTCCCGGAGTCGGTCGCGGTCGGGCCAGCGGCGAGCTCTCCCGTTTCTCGTCCGAGCGATTAATATCCGGGCCCCGAGGAACTTTTTCAGTCAATAAAAGTGCAGTGCGGTGAACACCGGTGATGTTAACACCTCGTCGTCGTATACACTTTCTGTGTGGCCTGCAATTCAATATTTTTCACTTTTGTATGAGAAGTACATTCGACAGATATTAATGGATTCGATTTTATTCGAACAGACGTGATTAGTCATTTTTTTTTTTTTTTTTATCGTGATTCATATACACTTTTCATCTTTGTTCGAGCATAGTAGTTTTAGTGTATCAAGAATTATGTAATAATCGCTTGTAGAGCACGAGGACTTATAGACGCCTATACGCCTCCTTCAGAGTTACAAAAAAAAAGCAATACTCCTCGAAGCATAACACAAGCAGACACACACAGATCGGTAACTATCGGTTCGCACAGCTGTTTTACCGCTATAGCGAGCGTCGCGTGTCCTTGGTTCGAACGCCGGCACGATATTTTCTGCGCCGATCTCGGAGAAAGCGCATCGTCGAGGCGGATTACACGCGTTCGCGGGAATCCCCAGACGCCAGGCCCGCGTCGCAGCCAAAGATACGTGGGTGTCTTATCTGGCAGTGCTCGGTGTGCGCGCGAACCACTTCTCCATCAGTCGCTAATTGAACTCGTTCGCGCGCGGATCGCCGGCGGGGAGTGCCTGCCGCGCTAATGCGAACCCTGCGGAGTCGGCTCATCGTTGAATATTCAATGTCTTGAATCACCGGCTGCCATCGACCGAGTGTCTCATCCGCGCGTCTCAAGTCAACTATAGCGTTCCGATAGTCTCGCGCTTTTGCGCGGTTCGATCTCGAGTTCGACGATCAGCCGCCGTAAATACATAGGATTTCGGACGCGCGCGCTCGACGCAGGAGGAAAATATAGCGTCAGCAAAGTTTTCCTGCTTCCCCCTTGCATTTCCTGTTCTCGAGGTTTATATAAAGCAACGCGACGTCCCGCGGAGCATTGTGAATCCGCTTCCGTCGAGAAAGGATTGCAATAGTTTTTTTCTACGAATCCTTATCTGTGCCTCGGCTTCGCAGCTCGCTTAATCTTTGGCGCCCCGCGCGTGCAAGTCCCGTGCAGCCGTCGATAATCGCGCATCGACGATAAGCGGCACACACGGGGATATGGCCGACTGGTGGGTAGTCGAGAGGAGCATGGAATTCCCGGTGGCTGCATCCGAGTGGAGCATCCTCGACTACGAGTCGAATAGTGTGCACATCTTCGAGAAGGAGTGGCGGGACTACGTCGTGTACTATACAGCCAGGGCCTGCATCGACGTCGGCTTCGAGACACCGCTTTTCCTACGAGCCCTGTCACGTGGTATACTTATTTTCATGCAAACGCGAATATTGGTATTTCAAGAGTTTTGGGGAAATTTATGACGATGCGAATGAAATTGTTTACATTCTTTGGATAATTTTTTTTTTTTTTCATTTAAGGTTCAATTTAACATGGTTAAATTAATTTTTATAAATTGATAGTAATACATTCTTCAGCATCTATTAATCAGTTACGAAAGTAAAACAGTTTATATTTTATTTAGCTATTTATTAATAAACTTATCGGAAAGTATATTTTTAACGCGACTTTTATTGATAAGTAATGATAACACTACACTGAGAAAAAAGTTTAATTGACTCAGATTCTCACGGTTATATTTCCAACCGAAAAAGTCGTTATTTTAACAACGACAATTTTAATTGAACGGAAATATCGTTAAGATAACAAAAAGACTCTGTCCAAATAAGCTCTACGCTGTTAAATTAACAGTGATACTATTAAATTAACAGTCTAAATATTAGATTAACAGTGGATTTGTTGAATTAACCGCTTTCTTCTGTTGGAAATATTTAACAGCGTCAATCATTAATACTAAGGTACCTGTGCCTAATATGGGCATGCGCCTAATATGGCCATGTTCTGGTATTTCGAATTGACCCGCGCTA
>JAWWEN010000009.1:11745544-11755793 GCA_035582955.1 Sycophila texana | reverse complement strand
GGATTACTTTAATGTAATGTAACTATAATGTGCAATATATTGTATATTTTTACTCTGGTAATAAATAAATAAATAAATAAAAAATATCCACGCTATAATTCAGCCGAGCAGTACGTTTTTCCATTTTTCTTTAATTTTATAACATAATGGAGCTCAGCTCAGCTCGTTGAAACAACAAGAGGTTTCGAGTAACTGTAGTTGAAATCAACGGCAGCGCGCGTCGCTCTAATGTAACAGCTGCACTCCGCGCCTAACACACCACGGCACTGATTATCGAAACTAATTGCTGACTTAATCAATTTAACGCGCACAAAGTAATATCGATTATCCGGGTCGCCTGGATTATGACTCGGCTACACGCTCGCATAAATAACGACAAAAGAAGTCGCTAAAGCTCGGCGAGCGGACATTTATCACAATATCACAGGAGCGCACCCAGTGCGGGATGGCTGCAGAGTAATCGTGGGCGCGATGACACACGAGAGGCAGAATGAGAGAGAGAGAGAGAGAGAGAGAAAGGGGGAGCGAGCGAGTCAGCGTTCTCCTTTCATAAAACTCACGGCGATTCAGTGGCCGCGCCAAAGGGCTAATAGAGCGGACGCGATATTACGTCGGATCCCGGCCGCCCCTAATGGAATTATCGCGTAACATACTTTGCTCGTTATCGCGTGCGCAAACTCGAGCGCGCCTCTCATCCCCCGTATCTTCGCTGTAAATTCGTTAGAGCTCTATACGCAGTCCATAATGGCGCGCGTATCGATTACCGCGGGAGGGGCTCCCGATGGCGATTGATGGGAGTTTTACTCGCGACGACGCGAGTCGAGTCCAAGTGATTAACGAACGGTAGAGCGTCGAATGAATAGGTATCACCCGAAGTTCGCTGCTGGAAAATTGCCCGCTTCATTGATCGATGGCTGCTTTTTCTTTCGTGTATATAAGGACTTGTTGTATTTGCGTTATTTTTTTTTTTTTTTTTTGCAAAATGATCGAGGAGATATCAAAGTTCTCACGCTTTAGTCACACCAGCTTTGTGCTTTATCGATTAACAAAGCACAGTGGAGTTTTTCTAAACAGTTACTTCCATCAACAAAGAAAAAAAAATAATCGTGTAATTAAATTAACTATGTTTTCTGTGGATATTGAACAGGAATTATTAAATTATCGCTGCACTATTCTTACCCGAATAAAAAAATTTCTCATACAATACCACCTTTGGCAGTTTAGTGGCAATCGAAGGTAGAGAACAAAGTGAACCGCCAATATAATATCCGATAATTGCGAACGTAATTATGTCCCGCGTACGTCGTAGTCGGCTAATTTCCTTTATCGCGGGGGCTGGCTGATTAATGCGCGGCTCGGGATTCTCTCGCGACGCTGCGACAATGCGGGCCGCGATTAATGAACATTTCTTGGTGTCTCCGTGCATTGCCGAAATTCTGCGAGACTCGCCACCGCGGAGAGATGTACTCGCCGCGGTTCCCCCGCCGTACGTGTTGCGCCCTTACGAAGACAAAACGCGCGCGCCTTTGTCCGACTATATATATGTGCAAGCGACGCGGCAGGCAGGCGCACGCTGCGGGACAGAATTACGTGTGCGGGAAGCGCGCGCGTGGGCGGCAAAATATTGTAATTTCTCTCCTGGGGAAACGAGGGGAGAAAAAAGATTTTCCTCTGGCTCATTTTGACAAAATGCGACTGCGTGCGCTGAAAGAACGAGCGCGCCCGACGCCTTCAAATTGCCTGCTCCCGTGATGCCGCGATGACTTTTGATTTTTCTTGCGATTTATTCAATACGAAAGTTATAAATATTTATTGCGCGCGTCGAGAGAAATGGATTTATGAGCTAGTCGATTTTACATCGTTAAGCTCCGCAAACTAAAGGCGTAACTAAAGGCACTCATTAACTTTAACGACTGTTGTTCCAATTAATGCACATATTTTTTTGTTGCTATTTCTGCGTTAATTGTACCGTTTGTTCGAGTTAGCATGTCATTTATTTTGTCGATTTAAAGGTGGTGCTGCTTTTTCGTCAGGCCTACAGAATTTTTCTTAAATTTTTCAAAGTTTTTATACCACGACGAGTGGTGAGGACATGGGTCACTGTGAATTTCAGAACAACGACTCGAATAATTTTATGCAAAAACGCGGGGAGTAAAAATAGTATTTTTTCTGCCCTCCAGACGGAAAGCGCCAATTTTTGGGCCGCTGCGAAACATTTCTTATTTTACTGGTCTAGGTATGTAATATACTATCAATCGCCAGCAAAAATTATATACATAACTACACCTCCGCAATAATCACCCGCCCCCCCCCCCCCTTAAAAAAAAAAAAGATCTAGGCCGGTCCAGTTTCGTCGATGCACTATAAGCGCTGATTACGATAAAAAAATGGCCCCTGGCATCGGGATTGTATAAAAAATACGCGCCACGGCGAATCGGGAGAGCGAATAGAAAAAAAAAAAATGCGCGCGCTCGCCGGTTATAATACATCCCTCCAACTTGCCGGAGGGGGCGAAGAGAGAAGTAACAAAAACAAACTCCGCGCTCTCGCCGACGACAAATTTTCAAAGCTTTTAGGAGCTGCGACTTCTCGCTTTTTTTCTCCCCGGGGAAATCTCCACCCTTTCCACCAGCTCCACTCTCTTTTCCTCTATATCCCTCGCATCACGTATCACCTGATCTCAGGCGTGCGCGCACGAAGACCCCGCCCGACAGTGACTTTGACGTGGGACAGAAATGTCGCTGCCTAATAGATCCGGGGGATTAGTCGCCCGGCCCGACGTTCGGTCGCTTTTTTCCCCTCATCGGAGCGTATGGCGAGCGATAAACTCCCCGGCGAGATTAGCCCGGGGCTCGTTGATTAAAGGTGCCTCGCGTCGGAAGTACACGCACGACGGGAGGAACTAGCTCGCTTTATTAACTCGTTAAGCGCCGAGCGTTCGTTAACTTCGCTCTCGATTGTTTCGGGCCAATTTGACGTGAAATATATTTAGCTACCGAAAGTATGGGAGTAGTACAGCCGCGCGTCTGCTCGCGCGAGAAGCCACCCGGATGATTAATCTCTTTAAGGCGGACGATTCAATTTTCCACGTGGAGCGGGAGAGACCAGAGGAGGGAATCGAGGAGAATAAAAGGAGAGACGTTTTTTTTTTCCCCTCAAGCGTATATATTTACGAGGCTTTTTCACGGACGGTCGCAGCATTATAGCGCGATGATGCCGTTTTGCAACAATGGATTGCGATGAATTTATTCCCTTTTTCCCGAGGAGGGGAAAAGCCTGCTATCAATTTCGAGGCTGGGTGTCGCGTTGCTTGTCGAGCCCATGCACCGCGACCGTCGCTCCGTTAGTAGTGACAAAGCGCCGGAGAGGGAATCGGATAATTGCGGATTATGATTTGTCCCCTCCTATGATCATCATTTTATGCGCTGTGAATCGTCCGCTTTCCCAGCCATTCGCTGAAGGAATTTTCATGAGAGCTGAGCCGAACTGTTTGTCGCGCATTTTATTTGTTTGGATATATATACAAGCTAGTGAGTTAATTTGATGCTTCCGCTACTTATCGCAGCAAAATGTACACTTTTATTTTGCGACCGTGACCGAGCAGCGCGGATAAATTGGATAAATTAGATCGATGGTGCGACCGGCCTAATTTGATATTCATTAAAAAGTGTCAGATATGACTTTTAATAATGATACTTTTCAAAAAGACGTTTTAGAAAACCACTTTGTTGCAGCAACTAAGTTCTATTTCATAATGCAGCACAAAAGTAGGTCGACCAACTTTCTCAGTTATCCAAGAGTAATTGAAAATTGGTCGAAGCAGTCAAGTACTCGAATAAAAATAATAAATCGAAAAAATAAAACCATATATCTAATACGTCTCTTCAATGTCAACTTCGCGCGACGATCATTTAACATCTAAAAAATAAAAATATGTAAATAAAAGCGTCGCTCCAACCTTTCGAAAATCTGATCGATTATTGCGCTATGAACGGCGCGGTCCAAGATTTTCGCAATTAGCATGTGATATTCGGAAATCAGGTCGCGCGACAAATTGACGCGGGTGTTACCTCGCCGAGGCTACTTTTTTTTTCTCTCTCGCCCAATCCGATTACGTCATTTACGCGCGAACGATGACCGCTAATGAACTTCAACTTTGCAAAAAAAAAAGTGCGCTGCAAACCCAATCGGCCGCTCGCTGAATAAATCATTTTCCAATCTTGCTAATTTGCGCGACGGGGGAGGGAGGCTCCTTTCCGCAGCACAGAAAAACAAGCTCGAGCGTCGAATTATTTTTTATGCAATCAGTGCCCCCCTCCGGCTGATGCGTAGTATTTCGCCGCGACTCTATTATTCGCCGGTACGTTGCGTTGGACGCCAAATTATTTACTGAAATTTTTTTTTTACGTAAGAATCTATTCCACTTGCAGCTGCATATTTTTTTCTTCATTTTTTTTTTTAATTTAGCTCTCGTTAAGTGCGCGGTTTATGCGGGTGGCCGCGGCCGTTATGAGTTATTTCGCGCGTACACTGTTTACATGGCTTCGCACAAATATTACGCAACCACGGTATTTCATTAAAAATCCTGACGGAGAGGCTGGTGATCTCGACATTTTTAACTAACCTCGCGCAGCGTTTGTTTTCCATCGACCTGCCTCTTTGAGGGGAGCTCTCGTGGCTGCGGCGCATTTCCACAGCGAAGTTTTCCTTCGCGTTTTTCAAAATAATTTTCATCTCGCTTTGTGACCGCACTGTTACACGCGTGCACCCACCTCCTCCTCGGTGCGTGCGTATCGTACTAAATAACGTAAAAGCTGCGAAAAAGCTCGGATAAAAGCAGAATATTTCACCGACCGAATGTAAAAGAAAAAAAAAAAAAAAAAAAAAAAATAGGCTCGTGAGCCAACAGGAGTGCACACGATTCGCCTTCAAAAATTTTTCGCCCAGCCAATTTGTAAATTTCGTTAGCAAAACAGAAAACGACAAAAGGCGGAAGCGCCGAGAGACACGTCCGATATATACTATAGTAGCGTAGCATGCGCCGAGAAGAAGTAAGAAGGAGCCTCGAAAAATCGAGGACGTGACGAGAAAGCTTCTCGCGTCGCTTTCTGCATGCGCGCTCGCCTAGAATCCTCCCTTCCCAGCACCGACGGACCTGGAAACTGGAATAAAGGACTCGAAACAATGCATCTCGTCTTTCTCGCGGCGCTGAGAAAGAGAGAGGATGAAAAAAAAAAGGGTGGGGCAGAAAGACAGCCATGTGCGAACTTGCACATCCTGGCGCGGCCCTTTTGTGCACCCACCCCACGGAGTCCGTTGCCTTTCTCGACTTAATTTTTTTCCTCTCCCTCGCTCTTCGTCTCTTTTCTCTCGCTGCATTGAGGACGAAAACTCGCCGCTCGAGGAAGGGGGTTGCGGCGGCGGCATTTTCTTCCCCGGCCAGTTTCTTTGGACGCGCGCGGATAATGACGCCGGGAACGCGCGCGGCGACGGGTATCTGGGACAGGAAGTCGAGATTACGCTCCGCGCTTCCTTCCTTCTCCCACGGGTTATAAGCCCCGATGGCCGCTCGTTGCGGTGATCGTGCACCTCTTTCGCCGCGATTCCGAGCTTTGAAGGCGAACGGCCACGAAATAAAATGAAAATTCTAACCTCGCCGACTTTCTTCCTTTATAGAGTAAATTTTTATTTTTATTTTTACCGCTGCGATCTCGAGTTTGTCGTTTAAAAATTCCAGCAAAGGAATTGCCAGCTCACCGTAAAAAATCCAATAAAGGAAAGGATTTCTATGTCCTTAATTTAAACAATATGTTCAGGCACGTAAGAAACGCACGAGGCTCAGGATCTAACGTGACCCTCGAGAAGGGGCCGCTTAACAAACACAATCGCTAATGAAAAGGTGGCGAGCTAAAAAAAAAAAAAAGGAAAAATTGGAAAGCCAGCGCAGCAAGTGACTCGGCGATTTCCAGCCGATTTCTCGATCGAGCCGCAACGTCTCGCGCAATCGCGCGGACCCCCGAGCGCGTAGTACTCGACCCACGTTACGCAACGATAAGCCCTGGATATCGAAGTTCGCGTGGCTATCGGCGGATAGGTAATTCGAGAGCTCGCTCTCTTAATCTCTACCAATCGAGGGCGTATGCAGATATCGGTAAGAATAACTTTGCTCGTGCACCCCTGTGCCTTCGCCCATTATCGGCGATCCGTGAAATTGCGCCTGATAGCCCTGAGACCGGGGTCGTGAGATCGATGATTATCAGGCGTGAGAGAGACCCTTCGGCCGGTCAGAAATTAAAAACTTTAGAAGCCAATTGCAGAAATTGATTATTTTTCTGTCTCGAAATATTGACTTGAATTCAATTTTGTTATATTTAATTGTTCACGTTTTATCACACGTTTTCATTGACACGAAAATAGCTTTTGTCCGTATAGGATTGGTAATCTCAAAAGATCGGTACTGCTCTTCAAAAAAAAAAAAAAAAAAAAAAAAAACGATGAACGGATATTTTTAAGCATTCGATTGGTTAAGCTATAATTTGCTAATTAAAAGATGACCAAATTTCGAATGGTTCTAATATCGTTTTAATATCGTTCTATTAAAAAATTAGTTTATAGAAGGTACAGCAAAGAAGAAAACTCTTGAAATATTTTTTTTTTTTCGCCAACTCAATAAAACACTGTAATCCAAACAATTGCATGGAAATCGCTAGCATTTTAATGTTACCGGTGCCTCTTATCTTTCCGTAAATTACATGAGCGTACAATGCAACAAAATAACTACTGATAAAAAAACAAAGGAAAAATAAAATTTATGACCGCCATCGTGTATATTCATATAAAATAGCCGTTCTCTTGCGCAATCGATAATAATAAGAAAAATACGATTGACTTACTCGGGCGAATTCATTCAATGCAAGTTACGTCACTCTTAGGCAAGGTCCCGGGGGAAAAAGTTTTCTCCCGATTATCAACTCCGCTCAGCCGCGACGCTTGACGGTAAAGTCTCGATGGAAAACACGCACTTGCGCACACAGAGGCGCGCGATGGGCGCGGTATTAAAAATCGATTTTCAATGCTTGCACCAATTACTTTCAGAAGTTCAAGTACAGGGTATATATACGAGCGAGCAGAGCTAACGGAAGAGCGTGTGCCCGAATGAAAATGAACTGGAATGCCTCGGACCGGAGTGCCGTTTTCCCAGTCCGCCATCAACTCACTCCCATGAGACGTCGACAGAATTTACTTTTGGCCTTTTCGCCGCCTTTGTTTTTTTTTCTCTATCAATTCGACGGCTGGCTCTCGGCGGGAAAAGCCGCTGGGACGTCCGATCCGCCCGTTAATGGAGATACGCGTTTCTCGCAAGTTTTTTCTTTTCTTTTTTTTTTTTTAATGAAAGCCCATGGTGTTACGCTCAGACTTTCTTAATTAGCATTCCTGTACTTTTTTATATCTTTATTTTCTGCCTCTTCTTTGACTCGCCTGTAAAGGAATCGTAACAATTCTTAAGCGCAAAAAAAAAAGAAAAACAAGCTACTTTTTGCAGATTTGAAAAAGAAGCAATTGTTTACTCACGTCCCGAATGTACCACGTCTGAATCTTTTTTTTTTTTTTTTATATATCAAATTAGATTCGTTCCGCAGTTGATATACTAACAACGAAAGTTATCCACGGCAGTCCTAATTCTTCCTATCGATCCATCAAATAAATTGCTTAACGCCAGCCAGCAGAGCCGAAAAAAGTCACCATCCATCACCCCGGCGTAATTACTTACTCCTTTCCTCCCAGGGAAGATTACCGACGACGTCGCCGTTGCGCCGAATAATTCCCGCCGCGATATTGCCTCCCCCGCGTTTGAGGAATGCCCCGTGTTCGATCGAACACCCCGGCGCAAGAAACGCCAACCCACAAAGAGTTTAAAGAACGAGAAAAACAACGACGACGACCACTGTTTCAGGTGGGCGAGAGGGACACGCTGACGTCGGTGGCCGCGCGCTTCGACACGACGCCCTCGGAGCTGAGCAAGCTCAACCGACTGGTGGGCACCTTCATCTACGCCGGCCAGCAGCTATGGGTACCAGCCAAGGGCGAGGGAGCGCCCGGCGACGGGAAGTCCGACTCCACCGGCTCCGACTCCACCCACGACCCGGAGAACCCGGATGACCATCCGACCGAGGAGAAAGGTATACTTTGTCTTCTTTTCTCGCTAAAATAAGGAATTTCGAGACATCGATACTTGTGCGATGATTTTAATGTCAGGTGTAGTACGTAGTTAAAGGATACAGTATTCTTTTATCGACGTATATATTTTAATGAGGAGAAATATTTCAATTAATTATGGTTAATTTATTTTCTTCAATAAGGTATTATATATTTAACTAAAATAAATTCAGTAGCGCTTAAAAGATTTTAATTAACTGTTTCGCGTCGAGAAAGGAATTCGAACGATGTTCTCGGGGGAATTTCATTATTAAACTCTGAATGTAAATACATTAAATTTGAGTAATGTACCATTCGCATTATTCAATTCGTTTTAATGCTTTTTTTCACTACGTTAGCATCATCAATATATTCCCTTCGATTGTCGATCAGAACTAAACGATTTAATTAAAAGAGAAAATATTTTCGAGCGAATTCCGAAAGAAAGAGAAAATTACGTGTATACGTAAATCTCGCAAATTCAGCATCGACCCGCAAAGCTTCAACGCTAGAAAAGTAAAAAAGCACGCAGAAGCGCATATATATATATTTCCGTCGCAACTCAGTCCACACACTTAGGTTGAGCGGGCACCGCAAAGCCGCGCCGATCGAATACACACCACGAAAGGGCGAAATTTCACATGCGGTCTGGAGGGGTTGGGTCGTCGCGGCCGATCAGCTGATCAGCGGGTGGCGCGCATGCCTCCCCGCGTCCCTCTCGGGGCGCGCAGTCGCCGTGCAAACTGCGTCGAGAATTCGAGAGGGCTGCTCGCGTCGGCGCTGGCCGACTTTTCAAACAAACCTGAGCCCCTCGCGACGTAAAATATACCAGCCTCGCGCTCGAACAATTCGCCAGGGACTTTCGCCGAAATTCGCTTCGGCGCACGTGTTGCTGAGGGGAGGTCCCCTCTCTCCGAAGGTTTTTTTCCGCACGGAACGGCGGAAGGACGACAGCAGTCGGCTTGGCAGGCTCCGAGGAGGCGCGTAGGTGTGTAGGTGTGTGCACGTGTGCGGGGGGGGGAGGGGGGAGGCGGTGCTGTGGGTAAATATCGAGGTCGCGTGGCGCTCGCCGGCCTTGGGACAGGTTAAACTTGGATGAGTCGAACTGGAGGGTGCTCGGCGCGGCACTCGAGCGGCCGAGGATTCCGCGTGGATGCGCGCGACTTTTATCGGCGTACCGAGTGAATGCCGCTGCTAATTGGTTCCCTTTGGCTTTTGCAGACTTGCTCGATAACCTGAGACCTGTGTCACCGAAACCGGGTCATTTGGAGCGGGTGAAAACTCCTCTTGGAAGTGCCAATGCTATGGACGAGGACGTGCAACCTTACAAGGAGAGATTTTTGAAGATCACAGTTCGTCACATCACCGATGGCCAGGTACATCTTTCTTTCCACACTATTCACAAATCATGAAATTAAAGAGAGAACGGCAGATTTTATCATATTTCTTTAATTTACAAAGAAGATTCTTTTAATGCTCCTATTATACATCTTACTTCAAGTTTTGCCGAGTTGGCGTATAATATAGCATTCTATCTATATCCATTTTATTGAAGTAAACTGAACTAATCGTGAGTGTGTAAATTCAGTAGAAAAAATTTTAGTTCTCTATTAATTTTAGCTCATCTTAATACCCTGTAAATCTGAAAATGTGAAAATTCACTTTGTATGTGAAAATTCATCATTGACATAAAAAATATTACTATTCACATTTTCCAAGTGAATTTCACATTTTCAGATTTAAAGAGTACCAAAGGAAAGTTCATTCTTGTTCTTTTTTAAATTTATTTGAGAACAAAAAATTATTTCTCAGTTGAGTTTACTAAAGACTTCATGTATAACGTATAATACTTAAAAAAAAATACTATACTATTTAAATATGAAAGAGTGCATATTCACTCTTTCAACGCTATAAGTTGTTCACTCTTCCCAATAAATGGACGACTTAATAACGTTAAAGAGTGAATTTTCACTCTTTCATACACTGAGAAAAAAGTTTAGTAATCACAATTAACCATTACTTGCTTTAATTAATATTTACTTGTTTCAACCAA
>JAWWEN010000009.1:11734806-11745444 GCA_035582955.1 Sycophila texana | reverse complement strand
CAACCAAAATTTATTTGTTTCAATCAAATGTTAATTGAAACAACTAACCATTGATTTCGATTATTTACTTTTTTTTTTCAGTGTATTTAGAGGATAAGCATTAAATTCTATAATTAATTATTAAAGAAAAAAAAAATGAAGAAAATGAAAAAAAAAATGACAAATTCTTGAAAAACGTGCTAATGAACCTTACCATTTTCTAGGGAGTCGTCGGTGGGGTGCTACTGGTTACACCAAACGCTGTGATGTTCGATCCGAACGTCTCGGATCCGCTGGTGATCGAGCATGGGCCCGAGTCTTACGGTGTGATCGCCCCGATGGAGTTCATCGTGAACGCGGCGATTTACTACGACATCGCGCATATGCGCGTCGGCCACACGGAGACCGGCCAGCCGGACAAGAAGCCCGAGATCTACTACATGAAGAAGCCGGAGACTGCGGGGTCCGCGCAGGCCGCGGCCGCCGCCGAGGCGAGGAAGTGCGCCTCGCCGGGGAAGGACGAGAACTTCCCGGAGCTCGCCGTCGACGACAGCGAGAGCGTCAGCAGCTGCGCCGAGCGCGAGGGCGACGCCTTCCCCAAAGCCTTCGACAAGGATCTCATCACCCCACCCAACGTCTCCAGTGTACGATTACGATCCTTCTTACATTTTCTGATGTTCTACCGTTGATAATTAAAATTGAAAAGCTCGAGAGTTTAATTAATATCGGGCGTGCTTTTACGAGTACAGAAAGTTTACAATTATGATTAAATGGGGCGTAACTTTTGCTATATTTATGATAAAAAGGGATGGGTTAGGTTTATCAAAGATTTTCTTATCAAATTTTCTTATCGAAGAAATTGAAGTTTATTTTATGGCAGATTGACTTGTTAAGTTGAGTAGATAGAGTTCAGTTTTATATCAATGTCATTCGGAGAGCAAAGTAATTGGATAATTTTAACTGTAATTTATTTCTGCGCAGGACGAAGCTTCGACCAAAGATAAAGATAAGGAGAAAGATGATACTTCTGCCAAAGAAGAAACTGGTGGAGGTCAGGCGAGCAGAACAATCGAAGAACGCAGGCGTTCAATGCTTGACCACCATTGGGCAGTTCCTAGCAAAGACAGATGTTCGTTTTCCGTAGACGATGAGCAGCAGGATTCCTTAAATTCAGAAAAAGTAACTTTTTCCACTGATCCATTTTCATTTATACGGTACCTTTAGAACAAAAACTAATGATACTTGTATTGTTCAACAGGCCGAGTCTTCGAAATCTAATGCCATTCCTGAAGGCGAGGAAGGTTCTCTAGTCAAACAGTCGTGTCACGATTCGGGCATTGACATTCGCGATCCTAATCCTCCGCTTCCAGTGGTTCAGCCGATTCCCTCAAAGAAGGTATACTCCGACGCTGACATAGTATTATCATCAGATTGGGTGCCTCCGATTACCATTGCACCGACTAACGTTTCCACGAGTATGTTGGATGCTGATGCCGCGATAAATGGCAGGAAGAAAGCCAGCTCTGTTTCCTTCAGCTTGGACAGCAATAATGAGGAGCAGGAGAAGGAGGAAGAGCACAAGGAGGACGATAAGCAGGAAACTCGCAAAAACAAAGTGCGTATTATTTTGCTGATTTCTTGAAAGTTCGAGAATCTACTTATTAAGTGAAGTAAACT
Organism: Sycophila texana; assembly: GCA_035582955.1. Taxonomy (NCBI): domain Eukaryota; kingdom Metazoa; phylum Arthropoda; class Insecta; order Hymenoptera; family Eurytomidae; genus Sycophila; species Sycophila texana. The sequence goes on along the minus strand of JAWWEN010000009.1, from coordinate 11,743,788 downwards.
TTCTAATGAATGGCGATGATTTGTAGATGCTGAAGCGACTTTCTTACCCACTTTCTTGGATGGAAGGCTTGACTGGCGAGTCCAAAGATGATGACAGCAAGCCTTCATCGGACAAAATGTCTAGCCTTCCGAATAGTGCTGATAGCCATCATTCTTCCGTGTTCAGTAAAGTTTTCTCTAGGTGAGTTTATTCTTTCATTCACGGTATTCACTAATTTCTTTTTCTGATTCTTTCAATAAATTTGATCATAGCAGTGTAAAATTATAAGAGTTAATTTTGAAAATAGTGTTGTTAAAAGCAAGAAGTTTAACGTTTTGGCAGCACTAATTAGTAGCTGTTGTAATAAACAATAATTTTTCTAGAGCATGGTGTCACAAGGCGCGTTCATTCGCATTTGACGCAAAATTTGTATTATAACATTTAATTTTTCAAATGAAAAATTGATCAGCTTTTATATTTATTAATTTTTTTAATAAAATTTATAATTAAATTTAAAATTTGCTCACGCTAATCATGCCTAGGACAGCTTCTGCCTTTATTTTCTAGAGTATATCATAGCATTTATTTGCAAAAAGAACATGAAAATTGATAAAGTTAAGCGTGAAAGGAGAAAAAGAAATCGTTTTTTTCCTCTGTACCTGAAACCGTAACCATTTTCATTTCCGACTAACTATTAATATATGAATGGTGGTGGTTGTGTGCATAAAAAAGCTCGCCGATCAACTTGGTGAGTGACTTTAGTTCCGGCCTGTTCGCTAAAACTCCGAGTGAAGAGAGCGGCGGTCGAGCCGGAGGTACACCTCCGCTCACCGCCTCCTCTCTCTCGCAGGACTCGGGCAATCCTGTGTTCTCTCCGGGTATTCTAGGGTGAGTTGCCGACCTTCCTCGCTCCCATTAAGTCTCTCCTATAAATACTCCACTGTCTACGAATGTATATCTATTTGGCTGTTTGTACCGTAAAATATAGTCCTTCTGCATCACACGAAAAGACACGAAAAGACACGAAAAAGACACGCTGCCTGATCTAGAAAATCACATTTAATTTATCTCTAATTATCTGGATAATTGCCTTTAAGAACGTAGTAGATTTAATTTGTATTGGACTATAAATGTAAATCTTACACGTTAGATCATAAGTTATTTTTGACACGTTATGCTTTTAAATTGTGATATTTGGTTAATAACTAATACAATCGATAAGATATTTAACTGATACAATATAATTAAAATGACTTACAAATTATTCTCGTTTAATATCTAATTCGTTCTTTAATTGCCTTTGATTATATTTAATGTGATTTTCTATCGTGGGTTTGTATCGTAGATCTGTCCAATGATACAGTTCGTAGCTCTGTCTTATAGTCATAAATGTACTGTAAAATGTTCATTTGATGTTGCATCATATTAATGTTTCGATGTAATAATTGATAGTAGCAATAATATCCTTTAATATACTTTTCAAAAGATTGTTGTAATATTTATCAATTTTTTTTATTTAAACTCAATATAACTAAATCTTTTCTATAGAAATGCTACTCTATCCTAATCACAATCTGTCTTTTCTTCGAGCCGTGAAACTATTTATGCTGTCTACGTAAAATTACTTGATCAACACGCGAATCCACAGCCAAATATAATCGAACAAAGAGATTCAGAAACCCTTCATGTGTATCTGATAATCCCTTTCATTTCAAATAATCCATTGATAAGACACCATTTCAGCTCCACGTTCGACACCAGCATGGATACATCAGCGTCGCTCACAGCTTGCCTGCGCTTTTTTACAGACATTAATGAAAAATAATTAAAAAAACGATACATCATTAACCATTCAACATGACATGCGACACCTTTTTAATTATCTAATTTTTATAGCTCACACCCAAAAATTGTTTTCACCTTGTATGTGGCTCCCCCAGTTGTATCTTAAATGTCGTCAGACATAGTTTATCCTTTCTTTTCGAAGCAGCGAAATTTTGAGTACTATAATTTAAATAGAGAATTTATAATTGTTTAATCGCAGTTTTACAGAAAAATGTACTTATTGTTCGAAAATTATTAACGAAAAATATTTCGAAGCTTCGAAAATAGTAATCGTTTGTTTTAGTAGAGTTTTACACTACAATGTAACTTTTTTCAGGCGCTCTTCCGTCGGCACTTTCATCAGACAGCAGCCGCTCAACTCCTCCGGCAGTAGTAGCGTCGATAGTAACCGAGGTAGCAAAACGGCTACTGCACCGCCACGACTGGATTACCGCAGCATGGTCTCCGTTGAAGATATGCCCGAGCTTTTCGTCAGTTTTGATAGTAAGTGTCACGTCTTTTTGCGCCGCATTGCGACTAATACGAACTTTTTGCGCGGTGAGGAAAACAAAAGACAAGCAAAATTTGTTAAGAATTGATGAGCGTATTTTTTTTGTGCAAGTACATTATTTTTTTTTTTTTATGTAAAAACTATATTTTTTCGTCTATTTTTTTGGCTCGTACTGTGACCCGTACGAGCGTGCAAAGGTGTACTATAGCACTACATGTCAATCCATTATTTGAGTTCGGGCGTATTATGATCACGATCCTTTTTGTCAGTGTTCGATGGTGAATGGATGCGCGATCTGTTTCAATTTTCGTCGACGTCTGCCCGCTGGCAATTTCAAAATAATCGCCATTCCGCGATGTCACGCGTTGTCATCAATCAATTTCGCAGCGACCGGAGCCTTGTGTTCATGTCGAAACGTCTTTTTTAGCATTATGAAATCAGCTGTTGATCAGGTCCACAGTGAGTTTCACCGTGTCATTTTTGTATTTATTTTTTGCTGTCAACAAGAGGCGCGCGTAATATTCCGCCGGCTCGTCGCTAAATTCACCTCAGTCTGTGTGACACCGTGACGCTTTGCGCGCAGCCGAATTCATAATGCAAATAATACCATTAAGAGTCATACATGAGTACTTGTAATATCATCTACTTTTTGTTGTCCCTCTCTAGTCCAAGCACCTAATTTTCCCGAACTCGAAGGTCTCGGTAGGTTCATAATGTAATTAGCTTGTTCACTTGATTTTTCCGTTTTGTCATAATGAAACTCTGTGCATATAAACGCTTCGTTTTTATACTGCGAGCTTTTGTACGTTTATTTTTTCCTTGTATTACTTATCGTTTGCCGCATTTTGTAATATATATCTGTAGCAGGGCTGAAAACGAAAAATGTGTAGCCCCCCCTGTGGCCCCCTTTTCAGTTGCGCCATATATTTAGCTGATGAACTCATTTTTTGTTTTTCCTCCCGTTCTGTCACTCAGCATTACACCATAATATAGTGCATCACTCGATATATTATCATCTTTCATACTCATCATCACTTTACACAGTGAACAGAATAGTCAAAACAGTGGAAGTTTATGAAAAAATGGAAACGCAATGAATCTTGCTTGTCCAAAAGTCTTATTGTTTCTTTTTTTTTTTTTTGAGAGAGAGAGAGAGAGAGAGAAAACAGTTTACTGATCAACTGCTCTCTGCCTGTAATTATTAACAATATTTTATTTAAATATTTGCTTATCCAACCGTGATGTTGCGTATCATTGGTTAGTTTAATTTGCTAAATTTTTGTTTTGTAAGCTTTTTTATAGCTCCATTGTACAAATTGTGAGTACACGTAAATAAATCAGTATCAGGAAAGTGTTTGTTGATTGAAAGTAAAATAGTGATTAAAAAAAGTTAGAATGTACATTGTAAAGTGCATTGATATTACTATGATAAATTGCTTGTATAATTATTTTTATGTTTTCCCTATGTTACATATAATAATATACATGATAAATAACATGGAAGATAAGAAGGTTTCTGTTTTTTGTTAAAATCATTGATTCATTTTAATGGGTGATGATAAATTAACAAGTATTTTAACAAAGAGTAGAAAAACATTTTTATACGCTTAAAAGAAATAAATATAAAATAATAAAGTTACTTTTAAGTTAAGTCAATGTCTGTTTCAAAAACTAATGCTTTTGCTTTAATAATTTAGAATTGATCCCGAGGCCTGCACGATCATGCGAGGACCCACCGCTGTACCTGAGATTGCGCACTGGAAAACCTACAGACAAGAAGATTCCCTGGTCAACGCCAATTATGAGCTACGGTAAAAAGAAGATCCGACCAGAATATTGGTTCAGCATACCACGTAACAGGTGAATATCCTTAAAAGTCTAATATAGACATTAAAATGTTTATAAATCATTAACATTGGTAATGTTTACTCAACCGATACGAACGCGCAAAAGATATTTCTTAATAAAAACGTGTCAATATTTACAGGCAAAGTAAGAATCAACATCAAGAAAATTATTATATCTATGAAAAAAAAAATTACTTAATCGCTTGTTTTCTGCAAGGTAATAAGGAGCGTGCATAATTTTAATCTGAATCACGTCTTTCAATTATCTTTTGTATAATGCGAGCTCAATGTGCGAAAAACACTGATTAAATAAGCGCATGTTTTCGGTGCCAAATAAAGTAGTCATTATAGCTAACTATGAGAACAAACAAGTTAATAATAGAGCATAAACTAACGAGCACCAGACGATGAAACCGAAAACGTTTTACTCCTAAAAAAATGTAAATTAATCTCAATGGGAGGTTTAACCAAAGGCAAAGACAAACAATGCAATCGTCGTTTTTAATCTACAAAAACAAGGAAACTATCTGTCATAATTAAAAAAACATAGCGATTCCTACGTTACCGACTGTAAGTTCAAAAACAAGTTGTATATCTGACATAATTTATCTCTCCAGCCAAATTACTGTGCTGTAGCTCTACAATTTTAAATATTATTCTTCCCTTTTGTTATTATTTTTAATGAAACATTTATGATCTCATTGTAAAACAGTGTACACATATCTATCAGTGAACTTGAGAGACCGACTAATAACATTCACGTAATCGCTCAAAACTTTCGTGAAACCATGAATATTTATCTCTCCAAAAAAAAAAAAAAAAAAGAAGGAATCGCAGCGGTCGATAAATTAAAGTATATAGAGATACCGCGTGACTCTGTCCAACAAGAAACCGCTTACGAAACCCGCTCGGCAAAAAAAAGATTCTCTTGAAATTAAAAAGCATATCTCCCGCACTTCCATCGACATTCCTTTCGAAAAGAAAAAAAAATTTATTCGAATTCAAAAGAGTGGCGGGAATTCCCACGCGTATCTAGCTCACGTGCCCGGCCGTTCTGTCGAAAGCTTTCACGTGACTCTCGCGCGCGCTTCTAGCGCGCGTACGTCCGGCGCTCAGTGCCCGCCCACGAGCTCGCGTAACTCGCCGCGCAGATTCCTTCGCGCTTCAAAATTAGCCCCGCGAGGCTGCACTTGGACCGGCTCCACGCGGCCCGGGGTTGTCGCGCGTGCCCTTATCGCTTATCGCGGGGAGTGCCTCTCGCCTGCCTGCCTCGACGACGAGCCCACGTGAGGAGAGCCCGACGCAGACTTGGACGCGGCTTCGACTCCGGCTAATTTTAACGATGCACCACGTACTCGGGACAATGGCGCAATACCTGAATTATTACGCGCCCGGCGTGGCGAGCCTCGCGGCCCGGGGCCTGCCGTTTCTGGCGAGAAGGTAAACGAGCCTGCGGCGGCGAGCGGGCGTCGATGACGTCGCGCTGATTAGGCCAACGCCGCGATAACGGATAGTGTAGACGAGATGCGCGTCCAGCGTTGCGCGCCACCTTTCTAACTTTGAGTGCGCTTGACATATGCTTTCGCGGCGAATTTTATTGATAGTCTGGTTTTTTGCTGCTTGTCGATCGAAGAGTAATTTTTCTTTTATTCTCTTTGCGGATGAATTATGAGATCGAATTTTATTGTTCGTCGGAGGAGTTAATTGTTCTCTTTATCAGCGCCTGTTTAAGCGTTTGAAAGGTTAATTGACTGCGTAAAACGGGAGATGCGTGTAATAATAATGAAAAATGTGATGACTTTGAGTTGGCAATAGAGTCGTAAAAAAATTTACTGCGCCACATATATCGCGACGCCGGCCATGCATGCGGCAAATGGAACGGACTGAAACTTTGATGTTTCTTTTTAACGTTGCCAATTATTTTGTCACAGATAAAATTTTATTGCCCTTCTAATATACCTTAGACGAAGTAAACAGTGAATGATTTTGCAATTTTGAAACTCGGCTGAAATATTGGATAAACATTTCAAACTTCTCGAAGGTCGCTTTGATTTTAAAAAAAGAAGCGGCAGAGCAATGGGTTTTTAAAAATTACGAGAAACACGGGCAAATCTATCATTGAGCGGCAATTTAAGCAGACTTGATTTACGATTCAAAAGCGTAAGCAATACTATATCCCATCCATCGAGTTTCCTCTGCCCGTTAATTTTCGTAAACACCAGCCTGGCTGGCTTAGCAGACCTAAAAATACTTAAGAGACGATTAACATTCCCGAAGGCGCAAAGTTTATTATGGACTAATTTTTCTTTCGTTCTTATTTACAGGGTGGACGATCTATATAGGTTTATCCACGCGTGGGTGCCGCAGCTGTACGGCGAGCTGGACGAGGACTACTGGCGGGAGCGGGGCTACATACTGTCTGATACGGACACCGACCTGTCGCCTGAGTTGACGCCGCGCGCGGCAGGTGAAGCCGGCGAGGCCGGCCCCGACGACGGCAAGGACGACGACAACAAGACCGAGATATCCGAGCTCACTCGCGAGTCCTGGGAGGTAAGCGACCACCGAAGACCTTCCACTTCTTGCCAATTCGAACTAGAATCGATCAAGCTGATTTACCTAGAGCCTATCGATTTTTGCGTTCGCTTCGATTCATCCAGAATATTTTCTTCTTTTTTTTCTGTCTCAACGAATCGAGTAATCTCTTCTCGAGCGTAGTGAGAAAGAAATATTCACCGATGAGTCGTAAGCGAGGGTAAAAACTTGCCGCTTTAATAGGCGAGGTGTTCGCTCGCGATCGGTCGATTTCGCAAGAGCTTTCCAGAAGCGGCGGATTGCGGGCGCGCGAATAATTGTTTGGCCAGTCATACGTGCGCGCGAGCAACTCGGATCTCGCGCCCGTCACCGAGAATAACTCTTGGCACGGCGCGTCCGCCCGATACTTGGCTCCCGCTTCCGCCGGTTTCTCTGAAGCTCTGAAGCGGCGAAATCGACCGTGTCGATCGGACGCGCGGCTATCGTGGCACCGGGACAAATAAAATTCCGGCCGATGCCGAGGGATAGACCCCGGTGCCGCGCCTCGGCCGCATCCTCGAGGTGGATGCCGAATTTTCCCACCTACTCGGAACGGAAGAGTCGCGCTCGTTGCTCGTTTGGACCGCTGCTGCGGATGTCTTTGAACTTAATAAATGACGAATAAATATTGGTTGTTTGAGCGAAAGCTCTATTTTCACGCCGTGATACATTTTTTGGTACGACGGATTTTTCGAATTTTTTTTCGTCGATTTCATCTGCTCGGTGTCATGTAAAAAACCCAATGGCGCGTTTCCAAAGGCAACGAGCGCTCCGAGGAACGCTCGCCGAATGTCCAAATTCGGCGATGCCTGCGAGCGAAAAGCCGCGGTTAAAAGCATTTTATGAAACTTATAAGAGATAAGGAAATATATGAAAGAGTGGAAAAAGACCTGTTGACATTGGGGGTGTGTTGCCCTTCGTTGATCACAGCTGATCAAGGCCCCGTACGTAAAGCTCTACACCATCCTGAAGACCTCGAGCACGTCCGCCGACTCTGAGCAGATCCAGGATCCCGAGGTACGGCTGAAAATACGGCCAAAGTGAATGACCAAAAACTGACAAAATAATTAAAGTTCCCGAATACCCAATACACCAACCAACCCACCGTGCGCTAATGTCGATGTGTTTCAATATTTATCTCTATATGATACCTGTATAACTCACTGTCGCCTGATTAATGATGTCACACACCACGGGCCTTCCTCTCTTTTTGTTTTTCTTTCTTCCTCCATTCTCTCTTCTCTCTCTCTCTCTCTCTCTCTCCTCTTACTTTTGTTTTACGATTTCTATCTTTGCGGTGGAACAATGCATGACCTTTAAAATTGTATCCAGCAAAAAAAAACCGTACACCATTCGGAACAACATCAGATTGTACTCAGAAACAAAACAGTCAACTAAAATAGAATGTCACGGAGCTCCACCTATTTTACACGCACGATAGAAGCATATTTAGACTGATACACCATCAGACACACCCGAAACGCAATTAACAGACCACACACCCGTTTACTGCTGATATTTGTTAGTCCGATCAATGTGCCTTGTATTTTTTTTTTTTTCATTTCCAGAGGCTAATATATTTTTAACCGCGAAAGCTACCGAGAGTCGTCCAAAGCTTTTGGACGAAAATAATTGTCGCTCCTCGTGACCACAAACGCTTGTTTAAAAATATTCCGTTTAAAAAAAAAAAAACTTCAGAAATATCTCGCAAAATCTGCAAAGTAAAGAAGATTAAAAAAGAAAAGATTTTATCGATTTCTCGGTTTCCCCCGCGTCCTTCTCGGTAGCTATCGTCGAAAATTCGCTGATCTAGATCGCGAAAAATCCGCGCAAGCGCGCTCTGAGTGTTTGGGAAACCCGTTAGCACCCCCGAGCTTGGTCGCGCTAATTCCGCGCAGAGCTTGAGCCAGCGCCCGGATTACCAGTATACCGCATATATTTGCGCACTGAGCGCCGGGAGTATCCCGCTGCCATTAGTCATACGACTCACGAGCACACGCAGTTTCCGAGCATTTAAGTGCGTACACCGCGCTGGGCATAATGAAATCCCCGTCCGGCGATGGTACACGCGCACCCTTCTGTCTTTGTAGCACTCTGCTCTCGGCGCAGTCCCGCGGGATAGGCGCTTAAGGTGGTTATCGTGATTTTTCACTTTCTTAAGAAGTTGCTAAAAAAAATCATACGCGTAGCTTTTACTTTAATTAACAACACAGCGAAAACTGAGAAGACTCAGCTTCACCGTTTAA
>JAWWEN010000009.1:11720067-11734706 GCA_035582955.1 Sycophila texana | reverse complement strand
TCTAGTGTGCGCCATATGTTACTAGAAAATCTAGTAACTTTCTAGTAACTGTTACTATATTTTTTTCTCAGTGTAAAAGAACAGTAAACCAGGCTTCGCTCATTGTAAACTAATGTAAATGTTTTTTCGGATCTTTAGAAAACTTAGCAGCATACATTCCCTTAGTATTCACCAAAGCATCTGCTCAACGAGATTCGAGACTTAAAACAGCAAAAGAAACATCATAACGAATAAGACGATAGTTTCTCAAATAATTCCACCCGAGACGTTTATTTATATTCTTAAAAAAGAAAAAAAAAAAAAAGGAAAACCGCAGCACTAGCAGGCGTTTGTTTTACAAACAGTCGTCGTCGCGTGCAAACTGCGGCGCTCGGCTTTCACGTTATATAAACGCGCCAAGTTTACATCCTGCGCGTACGCGCCACTGATAAAAACACCTCGAATCTCGATGGCGGATGCAGGTCGCAATCGCTAGCCGTCGAAGAGTTACATTAACCGGCATCTTGAATTTGCAGGTACTGTCTATGAGCGAGGAGCTGAGGCGGGCTTTGTACGCGAACAGCGCGTTGTCCCTGGACGCGGAGATCCTCGTGCCGGAGCTGGTGGGCACCACCGAGATCCTCAGCGACGATCACAGGGAGCACCTGTGCCGGCATCTGCCCGCGCGGGCAGAGGGCTACGTCTGGACCCTCGTCTTCAGCACCAGCCAGCATGGCTTCAGCCTCAACAGCATGTACAGGAAGATGGCCAAGATCGAGAGTCCAATCCTCCTCGTCATCGAGGACACGGAAGGAAATGTAAGCGGCGTTATTTTATATGCATATATTCCCTCTTTTTTTTTTTTTTTTAATTCGCGTTATTGTAGTTTTTAAAATCGCGACTTTTTTTCACGACTGCAGGAAGGACTGTAAGATCCTTTGTTCGCGTCGGATATTTTTAGATCGTTCAGTTGCGCGGGATTCCTGAATAAGCAGTATTGATAAAGCGACGCATTAGGTTATTAGAATGCGGACAATGGATTCGTTTGCACGAGTCGAGCAGGTGCGAAGTTGTTAGTTTTGTCGTGTGTTTTTTATTTTATTTCTTTAGATAAGGCGCGAGATATTTATAAAAATACTTTTAAACGAAAGCGAATAGCGCTAATGAGAAATAGCAATTTAATTTGTACACTCGTATCTTATCGAAACACGCATGTTTTCAAGAAGTAAATTATATATATTTATATAGATTCGTCTTTGATACTAGTGAGAATTTTAATCAGAAAGAATATTTTACAATAACGCGCCGTTTAACATTCACTTTAAAATACATTGTACCATATCGCTTAAATAAAAAAATAAATCAAGCTGGAAGTAACCTTTGGCGAGATTTAATTGTCGCTCTAGTTTCTGAGAGTCACGGCGATCGACTAAATGCGGATTGAAATGTTGCAGGTGTTTGGAGCTTTAACCTCGTGCTCGCTGCACGTCAGCGACCACTTTTACGGCACAGGCGAGTCCCTGCTCTTCAGGTTCACGCCGAGGTTCCAGGCATTCAACTGGACCGGCGATAATGTCTACTTCATCAAAGGAAATAATGAGAGCCTGGCCATAGGGGCCGGAGAGTAAGTCCTTAAGATATAATTAAATAGATAGGAATAAATATTAATTAAATAAAAAAAAATTAATTTAAATAATTTTTATCTTGCAGCGGCAAATTCGGTCTGTGGCTGGACGGCGATCTTTACCAGGGCAGGACGCAGTCCTGCAGTACGTACGGAAACGATCCGCTGGCGCCTCACGAGGACTTCGTGGTGAAGACGCTGGAATGCTGGGCGTTCATATAGGACACGGCCCCCTTCCAGCCGGAGACGGCGAGCGTCGCCCGGCCGGATGAGGCGACGCCGCCGCCACCGCTGCTGCAGCAGACCTGAATCGTCGGCGACGTGCGCACCTTGGGACACCGCGTCGCATCGTCGTACCCCGTCGTCGACTTTGCCGGCAAGCGGGGCTCCCAACGTCGGCGTTCCCAATTGCACCAGGAGAGAAACCGCAGGAAGACTAAATGCCGTCGCGGCGGTGCCGAGAGGAGGCTAGCGTGCGGTTAGAGCGGGCTTGAGCCTCGGTATTGGTGACGGCCGGCCGAGCGCAGGATGACCACCGAGCCCCCCTCCCCCTCCCCCCAGCCCTGAAGAGGAGCAAGGACCCGTTGTCGATACTCGCGTGGACGAGCCCACGCCCTCCCTCTTCCCCCCTTTTTCTGTTACGTCGTCGGGCACTCGCGAGGCGCGTCACCCGGGGAGAATACGCTCGCGTTTATGTGTGTATGTATGTGCGCGTGGACGTCCGCACTGATGGATTGTTTGTTTTTTTTGTTTTGTCAAAGACGACAACTGCGTCGTAGTCGCCTTACGGAGACGTGTCTCGTCTCATAGACTTTTTTTTGGATTATCGATTATAATTGTTGAAATTCCTCAAACTCTTTTTTTAATTTAGGATATTTATTTTATTATATTATTTTATATACATGTATTGCATTACCGTGGCAGACAGAGGAAGAAATAAAAAAAAAAAACATGTATGCTTTGGGGCCCGACCCGCGTTTGGCGCCGCCACGATTGTGCTGGTGATGATCTGGACACCTGACCGGGCGGGTACAATGCGACGATTGTTTTATACCTAAATGCGATTGTTATTTTGAATTGCTAATGCGCGCGCGAGAGAGAGAGAGAGAGGTATATATGTAAATGTGAAAGAGAGCAAGAGATTCGAGTAAAGGAGTCGAGCGTGAGAATCATGATACCGTATGGAGTTTGCGAGCTGAGCACGTTGAGTCGAATTAAAATGTTAGGTTGAATTGGCCAAGATGTAGCTCCATACGTTATTGAGAAACAATAAAATACGCAAAACTAACCGTTTGTTAATGTGTAGATATGTAGATAGTAAATGTAAATATATACATATATAATAATTACAACCGTGTTACAGTGATTAATTTTGAGCGCTATGCATATGGACGAAATATTATTTACACCTACATGATACAAAATGAATATAAACATACACAAAACACATTCACACAACGTGCAATCGTATAATTATGTGTACGCGTTTGAAAGCGCTAAAAATTCGCGCATTTGACCAGTGTTTAGGATCTGAGAATGAAAAAAAAAGTTATCTTATTATCTATTTAAGACGTTCATTAATAAAAAAAAGAATTTCACGAATAAAAGAGATGGTAATACCGTTACTGTTATTTCCATTTTATCATTTTAACAAAGTACCAGTTCACTTGAACTCGAGATATACGACTGTTTCTCGATACATACTGTTATTGTTACGTTTCGTCGCATACGAAGTAGTTATGTACTGTCGTCACAAGCAGACCTTCGAAGACAATTCGTGTTCCAGCACACGGGGTCTAGTTTATTGTTAATAAGTCACTTTTACCGAATCACCGAGAAAACCTTGATGAAACTCGTGAAAATTTTGACTAAGCCAATTGCCATCTTGCTCACTCAAAATGTGTTATGTTCATTGATAAACAAAACAGTAACCTAACGGATGGAAGAGCCTAATGTAATAAGAAATTGTAAGAGCAGTGCTGTCAAATACATATTTTCTTTTTCTAAAAAAAAAAAAAAAAAAAATTAAGAAAAAATAAATAAACAACCGTACAAGTGTAAAGATTATCTATTAAAGATGGAACGTATATTCAAAATAAAAAGAAAAAAAAAATACAATTTTATTCGAGAAAATGCAGATTGTATGATGTTGATTTTTCTTTACTTGACCGAAGCGTTGTACTTGTATGTAGATACGCGTATTCTACGTACGATCGTATACTAGTTTTCAATTAGCTGGATCGTTGCGCTAATTCCTATTGGCCCATTAAGAACATATCCTCGCTAAATTTATAATCGAACTGCGAGTAGCTTTTTTCGAAATAAGAACTGTTAATCTTGGAACTCTTTGGGGAGTTAAACGATCCCTAGATTTTTCGAAGTGATTTTTCTAAATGCGCGCTAAAAAACGTTTTCAATAAGAGAAATAAATACAATGATACTCACGACTAACATACGCACACGACGATGAATCACGTGTAAGCTTGCGAGACAACTAATATAGCCGGTACAACCCGAACGTCAAGAAAATCACGTTATTTATTATCAAGATTTGTTAACGGCAACTCACATTAAATTGACAGAGAACAGAAATCCTCGGGCTACAGATTTGATAAGTTCAAAAAAAAAAAAAAAAAAAAAAAATGAAAAACAAAAAAATTGATGAAAAAAAAAGATGAAAACACTTCTAGTAGATGTCGCAGAGACTTGCACAGTGACGGTGTTAATGGCGAGATTTTATCAAATTAATGAGAAACTAGACCGTTTTTGTAATAGCGAATTCGGCAGCTTGCTAGTCGTAGTATGGATGAAAATGCGTCGTAGCGCATAATTAAGCGTTGATACGATTAGAATTGTCTAGAAGCGTATGCTTAGTTAATCTAGACGTGCTCTTGTGATACCAAGCTGCTCCCCGATGCTTTATCGAGCTGCTTTTGAATCTTTTAAACAAAAAACGGAGAGAAAAAAAAATAAAATAATCGGAGGACGGACAACAGGTAAAAAAAAAGCAAAGCATAATCGTGATTTGGATTAGTCGATACGTTACATATTATATATCAAGAAGCTACGTAATAAGTTATTTCATACTTTCCAAGGGAGAGATAATATTTATAGGGAACCCTTTAGAGAGGTATTTGCAAAATCGACGTGTATCGACGGGAGCACGTGTATACATGCACAGTGAGAACTCGCGAGTTCAAAAATGGAAAAAAAAAAATTGAAGAAAAAAAATAATATCGTGTTACTGCCTCTACTGTAGAATTTAGCTCATCTAATGTGAATCGACTATAAATATGCGGTCCGGTCAATGAATCTGCTAGAATTCTAAAATTTTTTTGTTGCTAAGAGTTCGAATGCAAAAATAAATTGTACGTAACTTTTTTATGCAGAAAATAGAAGGGACATTTAATTAGGTATTCGATTATAAATTTTATGATGAAACTTTTTTTCTTTTCTACAATTTGATATGTAACAAGATATTAATGTCATTTACAGTTAATATTTATATTTCGCCATCAACTTTTGAGGTGCAATTTATCGTTAGAATTTATTGTTGTATTCAAACACTTAAACATTGCGAATTCCAAATCAGATGATGATTGTAACCATCGAGAACTAGGTTTTCGTGAAATCGTCTTTACGTTTTCTATAAAACATTATTATTATACAAACAAGGCTTGATCAATGAACTTAGAGTACTTAAAAAAAACATATAATACTGCAGGAATTTTTCGCTGAAATTCGTAATGTTTGCGCGATTACTTGATTAACCAAAAGATTTGCTATCCTCGATAAAAGAAGAGAAACGTGGGAGTTTGATTACTCCGAAAGCTTGATAATTAAGAAAAAAATTTTAAATAAAAAAACGAGAGTCGCAAAGGTTTTGGATTGCACATCCGCTAACGATCCTACACCAAGTGATGTCATTGGACAACGATTAATGTTTAATCAATGTAATGTTAATGTTCGATGTTACCGAGGTGCTAAAAAAAAATTAACTAACGACGTGGTGTTGCAGTAGTGGCTACGTAAATTTTTTAAAATAAAAAGAAAGTCACCAAATGATTGTTACTTAACGCAGGCAGCGGCGTTGAAAATCAGATCGAAGGAATGCGCATCAAGCAGGAGGAAATCGAAGTCGACGAGCGATAAAATTTAAACTACGACGTTGTCAATGTTGTTATCGCAGAGATGTTCGTAATTAAGTGCGTAATTATCGTTAAATGGAAGTCGGGAATAAATTCGTCTTGACACGATGAAAATTAATCGAAGGCAATCGCTCATTTGTTTCTCCATTCGATGTCAATTCTTCTTTTATTTACGGAAATTCGCAAGCTTTAGAACATACTTGTGATTCTTTTTTTTTTAAACTACGTTTCATATTTCTACGACGATGGGTAAATAGCCATGGATTTTTAGTAAAAATCGATTTAAAGAAAAAAATAATAAAAAAAAACGAGTTTCCGATAAAAAAAATCTTATCTCTACGGAGTAGTTCGAGCCCGCAATCGTTAAATCGCAGCGAAGAGAACCTCTCGTACATTGTCAATTAGATTCAGACTGACTGCAGGGATTGAACACGCATAAAAAAGACACACTCGATGTTTTCGGTGTTTCTAGGTCTATAGTCGTGTCGTGTTGTGTCGTCGTTCTATCTGGATTATAGTAAACCAAAAAAAGCCATATACACTATGAGATTAAAAATAAAATAAATAAATAAAACATTTTAAGTAAAAGTAAAAACAAATCCGAAAGGAGGATGGTCGATTTAAAAAATAAAAAAAAAATATGAATCTCTAGAAAGGTTTGAAACAAAATATTTAAAAAAAAACCTGAGAACTCGATTTCTCCGCAAGTATACTCAACAATCATCAACTTTGAAGTACGTACGTATAATTAAAGTGCTTGCGGACCTCGTCTATTCGCGCAGCGAACTTTTGGCGCGACCGGCGTGGAGATTAGCCGGTCCCCCCGAAAATAGGCGGGATCTTGCCGATATATCAAAGTAGTTCCTTGCAAGCTATAGTTTAAAGTAATAAAGCTAAAGTGTTGAGAACGAATAGGTCGGATTGTAATTATAATCCCAACGATTCTCAAAGTTGGCCAGACGCCGCGTTTTTCGATATTCCTGTATACTGCATTAGCTCCTCAATGTCACCTCGATGTTTTCTCTATTTTTGAAAACCTCGTTCGGATTGCGTTTCACGCTATCGGTCCCGCACTCGAGTACACCTAAACACTCCTTACTATTTTTCTCAAAACGTTTCAATTTTTTCTTTGTCGACTCGACCGAGTCAGCGATTTTTTTTTCCCCTTCGAAAACTGTTAATTAATTTATACAATTTAATGGAGAAAAATCGAAGCTTAAAAATTTAAAATAATAGTTTTTCAAAGCACTTTATTTGAGTAATAATCCCTTGAAGTTTGGACTGCTAAGTGGCCGAAAGTGCGGGATTTTAAGTTTTTGTTTCTCGATGTAATAAAAGAAGTATCCAACAAATTGTCAATACTAGGTTGATCGTTTGCTTCCTCAAGCGAAAAAAAATTCTCGACTGACTACTCGGATAAATACCCTTTAATCTTTCGTTTCTCCTCACAGCACTGATGTATTTACAATGAGATAAATAAAACAAAGCAGTTACCAAGAGCAGAAGAGAGATAAGAGAACACGAAGCGAGTTTTACGAAAGTGGCTCTCTGGCCCACGATTCCGTGGAAATAAAAAACAAAAGGTAAAACAGCGTGCATTGTCCTTCATAAAAAATCTTCATACTTTATCTTGATTACATATCAGCGGGCAATAAGGAAACTTAAAAAAAAAAAGGAAATTGGTATAAAAAATATAAATCGGTATACAGACGCAATGCGCGCCGACGAGGCAACCGTGTGCGAGAGCCGCTTTCAACGGACTCGAATCACGAATACACAAGCCAGGAGAAAAGCTTCTCTGGACCAATAATAAAAGAATTTTACACTTCTATAAAAAAGGAGAAAAAAACAAGCAGCTCTAACTTCGATGACTTGATAGTTTAAAAAAAAAAAAATCATAATATAGAACGCTACTGGCACGGTAGCGCCGCATCTCTCTACCTCTCGACTCGAACACGTGAACACACACCAACACGAAACTTTGTCGCTCATAGAGAAAAAGAAACCAGTTTAAATTTGCGTATAAAAAAAAAGTAATTGTAATAATAATAAAAAAAAAGAGAGGAAAATTTATCTGTGTAAGTGTTAGAAGACTATCGAATAATAGAAGTACTGCGTGTAGTTGTTTCCGGAGGGCAAGGCGTTTTACTGCGAGCGATATTATTAACGGAGAGCGTTGCGGCGAGTTTGTGATTGTTTGGCAGCGGGAAATTCGCTTGACTCTTCGTGCAATCGATAACGACTTCACTACATATATAATATATTATAAATAATTATATACATATTACCGAGTATTGAAAAAATCGTTATTTTTCCTGAAGAGATTAAAAAAAAAAAAAAGTACGAGAATAGCTGTACCTAGATATATAGTCATTGAACGCGTCGTCGCACGAGTGAGACACTTTTACTACTTTTCTCGCTGACGTCGAGGCAATCAAAATTTTCAAACCGACGATTGTAATTACACTGTAAACTTTCAAGGAACTATACAACATTTCTACGATAAATAACAAATTTACCAAAAAAAAAAGGAGCGAATCACGACGAAAGATTGATTTTGAATGATCGACTCTGCGCTCAAAAATCGAAAAATAAAAAAAAAGCAGACAAAGCAAGAAAGGTACTAAAAGAAACGACGTCGCGCGTGATGGGTACCTCAACTAGTACAAGACGAAAAAGTTGACCCGAAGCAGCGCACGGGATTTCCCGCTGCGCGCGTGCGGCCAACTGGGGATTTCGTTTCGGAGTTTCGCGCCACACACTCAGCCAATTGACTCGTTCAAAAAAAAAAAAAAGATTGGACCACGCGTTTAAACCGGAAAGTGAAAAAAAAAAGAAATCCACACACCATACACTTCTCTACACCCGAACCCGTTTTCTTCGCCGCGCCGAAGTCACACATGGATTCCCGTCGAAACGGTCACTTGACAATTATGAGGAGCGAAACCTTTCCGGAGAGCATCGCCTCTCGACAATAAAGCGAGCTAGCGGAGGAAGTTCAAACGCGTTAAAGCGACGTTGATAAAAATACTATAATAATAAAAAAAAAAGAAACCTGAAGTATAATAAAAAAAGTTAAAAAAGTTTAAAAACCAAAAGATGTATTTGTACATCGAGAAGCACGAAGGATGCAAGGAGAGTGTAAATCTGAATGCATGCATTTTGAAGGCGAGGACTTATATATGCGCGGAGACGGTGAAATATGCTTATGTGCTTCGTGTAAATCGAATTTTCGAATAAAAAGAGAGAAGTGGGGACACTGAGACGGGGCGGTCGTGGAGATTTTAATGATAAAAACAAAATATGTACAGACAATGTAAAGAGAGACTAAAGCAGATGCTGCATTGAACATAAGTTATATATTAGCCGAACCAAAGTTGCACAGTGTACAGAGATGAAATAATAATAAGAAAAAAATATATATACGAGAGTCTGGGCGGGTAAATAGGGCTAGTGAGAGATAAGGAGAGAGATATATCTACTTATTTTTTAATTTCGAAAAATCGATTTATGCGAGCCTACGAAGCACACTTACACGGACTCACCCACTAAACCCGATAAATAGAAAAAAAAATACAGACACAAAAAGGACATAAAAGTACAGGAGGGTATAACGTTATTTTGTTGTGCGAGAGTAAGTCCGAAACTTATATTAGCGAGAGATACGGAATGATGAGAGAAAAACCGCAGCGCCAAAACGTCGGTGAGGTTTGGAGCGTCGAGTTTACACGGTCGGCAGTAAAATTTAAATATTAATGAATAAACAAAAAAAAAAGAGAAAACCATTTTATGTACAAAAAAATTTAACAAAGCAACTGTATGTGTGGGTGTACATGCATGTATATAAAGAAATATACATATAAATATATATATATATATATTATTAAATAAAAGAATTATAAATTGATATACATAAACAAAGATGTATCGTATATGTGTATCGCACGCGCGCGTGAACACATCGCATTGCGAATGGAGATAAAGCAGCTAATGTCTAAAAAAACCAGTGATGTGTTTCGGGGTAAAATTCTGACAAAACGATGAAAATATAAAGAAATTCGTATTTTATTTTGTTCTCGAGTGCACTCGCTCGGTTCTATAAAAATGTCTATGAGAGAGTATTTTTGTTATTCGTTGAGAAATAATAATATATGAAGCTCTAGCTGACGCAGAAATTTACCCTATTGCGAAGAAACAAAACATAAATGTAAGTACCAATTAAGTGGAGAAAAAAAAGTGGAGGGATGAGAAAAGCAGAAAGAAACCTTTACGCGCAATGATTTAAAAAAAAAAATCACTCTCCGAAAAGATAATTGATAACCCGCGTATGTTCTATGCCAATTTCATGCGCCAGAAGACGTAGCAACGTTTCATAGGTAGTTCGAACAAAAAGACACACTACAGACGAAAAAAGAACAGTCAATATGCGGAGTATATTCATATAAATATATTCAAGTGTTACTACCACACATAAAAAAAAATTAAAAAAAAAAACACGCTTAGAGCGACGAGATTGTTAATTAATTGACCAAGTGCTGTCGGATGTGATGCGCGGATGTTATAAATAAAGAGAGTTAAAAAATATGCAAAAGAAGTTTATTCCTTGGATTGGCGAGATTGTAACGAATTTGGAATCGGTGCGTTTAGTAAGCGAGCGTAGATAACGAAACAAAAATGATGAAAAAAGAAAAACAATAAATGAAAAGATCCTATATTATATGGACAATGCTGTGCGTTCTATACATATGTACTGTATATGAAATGAAGATGAAAAAATATATACATAAAATATATATAAAAAATATACATAATTTTAAGTGTTTTACTGACTTATTTATCTTTTAGCGACATTTGCTTTTCTCTGTTTTACACCTGTGTTCACATTGATAATTTTATTTTTGCTGATGATTACAATGTTACCTGTACAAGCTTGATATAATTCCAGATATAAATTACTTAAATGATTCTACAAACTAAAAAATGGCATCATTTTCAAGTCTATAATTAGATTATAATTTTTTATAACAATTAAGGTTTTTAATTTCTTTTTTGACCAACTTAAATTTTTTTGAGACAGCTAAGTAATTTGGTAAACATTATATGATTGCTATCTTATAATTATTTATAGTGATTTTTCTTATCCGCTATACCTTGAATACAATCACAGGTGCAGTTAATTTATTAAAAAACTTTAATAAATTTTATCTCTTTATCACCCATATAAAGTCGATTCATGTGCAATTAAATTCCTCGTAACTTGATTCACTGCAGAACAACCTACAAAGTAATAAAATTACGATAGATAAACGTAAATATAAAAATTTTGGCTACTTTTTTCGAACCTGTAAAAGCGAATGCACATTCAATTTCATTTCGGTACGTTTCGAGAACTGAACGAGATCCCGCTTCGCCCCCGCAAGCCAAACCCCACAGCATGGTTCTTCCAACGAAAACCTACATCAACATAAAAATAGAGCATAAGTATTTTATTTAAAAATGATTAGACGGGCATTACTGTTTTTCCATGCGGTTGGTAATTAATTCCTTGAGTTCGTCCATCTTTTACGAAACTATCATAAAATCCAAGAGAGCAAAATAAAATAGAAGTAAAAATACAATATATAAAATAGACACTTTTTTCAGCCCAGTGTCGTGTAATAATAATTATCTTTTTGAATCGACTGACAGTAGATTATTAGTTTTATTTAAAAATGATTAGACGGGCATTACTGTAGAGCATAAGTATTTTAACTAAAATAATAATTTTTTCGAAACGCAATCATCATTTATTAAAATAATCAAATGAATCATAATGAATACCATTTTGGCACCCAAAGCCAAAGCCTTGAAGACATCGGTGCCCTTAGTTACGCCGCCATCCACGTAGACCTCCGCTGTAGCACCTACGGCTTTCACGATAGCCGGCAACGCCTCGATCTGAAGATCAAAACATTATCGCGTCAGAAAAAATCGTTTGTTCAACTTTACCCCCACATCAACCCCGTACCGTGGCCAGAACGCCGTCAAGTTGACGACCTCCATGATTTGACACGTAAATCGCGCTTGCACCGTGCTTCACACCTAGCAGAGCGTCCTCGGCCGACAAGATGCCCTTCAGTACTATCGGCAATTTCGTCTTGCTGGAAAATTGCCATTTTATTATTAATGAGTACTCAACGAAATGTACAGACATTTAAAAAAAAAGCTCTACCTTTTCAGCCAGTCAATGTCCTCCCACGTTAGGGAATCGTCCTGTAAATCGACGGAGTATTGCACCGTCCATGGTTTTAACGAATCTTTATTCTTTTCTTTGAGATATTCATCAAAAATAGCCGGCCTGGGTACAATCGGAGTTGATTAGAATTATTAATTAATTTAATGATGTCAAAAGCAATTTTTAGTGTTAAAAAAGGACGTTAAGACTGTGTACTTCGCTCGACATTCTTCCATGTTAATGCCTATTTTGTCGGATTTTGACCTTGTTAAGATCGGATTATCCACTGTGAGGACTAACGCCTTAAAACCGGCTCTCTCGGCTTTCCTGACAATGTGCAAAGTAAATTCTCTGTCCCTGCGTATGCTGAACATCATCCATTTGATGGCATTCGGCGCTGCTTCGGCCACCTCGTCGATAGTGTACGTTGAATAGTTCGACAATATGTACACTGTATTCGCAGCTTCTGCAGCTGGAACATATTATTTCGAAGAAAAATTAATTGTGAACGATGAAATTATTGATATTGCTTAAAAAAAATAAAATAATAATAATAATAATAATAATAATAATAATGATAATAATAATAATAATAATATACCTCTTGCATTGACGCATTCACCGTCGTTGTGAGCAAACTTTTGAAAGCCAGTCGGTGCAACGCCGAGTGGCATTGACACTTTATATCCGAGTACTGTAGTACTGATATCTCTGTTAGATACATTCCTCAGTACTCGCGGAATAATCCGGTATCTGTCAATTACGTAAAATTGAATAACAATTATAATAATTTAAAACAGCTTAGCTTGTAATAATTATATCAACATTAAAATCAATTAATTATAAGTTCACAATTTGGTACAAAAATTGTTTTTGCTGTATAAAAAATAATTTTTTAATTATTTCAAGTTCGATCTGAAGCATATATATTAATAAACGGTTTACCCTATACTTTACTTACTAAGCCTTTAATAGAAGTTAATATTTTAATTGTAATTTTAAATATTTTACGTACTTCTTAAATGCTTCTCTATTCCATTTTATAGTATCTTCTTTTCCATAATTGTAATAACTCTTCACATTTGTTGGCAAAATTTGAAAAGCATGATCTTCGAAGTCTTTCATGCAAGAGAACTTTGATATCGATGTGCTGCAAAAAACAACAGCATTTAATTATTTATATCTATTACAATTGTTTATTTCCTTCTAATCTTCTAATTAGAAAAATCAAGATTGAATAATTGACCTTTCAACCATTGTATATAAATATTTATCTAAATTATCCGAAGCTGATGAAGATGTTCTCTTTGAAAAGGTAAAAGGTGCACTGATAAATTGAGTATTATGAACCACTAAAAGAAGATAAGACTTCTTTTTTATTTGCTAAACTGTGAATTACGAGATAGCAAATAAAATATGTATGTACAGTAATTCAGTAATAAAATTTCGTAATCTTGATTGCTTATCAATGATTTAAAAATAATGTCAAAAGAAAAATCTTACATACATATGTATATATATACAAGGGACTAACTCAAAAGCCGTTTCAACAAGGGACTAACTTTGATCGAAACATTTGCAAAATTTGAAATATTTGCCTATAAGTCCCTTATCGAAACGGCTTTTGAGTTAGTCCCTTCTTCCGCTCAGCCGTCGAATAGTAGTAGTCGCTGTTAGTTACAAAAAAAAAGGTGTGGGTCTCGGGACCCCCGACAGAAGTGATAACTTCCGTACTTTAAGTTAAACGTATATTATGCAAAACTCATCGCCTTTTTTCTCTCTCAGCTAAATTTCGCACGCTTTCTCTCCCTCTCTCTCTCTCTCTCTCTCTCTCTCTCTCTCTCTCTCTCTCTCTCTCTCTCTCTCTCTCTCTCCAAGTAGTAAATGATAAATGTAATTGTTTGATGAATGACTTTAATAATGAGTAATTGTTTAAAAAAGTAGTATTTAATATTTTCTTTATAAACTTATTACTGCATAAACAGCATTTATTTACAATAGTTAAAATTATTCAATCGTTGCAATTGATTCGTTATTATTTTTACTGTCCTTACTGAATTAGAAATGTAACAATAGGGCGTATGGTAACATGAAATGAAGTTTCGTGATTGTATATTATCTAAATATCTAGCAAAAATTGCATCAAGTGTAGTTACACGAGTGGTGGTAGCTTCTGTTGTATTATTAATAATTTTCAATTGTAATTTTGAGCCGAGAAATGATAGTAAATTTTACGCTCGATCGGTGGCAAAATTAACATTAAAGTCTCCATTTAAAATTATCTATTACGCAGAACCCACGATTGTGTAAATTAAAAATCGTGTATGAATGAATTCAATAATATTTTTAATGCTAGCGTTTGATGAAATTATATATAGTCGCTACAACTATGTCTTGCTTACTTGAAAATTGATGCGAATAAAATTTGAATGTTAAAAATCGGTCAGCTACAAATATTATGCGTTCTACTATGTGTTACGTCAGAAAAGGATATAAGTACATTAAAGAATCGGTGGTTTCGAAAAGGTTTAGATTTTATTCATAAAATAAAACATACATAAGAAAATATAAAATAGTCGTACCTTTATATTCTTATACAGAGAGAGAGATCGGATAAGTGTGTATTTATGTGTGTATGTGTGCGTCGGCTGTGGTCGCGCTGGTGGCTCGTCGA
>JAWWEN010000009.1:11701955-11719967 GCA_035582955.1 Sycophila texana | reverse complement strand
CTAGCGCTTAGAAATTTTCATGCGACGTTGCAAATATTTGAATTGTTCTTTGAGTTTCAATTCGAGGCGAGTGTACATCCACGACAAGAGCCGCGATATAATCAACGATATTTTAGTTTGTTAATGTACACTCACCTGAACTTCCTTCTTTTGGAATATTTTGAATTCGGGCAATGACATTGCAAAACCAATCAAAATGCCCGAATTCAAAGCATATCAAAAGAAATAAGTTCAGGTGATGAGTGTACTTTATTGGAAAAAGCTCAGGCTTTTGTGATAAGTAAGTCTATGCATAAAAAAGGACTAACTGATAATTTCTTTCTACCAAAAGCCGCGAAAGCTGACGAATTAAACCACATTATAGCGACGTCAGCGGCGGCGTGGACCGTGTGGTGTACGTTTTATCGGCGCGCAGGGGGCATACGCGTGTACGGGTAAAAGGCATGGAGGTGCTCGGAGCGCCTGCGCGGCACCGGAGCCCCGGGGGGCAGGTGTCGGCGGGGATTGGTCGACGGCGCGGCGGGCTGCCGCGCCGTTTGAAATTCAATTGCCAGGGGCTCTCTCGGCCGCCGGCGGGAGGAGGGTGAGAGCGAGGCTATGCCGCGGCCAGGCGTCAGTTAGTGCAGCGAAGGCGAGCGCCCCGGAGCCGCTATGAGCCGCCCGCAGCCCGGTAGTTCGTCGCGGCCGGCCTGACTTGGGATAGTACGCAGCAAAGTCGCGCGCTCGCGTTGGTCGACGCTTCGATCTATTTACCGTTTCTTTGTTTATTTATTTATTTTTTTCGGCTTCCCGTATTTTTCGTCGCGTCGATCGGTGCTCGCGGTGATCGTTTATTTGCGGCCAGTGATATTTGCGGTGCGCGAGAGGATGAGGCTCGGCGGGAGTGCGTCGTAGCCGCTCTTCTTGTTGCACAGTGGGTGTGATAGGGTTGAGGTTTGCGCGTGTGGTGCCAGAGGTGGTTGAGCCACGGGAGAGATGGCTGCGGTTACGAGGACGATACCGGCCATCAGCTGACGGATAAACACTCGGGGCTCTAACGCGATCGACGGCCTCGAGATCGCAGGTGATTTGTCATTTTTAATTTTTCGCACCAAGGCACGCAGCGAGCATTGCGGCGTTCCCTTTTCTTTTCGGAGGGACGCGACGGGTGATCCGTTTTTTTTTTTTTGTAGCGCCGAGTGCGAATGTTCGGTCCGGTGATCGATTTACACGTTGACGTTGATGATCACGATGACTCGACTACTGTCATTTTTACGTGTCTATGTGTATATATATGTATGTGATTATATGTGTTTTATATGTGGCACATATATATAATATCGTGTGCTATTTATCTCTATGACTTTGAGACTTTGATGGAAGCATTATATGTGAGCATGAATTACGAAAATTGTTGTTCGACAAATGCAGTGAATAAAAGTGGTATATTGATTTTGTCATTAAAATTATTAATTAATTTAATTAATTATTTTTTCTTTTCATTATTTTAAAGAAAATTAGTCGAAAATTGACACTTACATGATTATGATTTCTTTTAATTAATTTTTTTTAGTATTGCACAATACGCTCACGTAAAAATTACACTGAGAGATAAATTTGGTAATTCTAAGTAAATATTTACTTCAATAGTACTTGTTAAATAATTTTTTGAATCAAGTAATTATTTTTTTAAAACTACTAAATTTATTTAGAAACAAATAAATTCATTCAGTTTTAAAGAAATATTTAACAAGTAAATATTTACTTAAAATTGCCAAAAATCTTTTTTCAGTGTACTATAACGTAAGTTTTTTTTTTTTTAAATTTTACGTAAAATGTTTTTATAAAAGTTTTCGATTTACTCAAAAGAAGCATAAAAAATATTCACTATAACAATTCTAATCTCAGCATTTATTGCCCTCTCTACATTCTGATTCAGTGCAATCCTCACATCGACGTGTCTTCAGCAAAAAGCAAAAACCGTACGGTAAATTCCGTACCCTCCGTGCGCGTTGCATACGTTATCAGCCACCATTAAAAAAGTATATCGCTTATCATCGTGAAAAAGGGTATAAGCTGCGACTTATTTTAGCGAGACGCTGATTACTTCCTCCACCACCAAAGCGCGGCATCATATAAATTCTCGTTCTCTCTCCCCCGTCGCGTCTCGGAATCGCGGCGCTCGGCGTTGCTATCTGGTCGCTTGGGCGCGCGCGGCCTGTCCAACCTGTTGGAACAGCTGTATCGATTACTCTCGGCTCTATCTCCAGCTCACTCTCGGAGCGCGGCGCGCGCGAGCGCCGGCCTTACGGCGTATGGTTTAAGGTATAGCCTCGCGCGCGCGGCGCCGAGGATATCTCTCGCCCTGCGGATTAAAGGATCCAGCTCGGAGAATGTCAAAGTAGCACGGAGATGAACTGGCCCCCGTGGCGATGCATCGCTTTTCTCGGAATTGATAGTGTCTGTCTCTAAGGATAATCTCCCTTCGTTCGAAGTCGCGCGCGAAGGCACGCAACGACGGAGCTTTTCACTTATAATAGTGAATTTTATCCTCGCTTCTGCTTTTCGATTGACTATTACGAATTATTCTTTTTTATTATTATTTATTTTTATCATCTTCGATGCTGGTTTTATCGAAGATCGATGCAGAAGTAGTTTATATAGATTTTTACTATTTATTTATTTATTTTTTAAATTAATTTTCGATGGACGCTTCGTTTTTTGGTGTGTCTCTTAAGCACAGCGATGAAAGATCGATGTGTTGCTGAGCTATTTATATATGCCCGGCATGACCAGGTGAACGTCGGCCGGAGTTTTCGTCAGATTTATGACGTTCAAGGTAAGGCGCAGTAATGACTCCAGTCTGCGGCTGTATATGCGATCTACGGTAAAATTCGTGTCACTGTATAATCCTTTACCTCGTACTTCTGGCCGGCAAATCGAGCCGCCGAAATAAAATTCATATAAAAATGTTTAATTCAGATGAGCTGGGGAAATAGGCTCCAGCGGCATCTACATAATGCAGGGTACAAAAAAAAAATCAATGCCCCGTGCGATTTCAGCTATCCATCTTCCCTTTCTCAGTCGCCCCCTTCCCTCCCCCTTAATTGCAGTCGATGCATAATTTACCGTTGCTATCAAAGAAGCTGCTGGGGCTCTTGATGAATTAAAGCTGCTTGAGCGAGCAATCGTCCGAATGAATGGAAATTTTTTTTCGTCCTCAAGGGTCCCGGCCGAAGCGCAGGTATAGCCAGCAGCTTCGCCGGATGAAAAAGCGGCTGAATTTACGTAAGCTACGAGCGGAGGGAAACGAGGATTAGCCAAAAGTGATTTCTCATCGCGACGGGCACCGCCTCGACCCTCCGTCGCCCTTTTTCGCCTTTCTTTCGAGTTTAATACACCCTCGTGAAATCCAGACTCGCGATAAAGGCCGAACGCTGTAAAACAGAAGTGGCGCCGGCTAATGTATGTGAAGTGGACGGATAACAAGGAGATGTATTTCGCGGCGGCGATCGCGGCACTTAAATCATGTGAGTCGGCGTAAAAAAAAAAAAGAAAAAAAGATTCGGTGGATTCGGTGCAAGTAATTCCCATTCTCGTGAGTTGGCGATTTTTAGCGCTGGGCATTAAGGAAGAGATGCGGATGCTTGATTATCTCCTTTTTAGTTATTACTTTTAATTTCTTCTAGTTTTTTAAATAACTATAAAGGCAACAAGTATTGGTTTTTTTAGTAAACGTAGTAAAATAAGTTTTTAACGGGGAGAAAAAAATTGTGAGATTTTAATTGGTATTTTATATTTTATTATACAAACGATCGTACGCTGCAATAACGCGCCGTTAAAAATGTTCGTTTCACTGTGTTTTACGATAAAATAATACAACGGTATATGCGAAACCATCGATAAAAAAAATATTACTTTATCATGGCAGTTGCATAATCCTCGGGAGATAGAGGCAATATATACGTTTACTAATTCTCTTGGGTATTAAAAATTCGCTGAAAAATACTCGCATCAGCCTAGAACGATCGGGTGGATGATCATTTCAATAAATATGGGAATCGCTGAAAAAAAGGGCGCGCAACTTTGCGCTTATTCGATAAATGAAAATTTTCACTTGGAGTCCACTCGACTTCATTACAATATATGGAAGTTACTGTCGTGGCGGCCCTGCAATAACCCACCGAGAGGTCGTAAAAGCGCAGTAACGAATGTGCAAGCGGCGGCGGAGCAATCGTTAAACGATCGCAGCCGCGCCGCGCGGAAGCTTCACGCACGTTAAATCCGAAATCGCGGTCGTCAAAAAAGCGCGGAAGTACCAGCGCTGCACCTCACCAGCGGACTACTTACGATTGCGTAAAACAGACGTATATGTAGCTGAGAATCGCGATTCTCACCGAGATTGAGGGTCTGATCGAGTGTTTTCCTTTTTTTTACTTCGAGGTAGTGCTGTCCGAGTGATTCGGACTTATTGAGGCTGTAAAAAAGTATACGAGCTTTTTGCGGTGTTTAGATGCACCAATTGCGCTTTGATCGTAAAATCGACAAATTGACATTTTTCAAGTAGCGAAAGAAATATTGAAGCTTTAAAATTAACCGCGTCTGACCGAACTCGGGCATTTCTACTTATGCGTATCTTAGCATGAATACGTAAGGCAATTCCTTTTGAATACGAATTAAATTGAATATTTTTTTGCAGCGTTTATGAATTATATAATTATAAAAAAAAACACATTTTTTAGCATAATAATTATATACCGTTCTGTTTTTAATTGCAAATTTCTCATGCACTAGTTAAAAAGTTCGTCGAAAAGGGTAGGCCACGCACCTCGGCAGCAGTAGCATCTGCCTCATTAAAAAAAAAGGCCATTCATTAAAACACCGTCGCGACGCAGAAAGCAGCCCCGTCCTTATACGCAAACGATTAATTAAAACGATTAATAAAACGCAAGAGCCACTCGCGGAAACGCGCGCCACACCAGCGCGCCTTAGGTCGGCATCCGAAAAACATTGGAAAACCACTTAGAGCGCCGACGGCGGGCCTCGTGTCTCCGCGCTGGCATCCATTAGCCGCCGCATCCCACGGGGGGAGCATACGGGCGAAAGGCAAAGGCTCTGTGCCCGAGAGGCTGCGCTTTGTGCTCGCGCGCCCGATACGCTCGCGGCGAGTGCAAATAGCCTGGGCTCGCGGGTGCAGCTAATGGATCGACCGGATGCGCGGGCGCACCTGTGTACCGGGGATTTTCGCCTCAATCGAGTTATGGCCGCGTCTTTTCGAGCACTAAAGTTCGCGCGGACTGGACGCGCCCCTCTGGGACCTCCTAAAGACCATTAAACATTTTAATTCGCGCGTCGGCAGTGCGAGCGACGTACGCGCGTGGAGCAGGAAGCTTCGGGGTCTGTTGGCGAGGGCTGCGACATCCGCCGCGCGAAAACGCTGCACGCGCAACAAGTTTTCGCGCTGAATTCACTTTGTTGCTCGGGGAGTAACGCCCGAGCTTAATGGCTTTTGAGGGGGAGCTCTATTAGACTCACAAAGGCAAGCTCCTTTTTTTTCCTTTTCTAGGCGACTACTTTGTTAATGTAAATGTTTGACGTTGGGCGGGGGGAGGGATTCGAAACTGTCCTCACCACGAAGCAGTAGTCGTGCATTTACTTTATGCACTTTTCGAACACATTTCCTCTGTTACCGAAATTTACTAATTTTGAAGGATTATTTTTTTTTATTTAAGTGAATAAATAAAAAATAAATTAAATAAAAGATACTAACGAGGCGATTAATCTATCGGATATCGACTAGTAAAAATTAATTAAAGTATTGATTAATTCGCTGCTGTTTTAAGTGAATCTTTTTTGAGAAAATGGAAAAGTCGTGATCTTAACGGAGAAGATTTTATTGTTTGTTCGCTTAGTACGTAGAAGGACGTCAGATACAGATTTAATCGTAAGAGTTCTCGTGAAAAATGCGCCTAGGGCTCTGATTATCTCTCGAACGTACACGTATATATCGCAGGCATTCGGTCCATTCACGGATAAGAGAAAGCAGCTGAAACTTTAATCTTCTTATAGAACTGGGTTTGTAATCAGTCGGAAAATTCTTAATTAAAAATTTCATCATCAGCTTATTAAGAATCAAGCCAATCCGCTCGGGCAATTTTTATTTTTCTCTCTCGAAAACTTAATCAAATTTTCAAAAAAACTTAACCATCCGCGTCGAGTTTGCACAAAGGCGCGATTCTTCGTACCTGTTGTTTCCACTTTTTATGAGCTCGCTTTAGTTATGCAAAATTTCGACCCGCATTGTGCAGAAAATCGCATTATCCAAAAAACACGCGATGCCTTTACCTGCTTAGCGACACGCGTCCTTCTTATGTGTATGTATATCTTTATGTATTTACCCTCACGGATAAGATATAATATATCTTATCCGTGAGGGTAAGAATCTCTAGGTATTTGAACGTTTCTATTTTTAAAAGTTGACGTCTTGGAAAAATATTTGCGGCAGGAAATGGAGACCTTCCGGATTCACGCATAATTCAACGAGCAACGCCTGTCGGCTAAAGGCTTTGTTTCACTGGCGGAGTGACGGATGGTTGAAAAACGTCAAGAGCGACTACATTCGCGCAGCTTGCGCCACTTTTCTTGTTTTCGCATTATTAAAAGAATTAAATAACCACGTCGTAGTGATGGATGAGCGCAATTTTTAGTCCCGTTCTAGCGTCGGTCTTTAGCTTCTGTGAACAATTAAATAAACGATTGCAAGACATAAAGCATGTAAACAAGCAATGTGCTTCGTTAATGGGTAATCATCCGGTTGAAAGACGTCAAAATTCAAAAGCTTACCATTTAATATTTCAAATTGAAGAACTAACGGACAAAATTAAAATTTTGTTAAACATACACTTGTGTTTAAAGTTACTAGAGAAAATTTACATTTAAAGAAAGTCGGTCACAATTTTTCTCTGGCCTTCTTTGATCAAAGGGAAGATGGTTATGCAATTATAAAGTCCAATTAAGGCAAGTTTATTCTCATAAAAAAAGGTACTTTGAAAAAATGTTAAAACAAAAAAAAAAAAATTATAAAAAGAACATGATTTTATATAAAATATATAAATAAAATATCTGAGAATTTAGTGAAATAAACAATGAAATAAACAATTGGATTGATTAATAAGTTAATACGGTAATTAACGAAACAAGTGCATGGATTTGCGCAAGGCCGGCCTGACGAGATCGGGATCTTTACTACTTGCCGGATGATTATTATTTTCTCGTTAATTTATACGAACGGCTTTGCATGCGGTTGCGCATTATGATTAATGGGATTATCTATACTGGTAATAAGAAACTTTATATACTGCCATAATTCTTCGTGTGTATATAAAGCAGGCCAGCAGCTAAAGTTATAAGGCGCCGATATAACAGAATTCTGCGGGCAGTTAACATGATTTACGGAGTTGGACCGGCCACTTCTTTATTTTCATCGAATCTAAGACGAAAATATTTTAGCTTTTCAGCAAACACCTGTGCTTCTTTAATAAATAACAAGGATGTAATTAACGAAGGCGGCCTCGAGCTTAAAAGAGTCTATGTTATGTTTTATACGTTCTAAACATGCACCTTTGCACTATGCTTTGTTAATTATTTTATAATTAACAACGAATAGTTTTTTCTTGTTTATTAGTTTTAAGAATATAAGTTTCATTTAAATTAATTTTTTATAATAACAAAAAATTAAAAATACAATATAAATTTAAGTAAATTTACCAAATTAATATATAAAATTAATAGAAATTGTGAGCCGAAGGTGGTTTATAAAGAACGTATTGAGTGAATGATCCCTCTACTTGAATAGAAGCGTCTAAAGTTTAATCCCGCAAGGTCAACGAACACTGTTCCCACTCGGAGATTAATAAATTGATCCAACTCGAGAGCTCAGCGCGGTCAGACTCTAGGCAGGTCATTATTCAGCCTCATGGCTCTCTCGGCTCTCGGGTTCTCGTGCGCCCGAGCTCCTTTCCCCGAGAAGAAGAAAAAAAGGTTCAAAAGAAGCCCGTCCGGAAGAAAATCCCGCGGAAAAAAGGCTGCAACAAGTTGGGAGAGAGAAAACCCGCTCGAAGCAGCTCGCGCGCTGAGCGCGCCCGGGGAAAATTTTCTGGCGGCTCGGACGAAGGCGCCGCGAGGCTCTGCCTATGGTCAAAACGTATGGCAGAACACGCGCGCACGCACCCGGCGTTAATGACTTTGGGAAAGTATTTCCCGGGGTCGTCGGGGCACAAAGGCCGGGGCGTCGCTTTGCCCGTCGTCAAAGCCTCGGTCGTCTTGGGCGCGTCGCGCTCGTTAGCCGCGACCGTTTCCCTCTCGATCGCTGCTAAGAAAATACACCAGGACAGTCGCAAACCAAAACTTCGCCCCCTCTTACAAAAGGCCCTTTCTCATCTTTCTCTGACTCGCTCGAGGTCCTTTAAATTTTTTCCCTCGTGATGGGGGTCTATTTTTCTTAGCCACCGGTGGGTGATCCACCTCCGCGTTTGCGAGGTATCTTATTTTTCGACCCTGCAGCACATGCTAATAATTTAGAGGGCGGCGCGTTTTTTGTGTACCGCCAGTTTAATAACTGAGTTTATTTCGGGGGAAATATAAGAAAATAAGGTATTCGCCGCGTTGTTTGATATTTCGAAAATTCACGTGAAATTTTAATTAATATCGTGAAGAATATAATACACTCGTACAATTAATTCCGAATGTGTCCGAACTCGTTAATCCGCTGTAGTACTAATTAAATTTTGAGATAATGCGTATTGCTCGGACTAGTGAACGCGTTATAATTTCATATTTCACACATTAATTGATGACAGCCGCTAGATAAAGAAAAAAATTAAGCAAATGATGTTAACGTTCCCCATGGAAAAGGGGCAGTGAAAAAGTAGCATTTTCCTACGTTAAAATCGATTTAACACCGCGACCATCTCGGAACCCTACTCCGAGGGGAGAGCGGAGTAGTCCCCCGGCGCGCGTGTCGCGCCCAAGAAAATTTACAAGAGACGCGTCCGGCCGATAATCGGCACCCCTACCTCCTCCCCCGCAGTGAAATGCGGCCGGATAACATCTCTCTCTCTACCGGCGCGAATTAGAGACAGCGCGGGACATGGCCTCGGATTATTTATCATTTTTTGCTTTAATTAAGCCAATCTTGACGCGGCGATCTTCGCGCTGGCCAAGCCGACCGCGATCGCTCCACTTTCTCTCTCTGCGGCTTCTCCTAGCAGATATACAGAGTCGCACGGAAAGCACTTATTCTTTTTTTTTTCTTTTTCTTTAGAGAGAGCAAAAGTTCTGTCGGAGGCGCAGCGTTCGGGGATGGATAATTGATTATTTGCTCAGGCGTCGTTTTTTTTTTTAATTTTTCATTTTGTGCTTGTTTGTCGGTGTCTTAGAGAAGTCGCCTCTTTTCCCCGAGGGAGGCGAGCCGCTCTCGCGTGGGCGACCGGCCGCGTAATCGGAAACCCACGCGCTGCCAGCTCCATTCGACTGCGCTCGCATCGCGAGTAGTTTTTTACATGCAACGAGCTCGCGATAACAGCCGAACAATTTTTTTACACGCGATAAAGGGGAGAGCCTTTTTTCCACGTGCTTCGGCCGTAATTCTCGGGCACTTGTTACGGAGAAGGAGGGGGGGAAGTTAAGAGTATATACAAGGCACGACGTCGCGTGGTTCGTTTTAGAGCGGCGCGCGTGACGCGGATGGTCGGGGCCCGAGCGCAAGACGAGCAAAAGCGACCGAAGCAAGATTCAATTTGGAAATCGGCGCGACCTCGATGGACGGTTCGCGTGCGCTTGCTCAAGAGATGAGCTGTCAATCCGAAAACTTCGTCAGCCCCCCTGTCAACGAGGCCTGCTCGTGCGGCTTTGTCGCGTTGATGGGCCGATTAAATATCTTGCCACGCTCGTCGTTGTTAATTTAACTCGCGTAAATAATCAGGTCATTTAATCCGTAAATAACCAGGTAACTATAAATATACACGATATTTGTGAAAAAAAAACGTGCGGTAAATCGACTTTTTATTGACAGACAAATTTTCAGTAGTAACAGTCGATTATGGTCAGACATTATATTAATTAACGAATCTATTGTAAAGTAGTAAATACGATAAAATTTTAGTTTTTTTTTTGTATTAATTTTTTAACTTAAAAGTGTGCATTTATTGACTATTTTCTCAGTTTAAAGTATTCCATCGATCATCCTTGGCATTTATATACAGCAAATGTTTACGATTTGACGTCCACATCGCCGTTCAAACTTTCCCTCGGGCGTCCGATGAAAATACGTCAATAAATCGAGGCGCGCGCGTCGCCGGAGTTTAAAAACGGCGAGTAGCCGTCGGTCGTTTGACTTCGGTCAACGGCGCGTTTATACGCGCGCGAAACATCGGCCGACAGCAAATTTTCCCCTTGAACACCGACGATTCCCGGGGCGGGAGGTGGGGGAGAAGGTAATATCCTCTGATGTCTGAGGCCGGCGTCGCTCGTAGCCCCGGTTTAATTGGAACTGGCGTTAGATTAACGCGCGTGTCGTGCGCGATGTAACGCGTCCACGGCGGTCGGCGCGTTCTCAAAACGATGATCGCGCGCTGAAGAAAATTAAACGGCGCATTAGCATAATCCCCGCGTGGCCTCTCCATTGTTGTAGCTCGCGTGTTCTTCTATTTTCACGGCAGCTCCGTTAAGCTCGCAATAATACGCAATTATCGCGGATTTTTATTTTATTCCCCGGCAAGATTAACGGCGCGGAGATTGCTTCGCTCGCGATACTGTGTGCCGCTCGAGGAACTTTGTTTTTTTTTTCTCTTTCTGTTGCGCGGCGTCGCGAGCGAGAAAAATTGCAGCTTATTATGACTAATGAAGCTTAATTACCCGCGACCCCGATGTTTTCTATGTACCTTGGATTTTGTTTCGATATTATAGGTAAGTGACTTGAAATGGCAATCGTTTAGCGGCGGAGTTCGGCCGCGAGCCGCCGGAAATGTTTTAGCGTTGCTGGACAAACCTTTCAAAATTCAATATCTCGCGTTTTATATAACTCCTTTATGCCCGCGCATGCACATCATTTGCTCGGGTCGTGCGGCGGCGCGCGGACGCGTATAAATGCGCCGCGACGTCCGACCTCTCTCTCTCTCTCCGCTCCGAAGGTATACACGACGCCCGGCCAACCGTACTCGAAAGCTTTTCACTGCGAGCATGATCTTTCGTCCACGCCAAAGCTGGTTCGTCGAATCGAGATTCGACAAAAGACTCTTTCGGCCCGATTTCCCTCTTTCAGAAAGTTTACTCGTGGATTTTATGAGAGACTGAAAGAGAGGGAGAGAGAGATAGCAAATGTATACCGCCATCTGGTCTGTGGATTCTGTCCGCTTTATTTACGGCCAAAGTTTCTCCGTTGCGTCTTATATATAATTTACCTGTTGCGACTGTGGGGGAAAGTCTAGAGGCGAGCTTTGCAGATGAGAAACGACGAACGATCGCCGCTTATATTGTTAAAATATTTTAGCAGAGCAAGCTCGTTGAAGTCTATTAAAACAAACATTTAGATTACGACGTGAAGTTTGCGTAAGAAGCACACGGAGTTCGAGTTTTTAATAACCGGCGTCTTAAAATTTCTAAGACTTTTGCAAAGTTTTAACGATCTTTCTGTTACTGTGAATGTAATGATCTCCTATTACGCGGGTAAATTCGAGCATTATCAAATTTACAAGAAGATAAAAGTATACTCAAACGAAATAAATTCTTGAGCGCAACATCTCCGCAAAAGGCAGCAACGTATAGTACGACATAAACAACGGAGGAAAAATACCGACAATCACAAAAATGTAAAGAACAATGTAATTAATGCTAAAAGTGGATAAAAACGAATTACCATCATAGCGCTGCCATTTTTTATGAAAATTTCGATCATATATTTAACAAGATTTTATTTCAGTTCACTATTTGTATTTTTAATAATATTGTCTTCGCAAATAATTGAATTAAAAACGAAAAATAATTTTCTGATTTTACAAAATTTATTTACTCCAATTGTTTGTAAAAAGGACATGATTTTTATAAATTGATTACCAATGATAGAATTCAATTAAAAATGTTACGCATTAATTTTACGATATATAAATTATATTTTAATACCCTGCTAAAACTACGCTTTTTGAAAGCACGCGTTTTTCCGCGGAACTAAATAGTAATCAGGTTATTAGGGTAATCCAAAGCGGCACCATTAATGCTTTCAAGTAGACTCGCGCACTCCCGCAGCATTTTATAACAATCTCGTTGCGAGATCGCGTCACGAGTACATATAAGCCCAAGGGTGCCTGCGCACCTCGGCGCTGTGTACTCGCCCCCGCGTAAGCCTTCCATCTCGTCGCCACAAAGACTCCTCAGCGCAACGTTCTCCCACGTGCCCGGCGGGAAAACGCGCGCCTCACTTTGGAGGGCCGGGAACAGGCTTTGACGCGCGCGCAAACCCATGCCAAGCTCCATGGACACGTGCGGGCAATATCGGCGTCGTGGCTATCCCCATGTACACGGGACTAAATTTACGATTTACGAGCGCAGCCGGCCTCGTATCTTGGCGCGCGACGTGCACTTTTCCACGCGGGGGTTGCGCTTAATTACGTGGCCTTGCTCATCGCGATGCGGCGCATATACTTTCGCCGGGATGAAGGTGTAGCCGGCGACTCAATCGCCGCGACTAAATTCCCTTGTTTACATTCATGGGAGGAGCGAGGTGCTCCGAGTTGGCCGTGACGTGCATTGTTATAGGGGATGTTAGGAGGTGTCGGATGCGCCACCGTGAAAGGATCAAGAATTACGCGCTGATGCGGCGATTTGTACGGACAGTTTTGGAATTGAGTTTTAATGTAGGATTTTAGTAAGTGTACTTTTTTAATTTGTTATTAAATCGAAATTTTGAAATGAATTTAAACGCTCGGGTAATGTAAACACGAGTATAGGTTTGCGTAAGTATATGATCCAACGGATGTAGTATGCTTTTTAAAGAATCTTGAGGTTTTGCAAACGTTTCATTTTTTATTCATGTCATTTGTTTGTAATCTTTTTTATCCTCCGTTTAATGAAGAAACTTTATATTTATTCATGTTAACCAGCCTCGGTAATTGAATTTGTATTGATTATTATTTAATGGGACGAAATTTAACAAAAATTAGATTCCCAGTTAATTCGAGTTTAAAAATGGCAATTTCATAACGCAGTTACTTTGTCAACAGTGATTGGCCGTTGTTTTCGCGGGGCTTTTTTGAAACACACATGAAAGGCTAATACACAACGCGCGCTGTTCGGAAATGGAAAGTTCAGCTCGTTTCGTGAGTTCAATCAATTAAGCGGTCGTAATTGAACGAAAGCAGAAATTAAATCGGCGATTTCGAGGTGCGCACTAAATGCTAATAGATTCTTTATGCCCGAGTAACAGAATTTCCCCGGCTGAAATTTCGCCCGGGCCGACGCGCAAAACTCGCGGAAACTTCTTCGCATTTCGCGCTGAGTTTGTCCCCGTGCGCCCGCCTCTTATTTGCGTTATTCTCGACAAAACTTTAACTTCGTCCTCCTCCACTCTAGGAGTGTGTCGATTCGGTCGTTTGAAAAATTTCTTCTCCCGCTCACCTACAAACAGTTACCCAAGTGTATACAAACTGACAACTTAGAAAGATATCATTTTTTTTGTCGGCTTGAAAACTCTTTTTCTCCGTCAATTTTCTCTTTCGCCCTCATCCGTAGCGTTCGGGAGCGTCAACTTCGTAATCGAGTATATATAAGACGACGGGACTTTTATTCTCCAATGAATGTCGAAATAACGTTATAAGTTATTTAAACAGCGATTTCTGCGCGGTGACTCGGCGGAATCAAACGGCACATTTCAACGAACATCCTGTTGTTTTTTCTTTCTTTTTTAGCACGTATAGTAAGCAACAATTTCTTCCCCTTTGCAAATCAGACTATACCCAGCGTCTCTTTTCTCACAGCCAGTGTCGGAGTAAAGAAAAAAAAAGGTCACCCGAGTAAACATAATTGAACAAAGCAAACAAATAGCGTCGGCATTCTATGAATTTTCGAAGAGCACGACGCGTTCGCGTCAGCTCCGAAATGAATGACTTGCACTATATCCGCGTTCGACAAAATTCCATTCCCAGCGACGCGCGATATTCCTCAATCTCCAGCTCTTCCCGAAAAAAAGTCGCCGCGAGATTGCATCCGCTCTGCGCGCGCCCAACGCAAAAAATAACACAATCAGCACGGCCGCATTGTGTTCGCTCGCCCGTAACTCGGTGACACACTCTCGAATTTAAACGCCTCTGCGTGTGTTAATTGGCGATGCAGCGGGAGGCCAGAAATGCGGCGCTTATCTCCGTGCGATCGAGGCCCCGGGGAGAGCCGTGTCTCCTCGAGGCGCAGATACGGCCCGTACGTGACGCGACGAATTCGTTTTCGGCGAGTCGAGAAATTCGTATATCTCTCCCCCGTACGAGCCCGCCTGGGCGCACGTACGGGGGCGGAACTCTCCACCACCTCGTACGGGAATTCCGGGCGACGGCGGCGTTTGGAAATTGTTTCTGGATAGACGAATTTCGCAGGCACGTATACGCCGCGTGAATATTTTCTCCGCACCCGCGCTGCTCGAGCTTATCGCATATGATGGATAGAGAGCCGGAGTTTATGCGGCGCATTATTCTCTCGCTCGCTTCGTTTATTCTTTATCGCGCGCCGAGCTTTAGAGCTTCAATATAAATTAACTAATTCGCTACGTTCGAGGATTGATTGCCGAGGCTGGGGGATCGTAAAGGGACGCGGAAATTAAATTTTGGGCTCGGGGCTAAGAGCAATCGCGAAGGTTGAAAATCAGAGCTCTGGAGTTGGCGTGCACATCGGCGATTTAGTTAACGAAGGAATCAAGTAGAAGAGGAAAATCGTATATCGGGCGATTGATAGAGTGTGTAGACTGGAAAAGAAAATTGAGGAACAAAAGAATCGAGGAACTGAGAGACTGGCTTGTAGGGGTGAAAATATTGCGCTCGAATCTTTATATAATGCAAATAATGGAAATAAAAAATCGCCAAGTTTCCCTAAATTATTATTTTACCAAGAAATACAAGTTAAAATTTTATTACTCTTTTTTCTTTTTAATTTAAAATTTGAAATAATATTATTAACGTTTCAGTCGAGGCTACGCTTATAGCACATATAATAAAAATAAAAAAAAAGTCGAAGTGCAATATATTGGATTTCGATTAATACATTTTAAGTAATCCATCACGTTGTCGAGATTCATGTCAATAATATAGCTTAATTGCAAACACTTCACTAATGAATATACGCATCAACCGTGTATTTCACTGAAAATGATAAGCATCTAAAGTAAATAATAATAATTGAACGCAAGTGAAAAGCATAACGTAATAATCGAAATATTACCAAGAAAAAAAAATAAAAAAAAAACCTCGACAAATCCCCGACAAAAACTCACACTTATATAATCCAGCTGGAAATGATCGCTATCAACCGCGAAGATCCAGGCAGCGTGGGCGGCGAGCACGGAGTAGGTACGCGCTTTGTAGGAAAGACTCGAGCGAAAACGCGCAGGGCCGGCGAGGACGGGGGTGGGGGAGGGAGGGATGTACCTATACGCACGGGAAACGCACGCCCCGAGCGCGCATCGATCGGCGGCGCTGCCTGGGATACTCGGGCGAGCTCGCCGTCGGAGCGCCGAAGACGCGCGCGCGGATCGGCCGCTGAAAAGAGCCGATCCCGAGGCCTCCCCGCGGATTATCCTCCTTTTTACGTCCCTCGCCCCATAGACGCAAATTGGAGGGATCAGCGCTCTGCCCCGGCGTACACCTTTCTTTTGGTCTTCAATTACGAGCGCTCGACCGCTCGTTTGAAAATTCCCGCGCGCGCATTCGGATGTTCACGGGCGATTGGAGTCGACCAGCTGGCTGCCACGAATAACTGCGATCTCTGCCTTCCGGCGTTTCCGCGAGCTTGAGTTTTAAAATAAATTACTCGCCGTATTGTGTGCAACGCCGAAATCGATTACCTTCCGCAAACGAACCGAACAATCCGTAAAGTAATTTGCGAAGTTGCTCGGCAAAAGGGCTATATCAAACTTCGCTTCGTCCCGTCTGACGCGGAAACTTTTTCAGGAGCTCGCGACTCCGCTAGACGGCATTGGTTTACGCTGCTCGATACAGTGCGAGATCGTCGCGCGGTGGAATAGACTCGAAGAGGAGGATCCTGCACTCGACGCTATGTTTACGCGGACGTCGTTAATGGGTCGTTCGTGTGTACACGTGGGTACCTTAGCTCCGCTGTTACAAGTTTTAAAGGCGAGCTCCCATCGGTAAATATAGCGCGGCGGGCGGCTTAGCGGTTGAAGCTGGAGCTCGCTAATCGACGTGTTTACTTTATAAGAGTACATACGGTAGTATGGGTTATCGCGGCGCAGCCAGTCGGAACTTCGGAAACTTTAAATTTGTGGAGTTTCGCTAGGGGAGGGATTCGGATTGGCCACACCGCATCGCCATTAGTAAATGTAGCTGATTTTTCTTTACGAGTATTTACGAGCGGGTGGATTGAATTTAATTTTTTATCTTGGGAGGTATCGGAATCCTGTACTCTATATCCAATTACCCACCAATTGTACTTTTTCCTTCTTCGCTAATTCAGATGTTTAATTGCCTTTTATGTGGTAGGTACTCGTGTACTATTTATTTCAAAGTATTGTCGTTTTATTCTGGAAGGAGTTTAAATTTATTGTTTAAGTGTAAATCAATTGAGCTTTACGTTGGTTTAAATGATAACGATTGCAATTTTAATTGAGTATTTACTCAGGGAGAAATTAAAATTCGATTTAAAAAAATGTTCTTAATTTATTGATATTTTATATAGTTTTTATTGTTTTCTTAATAGTTGTTTAATTGAGTATTTATGTACAAGATTCGTCAACGAGTTTGAAACGATCTGATAAAAAGAATCGATTGTTATAAAAATAAAAATTTAACGTCCACTGCTTTTTAAAATATTTCAGTGTAACCAAAATACGTGACTTCGTAATCTAAAATATTATGTACCCTTGTTTATTTCCTAAACGTTTAGCTTAAATCTTAGGTACACGTGTATGAAACGTAATTACCGCAGCGCAACATAACTCTAAATTTTGCTCGTGCAGCGAGTGGTAACGGATTTTAGCATAAACGGGATGATTAATCATAAGCTGCATAATCAATTCTTCGTCAATGGTGCCGTTATAGGAAACGTCGCTCAGGATAACAATGAGCACTGATGCCGAATTAATCCTTTATTGCAGGCGTCGTCTCAAAGGAGAGGAACAAATATCCAATCTGCGGACATAACCGAACCCGACAGCCGACTGATCATCGGCGGCGTTGTACACATTTGCCGCATCATAACAACATCACACGAATTTACTTGATCTTATAACTCACAACTTTTCCACTACAGGGTAATACTCCGCTAAACACCGCGAGGAGATATTGCAGTATAAAATTTACATAAGCAGCGTCCCGGAGGTTTATGCTGAAAAGTTACATTTTACGCGCACAGCCGCACAGTAAACTCCAGCCGCGATCTGTTCCGAGCGATTTAACGTTGGCTCTAAAGACGAGACGAGGCGTTTTTGCTACCCCCTCCCCTTCCTAACCCGTAACGAGATTTTTCTTTCACTTGAAGCTATGACCTTTTCCGGATGTAGCGATGTAGTTTCACCGATAGAGAAAGGAAACAATCGTTAACTGATTTAAGACTACTGCTCAGGCGGTTTCGCGCAAAAACTCAATTGACCCGGCAATAATATTAAAGTCACTCGAAGGCAACAGTCGGTGAGTGGGACAAAACTTCGGATTTCTCGACTCGATGGGATTTCCATGGGACGCATTATTACACTGAGAAAAAAATATAGTAACAGTTACTAGAAAGTTACTAGATATTCTAGTAACATATGGCGCACACTAGAAG
>JAWWEN010000009.1:11666460-11698080 GCA_035582955.1 Sycophila texana | reverse complement strand
AACGCGTGCTTGATCCAAAATTTTTAATCATGGATCGACCTCAAAAGTGCTTATTTTTTGTAGAATTGCTCATATACGCTGAATGGAGGTCGCGCGCGTGCACAGGGTGGATGGTCGATAAACTTGTTGCTCCGTGCCGGCGGCGGCAGCAGCTATCGCGTTAAAAATCCTCCCCCGCTTCGACCAATAGTTTCTCTCTTCCTCTATTTACTTTTCGCGCTGATCTTTCATCCCCCTCCCCTCCCTTTCGCTCCGCGAGCAGAAATGAATTATCGAGCCTCGCATGTGTGGCCGTTCACGGTGAAAAAAAAAGCACGACGGGCGATTTTTCATTGTGGCACGCGTTGAACATTGCCAAGTTGCGCCCAATTTCTTGCCCGAGTGGCTTGAAATTTTACGCGATGTGTAAGTGTGCGTGTATTTCATTTTATTTTTCGCCGGAGATTCGCTTGTTTTTTTTTTTACGGCGAGCGCTGGAAGTCGAGGCTATGGTTTTTACTGGGATTATTTCGCGCTTAGAAAGCACGATGCTGCGAGCGCAAGCGGAATGTTTTGGCTACCAGAGGGAATAGTGGAATTTTCAGCGAGCCAGATTATTTTTTGTTAAGAGCTTTACCAATTGTTTAGTTTGCGAACGACGAAGCGAGCAAATATTTTTCTTTTTTTTTTCTTTTGGGCATTTTGTACAAAAATTTCAGATTTGTGTTATCACATTATGCAAAATAAGTATAACTGAAACACTTCGCATAAGATAAAATGTTAGAACGTGAGAGTAAAGTAAGGACCCAAGAGTGAATACTTTTCATAAAGCTCTTTTCAAAAATTTTTACAGAAGAAAAATTGGACATTGAATGTAAAACTTTCCGTTGGTACTGAACACTTTTGCGTGTTTCCAAGTTCTATGGCAAAAAAAGATACCTATCAATTCTGTATATTTTTAAATTCGTTGGTTGAAGATATTTTATCATTTACTGATACAAAATACATGAACTTCTTCTATTTAAAATACATAATGTACACAAATATGTGGTCACACATTAGCATGAGATTTTTCGCGTTATTTTGAACTCTCCTGGAATATATTCGACCTTTATAAGTACATATTCAAAAGCCTCGGCCCCTTGAGCTCGTCCGCAGGTCTCACGAAAAAAATCTCGGGCTAAAATAACTTCTGCGGCTACGTGATAAAAGGATTCATCATATGGAATTTCGCAAATTCGCGAAATTGCTTCCGAAGTTTTGAAAATTCCTATCTTATACTAAACTTCGTCTTTATATTTCGCTGTATAGTTATACTTTCGTAGAACTTATTTTTATTCGAGTCAGCAGTTCTTTTTAATAAATTGCATGATCTTAAAATATTTTGAAAACCTATTTATTTTCTTGAGTTGCGCTTTTATTTTCAACAAATTCAAGCTTTTCTTAAATTTTGTAATTTTTTTAAAATTATTTTTTACACATTCTGGTTTAATATTGTTGAATTCATTTTTCTGTCTTAAAAAACCGATGACAGGGTACTGTGAGCCGTTCAAAAAAAAAAAAAAAAAAATTTATTGGTTAATGCATACATTTCCGGTTAAATGGCGTTATAATTCAATACGTTTTCTCGGGAATTTCATATTTGAATTTAAATCGTCAAAGAAGTGATTATGTTTGCTATACGTTAATGAAATAAAATATGTTTTTAAAGTTTCCGACTTTAAAAATCTGTTTACTTTCATGAAAAGTAAAAAATTTAATTCTGATTAAAAATTAGAATGCATCCCAAATGCACACAACCTGTAACTTATAGTGTCAACATATAAATATTTGTCTGTAAAATTGATAAAACTGACATAAAATAAGTTATTATAAAAAATAACAATTATCAACGCAATTTTTCTCAGTTATTTAGTTCGCTATTCGATAATCGGTAAATTCGCGGTATAAAAGTTTGACTATAAAAAAATGTATGGCATTAAGTAGAACGTAAAAAATTTCCCTGCTACGTAAAACACATTGATGTTCAACAAAGCTTTTTACTTTCCCGCTAGTTAAAAGCTTCGCAAGGATCAACATTAAACGCAGCAAAAGTATAAAGCATTTTTCCACAATAATCAAATTCTAACTTAAAAAAAAAAAAAAAAAATTACAGACCAGAGTTTTTTTTACAACTTCCTCTCTAAAAAAATATAGAACGTAAAAATGTTGATGAAAAATTTTCGCGCGATCAAACATCCGACAATTTCACAGAATCGATTGCAAACTTTCATTTCAATATCATTTCATGAAAGTGCAGCCTCCCATCTCTCCTCCCTAAAATAATAAAATCCGCACGCCAAAAAGACCCTCCTATTTCCGTTGAAAATAATACTCGATCCAAACGAAAATCCTCGTTGTAATCGCATCGAAGCGCAATTCCCGTCACGATTTTTAAATCTAGAATCATCGAGCAGAAAACTTCGCTAAATCGTGTACATACCCTCACACATACAGCGAGCACAGAACAGGTCCGCGCGATCCAATAACTCGCGGCGCCGGAGACGGTTGCTCGAGAGGCAATCTCGAGATCTCCCGGATCTGATTGTCTCCGGCGTCGTGCGATGGAGCAGATCTCAGTGCCCATTCTACCGGAGATGGGCAATTTTTCACTC
The DNA here is from genome assembly GCA_035582955.1 of Sycophila texana. Lineage (NCBI taxonomy): Eukaryota > Metazoa > Arthropoda > Insecta > Hymenoptera > Eurytomidae > Sycophila > Sycophila texana. The sequence continues at coordinate 11,695,447 of JAWWEN010000009.1, read as the reverse complement.
GGACCCGTGGGCGCGCGCTCAAAGAAGCATCCGCCGCCGAAAAACGTCAGATTTCCACCCCCGCGGAGGATCTCATTAAAGGGCCGATCGACCCTCGGCTCACCGCGTATTTTTCCATTTGGCGCATTAATAACGACCGACTGGATAACGCGTGTCTAATCTCTTCCTCCTTCCCTTCGCCCTTCTTGTTTGTATGCCACGCGCCAAAAGAGAACTGCGCCCGCTTGGAGTCTACAGCTCCGCTCCTCCCTGCCAGCGATTCTTAATATTACACTTTAATGCGATTTTGAGAATGGGGGATAGGATACCGAATTAATTTCAATATTGCGAGATGGAGGGAGCATCGTAGCGCGGGGTTTATGTATGCGCCTCGCACGCGTGGGCGAGTGCGCGCGCACCCGGCTGTTGCGCACTGGGCTATATCGAGCAGCTCGCGGCGATCGGGCACCCTCGGCACGTTTCAAGTTGGCGCGCAGAGAGGCTGCAGAAACAAAACGGTGGTCTTTTAACGGGTGCTCGTGGGTTGGTTTTTCTTCGTGTAGATTCGCGTCACGTGCGAGTACTCGTCTATAAGTGTGCCAGATGGCGCGAACTGCGTAAATGTGTACGAGCTTAGTCGATTTGCTGCAGATGCGTAATTCTTAAACACTTCTCCTCGCGAAGTTGGGGGTGGCATCGACAATAGGAATTTATGCCGACGAGCCGCGTGACAATTGCTTCCCTCTGTCGGACTCGTAATTTCCACGATATAAGTTTCGCGCTGGCGCGCCTTGGCGCGGGAGTAGGATTTGCAAATCAATTTAACGTCACGCGCAGAACGCGTGTGCTTTTCTTTCTGCGAGGCTGCAATTTATTTGTTTATGTTAAAAATTATAATAAAACATTGATGTACTTGTAATTACAGTATAATACATCGAGTATCTGTTTTTAGTTTGTTTTTTCTATCTACAAAATTAAATCGAAGAAGTAGCGGAGATTTATGAAATTAATTTTGTATGATAAAGATAGCATCTATATATCTATTATGAAATACAGCTACCTAAGCGTGAGGGGCAACATTTATCTTTTTCGATGGTAGCCTCGATTTTTTTACCAGACAAACAGTCAATTCAATGCTATTTATATATAACCTACTGTCAATTAATCTTCATTACCCCGTACATTTTAAAAAATAAACGCATAATAACAATCAACGCAGGGAAATAGTTATCCCGTTCGTTAGAAAGAAAAATCCATGTATCCTCTCTCTGAAAACGAAAAAGGTATATGCATTATAAAAATCCCATTTTGCCGCTCGTTGTCTCCTTCACGAAGCAGCGCCGTGAAAAAAAGTGTCGGGCGTTATTTTTCTGCGGGCAGGATAAATGACCCGCGACGTCTCGCGCATAAATCACACGCCTTTCTCTGGCTTGTCCGCCGCCCGTCGCATCCAACAAAAGCGACACATGTTCATCAGAGACCAGAGCGTTCGCGAGAAAGGGCGGGACGAGGTGGAAGGAAAGGAGAAAAGGTAGGGAGAACAGCATCGCGTTTTGATTAATACAAACTCCAGGCCGAGCGTGTCGCACTTCGTGTCTCGCGAAACCCGCCGAGGGGTGGGACATGGGAGGATGAGGCAGAGGCTAAAAGCGCGCGGCTGCGCATCAATCATGCGGAGTTCATTCGATCGAGCAGGCAGGCAGGCAGGCGCTGAGGAGGAGCCCCGGGCCGCGATTTCCTCGCAGGAACTCTGGCGGATTTCGAAGGCAACGGCCCCGGGAGTCATCTCCCCGGAGACATTTCACCCTCTTGCCGCCCTCCTTCTTCTCCCCTACTTTTTTGTTATATCTACTTTTTTCTTGCCGCGCTGCCGTTGACTTGCGACTTTTTTTTTACGTGCGATGCCTGATACGCAGATTTTTGGGGGATGCAGTCTGTAGGGAGGAGCTTTTGTTATTTAGGTCTACGATGAAGTTATTTATTTTTTTTTTTGTAGTCTAAAATAGAGTTTTAGTGCAAAGGATGTTGATTTACGCACTGATTATTTTTTATTTTTTTTTTTTTCGAGCTGGAAGGGTCGAGGGGTTATATGTTTATAGATTATTGAGTATACCTTCGGTTACGATATTATTTAACTGCTATAAATGATACGCTTTCATTGTGCTCCGTTAAATTTATGTAGCTGTTCTCAGTGTTATAAATATCGTCCGGGGAGCAGTGTTGAAAATTATTGAAAAATTCAATAATTTCAGCGAAAGCGCAGGCGATCTGTTTGATGAAGTTCTGTTTTAATTTTTAGCCATTTTCTTTTATTTACGATAAAATGAGTTCGGAAAACCGAGATTTTTATTTTCCAATTAAAAGAATATAATGTTATTCAAACAAAAATAAAATCCAAATAATCAATTGAACGACAGTTAATACATAAAACGCGCATAAAAGCTTTTCAAAGATAATTCTGGCTTATGCCTTTTCAATAAAATTTTCATAAAAATTTGTTTACTCCCACATAACGAGCATTTGCCGATCGCCTCTCCGTAAATATTACATTCTCCAGCACAGTCACTTTCGATGAAATATTCACTTCGTTCAAATGATAAGCCAAAAAACGTAAATTTAAACAGTCCGTAGCACTATAAAACCGTCCTAGGAATTATTACTGCGCCCCCGGCTCCTGCGCCGTGCCACCGTCATAAAAAATTCCGCACCTAACGCTCGTTCTATCTCCTCGTTCGTTCGCGCACCGTAAAATCACGCCGGCGTTCTCGCTTTTTTCGCGCGAGTCCTACAAAAAAAAAAAGAAAATGAAAATGAAATACTCGTACGATCTCGCGCTCTCATCGTCCCGTCGCTTTAGGCTCGCGCGGTGCTATCGTTTGCGCGCGTAAAAAACGGATTCGCTTCCGCAGGCCCCGTCCTCGTCGATGAAGAATAAATATTTACGAGGCTCGGCGTTGGAGCGCTGCCCGCGCGAACATCAGCGACGCTACGAAGGAAGAACATTTTTTTTTACGTACACCCTCATGGCGCAGTATCGATCGTTGCTGCCGAGGATGCCGGCCAGCGGTCCGTAATAATCCGGCCTAATTAATCCGCGGCGGATTAGACGGGTGGTGGGTAGGGGAGTCCGGAGTGAGGCGGAAAAAAGTTCCTCTTTCAGTCGACTTTTTTTCTTTTGGAGGGGGACTCGGTGGGGAGGGACGAATTGAAGAATGGACAGATATGGATATGCGCGCGCTTGACCCAGTCGCCACGTTACTCGAGAAGTTAATTTCCGTTGGCATCGAGCCCGAAGGTCCCGCTTCTCATCCCCCTTTACGTGTCCGAGGGCGAGAGGAAAAAGTATAAATTGGAAAGAATAAATATGAGGAGGGGCTGCGAATAACTTGCCCCCTCGTCCTGGCCGAATGCTAATGAATCGAAAAATATTGATGAGTGTGCCCCGATAGAAATCTTATCGCTTCCCTGTGATACTACTGCGAGTGACGTACGGCATACTGTTGCCCGGCTACGTTTATTATTTTCTTTTTTTATCGAAAAATTTAATGCCAGCGGCCAGTAATTCGGTTATATTGCGACACAAATTGCGATATATATTTTCGACGCGTTGAGCCGGCGCGCGTATATGAAAACTATTTTTATAGTTGGTAAAAAAAAAGTACTCAACGAAAACAAGCGCGAAAAAGTTGTTAATGTTATCACAGAAAATATCCATCTCTTTCACCACCCAATAAAAAAAGACGAGCGAAAATGGCACATCAGACGGCTCGACCGTTTCCCGCACCGAAACGTAATTTCGAGTGTAAACCAATTGGCCGATTCGCCGCGTATAACTAAAAACAATGGCGACCAAGTAAAAAGGCAATCGAGCGACTGTTCCGTTTCAATCCGGTCGGAGTCCCCATTTTCCGCCGAGAGCTTAAAAATAAATTCACCCGAAAAAATGTAACCCCTATAAAAAAAAAGAAAAAAAAAGACGTTTCCTGAATAAATAGAGTCACTCATGGGCTACTTGCAGCATCACCGCGAAACTGGTCGCCACTGTAAACAGGCTTAGTCCGCGGACGTCGAGGCGCGCCATTTGAAATTGCCCGAGCCGCTGGGGAAATTCGCTCCCTCGAGCGGGCGGCGGAATTCCATCGACGGGTCATTGCATTCGCCGGTGACGCTTCGCTTGTATCGCGTGCGTCACGGGAAGAGCTACCGAGAGGGACGAGAAGAGGAGGGCTCCTCTAGTTACCCGAGGAAATCGAAACATCCCGGTGCCGCGCGCCTGCTTTTTCATTACCCCGGCGGCCGGGACAATCTGTCCGACGACGTCTTTAATGAACTTTTTTATTTTAACACTTAAAACTTATTTGCCTCGGTCTCGAGAAACGCCCTCTTATCGGCATTCTCGTCCCCTCTTTTCTTCTTCTTTTTTTTTTCACCCTCCCCCCGACGATGGTCTCGCTCGCTTCTTCGTGAAAGGGAGAAGGAGGTTTAATTGGAGCTCGAACGCAATCTATACTTGTATGAAAACGTTGTTCTTGGCAATCCTCTTTACGGAGAACGCGGCTAACTCTCTTTCTACTCGCTCCCTCTTTCGCTACGTTTCATTTGTGCTGCCCTGATGGAATGATTGCTTTGACCTACAAAGGACTCGTCGTTTTCCATTAATTAAAAAAGAAAAAGGACGAACTTTTCGGCGAACGAAGTTCCGTGCAAAAATAATTCATTGCTCGGTTCAGTGCGTCTTCCTTCCAAGCGAGCGATAAACGTCGATTAGAGGAGAAATAAGCTCGGTCATGTTGTGACATTATCACCGCGTCTCGGTAGTAGTGGAGATTTTAGGAGATGTGCTGGCCGCCTGTTGAATCCGGAGGTTCCGTTAGTATTCGGCCTATTAAATCGGAGCGGGTAGGAGACGCGCGTCTGTGTGAACGTATGAGTGTATGTGTGTATGAGTGTAGGCGCGCATACAGTCACTGTCGGATTGATCCGGAGGAGCAACAGGGTGTCCGGAGGCTGGAGCGCTCTGCTCATTCGCGATGTATATAGCTACTACGTAGATACCGGAGTATAATCCAGTTCACGCTGGAGACCGTCGGGAACAACTGTGCGCGGGTTTTTATCGTGGGCGTCGCGCCTGTTGTGCGTTCCCTACAAAACTTTGGATTTTACGAGGCTCTTTCGTATCGCGATGCCATGGGATTGGTGCCGCTTGTTTTGGGAATCGAGAAAAATAGACAGCGATACCATCGGAGTATGTATGGAGTGTGCAAAGTTTTTATCGATTTTAAATTTACTTCTTTTGTATAAAGAGAAAATGTTTTAAGTGGAATGCCTGTAGGCAGACGCGACGGAAATATTAAGTTTGCTATTTCATCGTCGTCGAACTTTGAGTAAAAATCAATTTTACAAAGCTTTGAAAAATATCTCTATTTGGGTAAAGGAAATAGGGCGAATGATGGAAATATATTTTCTCTTTCTCAAACTTTAAGGCTTTGCTGCAGAGCTGCAATTTTCAGAGTAATATGCCCCACAAAGAAGTACTTTTTTTTTTGGCAGATTTATTTTATACCGATGCACGGCGAACTCGCAAGGGAAGATACAAATTTTTCCCCCTGAAAGTTTCGTTGCAAACTTCATGCGTCAATAAATATACCGTGAAGATCGCTAAGCATGACGTATCATTGCGCCATATTTTTTCGAAACTGGAAAGACGTTTCATCAATTGAATTTTTTATTACGTCGTATATCATCATTTCATGTAGATTATTTCCGATATAATATCACTAAATTTTTCGAACGGAAGATCGACTAATATACTAGAGCGACACATTTTTCAGTTTCCAATACATTTAATTGCAAGCGTTCATCAGCTCAAATCTGAGAAAAGTTTTTTCCAATCTCCCGTTTCGTATAAAACTCCATCAAATATCTCGAGGTACGTCGAACGTTCCGTCGTCAAAGCGAGAAAGTATACGAAAAATAATTTAAATAAAAGAAAAGCAATCATCGCCGAAACCGTGCAGTCACCATCCCGATCGATCCCCGACGAACTTCTGAATTTAAAAAAAAAAAAAAAAAAAAAAAAAAAACAGCACAAGGGGGGCGCCGGACGAGCGTGTTCGCCTCTCCAGCGGCGTTTGCACTTATATCATCGCGCATCGGTGCATTTTCGTTATTTGATCCCGGGCGCCGATAGGCTCTCCCGCGCGTCGGGGAGTCGCGGGGGCGTGCGGCTGACGTTGCGTCGTCGCCGGGCGTCATCGTAATAGCGACGCCGACAGCGCGCCGCTGCCTTCGATCCGCCGGGCCTGCAGCGGCTCACAGCGTGAGATAAACTAATCTCTCCTGCCAGTCGCCGGCGACGCCTACGACTCGGACCCTCTCGCGCCGTTTCCGTAATTAGATTTCGATTGCGGGCCTCGGCTACGGGAATCGCGCGCTTCCATCGGCTCGCACACCGACGCGTTTTTTAGCCCCCGATACCTCTTATATATTTACGCCGTTTTTATATTTTTATAAGGGCTTTCGTGAATAACACGAGCAGAAATTGTTTTTTTTTTTACAATAATGCGAATTGAGTGGGGAGTACGAATGGTATACACGCGTCTGGCCATATTCGGAGTTTTCTACTTAAACATGCTGTTTCCTTGCTATCGTCGATTATTTTTTAATTTTGTTTAACGTTTGGCATATCGGATTGTATACCTGAATTCTACTTCAGTAGTATGCCTTTTATTTGTTACGGCTTAATTTTTCAATGTTTGTCGCGTCTGACTATACCAGGTTTATTCTACTTAAACACGTGTTTTATTCTCTATCGCCAACTATTTATATTTCCCTTCAATCGAATTAATTTATTTTTTATGAAAAAATATACTTCGCACAGTCACTTGTTGAAGTAAATTTACCTACATCAGAAACTCTTGTCTATCAAGAAAGTTTCTTAATTTCAGTTCGAAAGCATCGAGAAAGTTTGAGTAACGTACGAGTCAATTAACAGCCGCTGCAGCGGCGACCGCATATCCGTTCAGGACAGGATGTAATAATTACAAGGCTAGAAATTGCTTTATACAAACTGTCAATTCACGGCTTGTAGCCGCTTTAATATTGGAAATGGGTACAACACTTTAACCTGCGGAACAATCGCCGGCGCCAGTGGCCGATGCCCAAAGTTGGATTCCTGGCGATCTAATCAAAACTTGTGGCCGACCGGCGAACTTAACGCGTTAGCTCGCGAGCTAGCTTCGGAAAATCCGCGGCACGATTGCATCACCACAAAATGAAAAAAGAAAGTGAAGAGGCATCGATACCTGGCGAGGGGAGGTGAGCTTCCACTTTTAGCGGCCGAGCAGCTGCTGCGATGAGCCTTATCGCGCGCCTCTTATCGCTCACTCGCGCGTTCCCCTAATCTCGCGCAATCGCCCCGCATTCTACGGGCTGAATAGAGGGAGGCGGGGTGCACGTGCGGGCGCGCCGGTCGCGGGGACCGTTAACGCGCGCATAAGAGGCCGCTCGCCAGATCGCCATCGTCCTTATTTATCGGTTTCCGGCGCGCGCCCGTCGGAAAGTAGGTTTACACGCGTTCGACTCCCTCTCCTATCCCTCCTCTTGCTGTGCACGATTTTACACAGGCTTTCACTCCTCCGCCGGTCGTTAAACAACTGGACGAGTGCCCTTCGAAATCGCGAGAGGCGGCAGGCTATGAGTTTTTCGCCGAATGGCTCTTGGTTATCGCGAGCCATCGACTTGCCTGACACGCCTCTGTTGGATTTCCTTGATCTCGAAGCTCCACCTTGTGTGTCAGAAGTTCGGGGGCTTGTATACCCTTAGAACTCCATTCGTTCATTGTTTTTCTTTTCGGACGAGATGAAGAAGAACGTTTTCTTTTTGTTTTTAGGAAGTGTGTAAACGAAATCCGATAGTGTTGACTAAATAAAGGTATAAACGGAAGTCAAAGCTTTGAAACCGATGGCGGGATCATTTGTTTCGCTCTTCTCTGAAATTCTATTTTGCGAATGATAAAAATTCAATTAAAGCGCGTGTAAGTTTTGACGGGAAATGTGGAAAATGCTACTTGACATCAATGGAATTCGCGGGTCCGGCAATGCGAAAAATGTTTTGCGCAAGAAGTGTTGAATTTCGATGTATGTGTGAATTAGTAAAATACCTGCGTTTCTGCATGAAAGTTACTGCCACGGAATTCGCGACAATACGAATTCGATATTTCGTTATTCGAGAAATCCGGAAGAGATGTGCATTTCCATGAGAATTGAAGGAGCGAGGGTCTCACGCGCCGGGCGAGAAAATTATGACACGACTGAATGCAAAAAGTTACCAACTCTCTTTGTCTGTTCGGGCATCATTAAAATCGATACAGCGCTTTATTGCGTTGCATGAATGCAGAGACTTCCTTCGATGTTCGCTTGATTGGCGATTTTTAAATGAAAGGATTAATTATCGGGAGGTTTTGTTCGTGTCGAACAATTGCACGAAGTAACGTTAAATTTATATAAATTTTTATTAAAAAAAATAAAAATAAATAACATATTCGTCTGCGTTTTAAATAGCCATCAGCTGTGCACTCCCAACGAAATTCTTTGAAGAAAAGTACTCGTACGCACGGGTATATTTTCCACAGTCTTTTCCGGTGTATCGCGTTGTATTCTATTTTGAGAGAGACTCGATTCGACAAATAAAACTGGTGGCTGTGTATGTCAACTCCGCAGGAACGACTCGCGATTGAAACTGAGCAAAAGTTAATATTTTTGAAACACATGTTGCGCGAACCTATACCGTCTCCTCTCACACGTTGCGCGACTCTCCTTTTTATAGTTGCAAGAGCTAGCAAAGTATTTTCTCGATACGCTCCCGAGTCGTTCTCGTCGTTGAACCTGCGCCGTGTTTCGCCTCGAAAATTCGCGTATTTTTCGACGAATTCTTTTGCGCGACGCCTTGAGCATTGAGAGTAACGATACGGGGTCTTTTGATACTTTTTTTTTTTGCCTCGTCAAGACAAACGTCAAGTAATTTTGCTGAGCCGAATGCTTGCAGACACTTTGTGATCGTTGGTGGGATCAGTTGTCTCCGAAGTGTAAATTAACGTCGTCGAGAACAGTTATGAGGCCAGAGATAGTTATTGGACGTGGGTTTTTCTTTCGAGCGGGGAGGCATATTTGCCTCTTCTATTTTATTGCGACTTCGGTATATAAATAATGTTTATGAGCGATATATAAAGTACAGTTCGATATAGTTGTAACATTTATTAAATTTTTTTACGAGGGAGGCGGAGAAGCTCCTTTGAAAAGAGAAAAAAGGAAATGGATAAAATGCGCTGTAAATCCCTTTATAAAGAAAATGCAATTTAAAGTATGAAAAAGCGAAAAAAGTAGTGTCTTACTTTGGCCGGACAAAGAATGGGATATAATTAACTCTCTTTCTGTCGCTTCTTATTATTTTCTTTTTTTTTTCTTTTTTAATTAAATTAAACGGAAGGAATGAAAAGTTAATATGACGTTGTTTTTTTCTTTAAATTAAAACTAATTACAATCCGTAGCCATTCGCGGTCCAACCACACTGCTTAACTTATAATTAGCAGCAAAATTATTTTATCCCTCGTCTCCCAGCTCCACTTTCTTATTTATACAATTGCAAATATACAGTTATAATATTGCTTTCGGGCTCGTGAACTTCGAGGAGCAGTTAAACCGCTCCAGTAATCCACTTTGCGCTTTATTACTGTCTGCCTCGTAATAGTCTTAAAATGAGCCGTTACCCGGCGAACTCTACACGGCATCGTCGGCCCTTCTCCTTCGTCTCCTGCCCCCCACCGTCTGCTCCTCCGTCTGACTCGATGCGGCTTACACTACTCGCTCTAGCGATTACTGTCGTGCACCACGCCAACTCCGATGCTTTATGATCGAAAATTTCCACGTTACATTCAATATTCGTTCAAAGAACCTCGCGTCCGCTCGTTTCAGCCTGGCAATCATTAGCGTAATCCGTCACCAATGTAACGTGGGAAAATCATTAAACAGAAGAGTCAAATGCACTGGAAAACGAATTACACAATTTTTTCACCTCCCTGCGGAGGCATAGATATAGCGCGAGAAGGAAGATTAACGATATATTCTGCAGCGTGCCACGTAAATTACAGCACGACGTAAAATTGATACTGACGCCCGATAAACTGATGGCAAACGATCTTATCGGTGTGGAGTCTTCCATTATCAGGACGGGGGAGGGTCAGGCGTCCGGTTCATTTCTTGACTATGGAGCCTCATTGTTAACGCGCGATCATCGCGTCGAGCAAGCATTCGCGCCACTGCATTTAAAAATATCCGAGGCAGGCTTTTCCTTCCTGAGCCCCTAATCGATATCTGCTCATGTAGTGCACAGGCTCGCTCGGTGTCTTATCGGGCGGCGGTCGGCTTGACGAATGGTCCGACGACCACTGCTCCGTCTATCTTTCATTTTTTTTTGTTTACTTTTTTTTTGTAAAGAGTCGAGAAGAATGGATGGTGGAGAGAATCGCGGATCGATCGAATTATCCCGGCTACTCGCGTGTCTCCCTTTTCCTTTTTCGCTGCAAGCGCGCAGTTTCGTTCTCTTAGCCCCTTTACGTACCATCGAGCTTCTGGCAGAAAATCGATTAATCTAGCGGCCCGTGGCGAAGGAAAAATTCACACCTTCCCCGGGCGAACTCGCCGTTAGTGCCGCCGACGCTTCTTTAAGGCTATTAAGTCCGCATGGACTTCATTATTTTACGATGCGCTTTCGAATTCCATCGGGTGCGGTGCTTCTATGAAACTGGACCACGTGTCTCTTGTCGTTTTAGATAAGAAAATTGAATGCGTTATAAAAATTTCGTATGTTATTTTATGTATAAAAAAAATTCTTCCTTTAATTTCATTTGTTTTTAACGCGCATTTTATAATTACATTAAGCTACATTAAGTTTCGCTTTTATTGTCATCGGTGAATAATTTTCAAAATAATCAATTAATTTATTAGAAATATTGCATGAAAATAAAGTACAATCGCCTGCGTAATCGGATTTACAAATTCGCTCGCACAGTTCGAATCGTTTATAATTATAATTATTTCTCTTTGTATAGTTTATAATTAAGGGACGATATTTCGTGAGATAGTTTTTATTTAATTAAAAATTTCTGCGATCGTATAGGTGGGCATTAGTTTCATTTACAGCGGCGTTCATTGTGAAGTTTCCTTTAATTTGATTGTGCGCCGTCGCCGGCTCTTTAATTGGCTTACAGATTCAAGCAGTCCGTGACTCTGGAAAAACATGGTCGAAGAAAAAAAATGCGCGACGCGCATTGAATAACTCATATATAAAACTCATTACCTCATAATTCTATAAAAAATATTTTCGTCCAGTTAATATCCCCGCGGCGTATAAGCCATAAAGACAAATAAAAAAATACAATGTCAAAATTTAACTCGGACATTGAAAACGCTGTTTTTTTTGCAAATTAAATTTATTAAATTTTTAAAACTAAAGCTACATCGTTTGAAATGAATTTTTGTCGCAATGGAACCTGCACAATTTTTTTTTCCTTTTTTTGACGCAAATAAAAAAAATAATTTCATTAAATTCGTAGTCCATTTTAATAATAATGCATTTCGTTAAAACTGAAAATAGCTTTTGCAAAAAACGAAGAAATTTATTTTTACCATTAACAAACTCAGCGAGTTTTGGCACCACGTTAACTTCATCCCACATTGCACGTACCGCACCAGAAAAATTTCTAACGACATAAAATATAATATTTTTATTCATCCGATTCCAGAAAAAATCAATAGGATGATGAAAAAGCGTCACCTCGAACTTGCACCTTGAAAAAAAAAAGGAAAAAATAATAAATAAATGCAGCCTTACGGTTATAGCACTACAGCAAAACGCTCTTTAAATTTGCAAAATATAAAGACCGCGCCGGTGCTTAAAACTGACTCCCACGAAGGGGCCACTGCTTTTCTAGAAAGAAAAAAAATGCACTCGAGGAGGGAGGAGGGTGAAATATATTATTTATGCTAAAAGAGGAAGAAAGAGGGAGTTGCATTCCGTGACCAGAAAAACTCAGGAGGGAGGGAGGAGGCGAACCCGCTCGTCGGAAAAAAGCAGCGTGGCCCTCGGCGCAGTATTAGTCAGCGCTAAATATGCGAACGTCACCTATAGCGCGCGAAATCGAATAGCTTGCCGTCGAAAAATTACGCCGAACAGATCACCGCACAATCTCGGCTAATCCCGTCAATTCTATTATTTTTTCTGTTGACGCAGACTCCGATCGTCGAGTTCTCCGCAAACGACGCCGCCTCTTATCTTACTTCGGCCACGTAGGGTACATCCGCGCGGTTTGGTGAGAAGGGGGGTATATGTGAAGCCGCGTACTCGAAATAGTATCCTACGGGAACGAACTCGCGAGGAAGTCCTCGAATAAATTGAAGAATGTATTTTTCTGGGTCGCAGTAAATCACGCGGCTCCCTCTCGAGTTCTCGGAACGCCCATTGATTTTCCAGCCGCGCGCGAAAGGGTGTGTTTACGGTTTGGTGATTTGCGTCGTTTCCGTTTGATCATTAGCGGTGTAATAAGGCTTCATTTTTGTTTCGTTTAACGTTTCGAGCGAAAATTACGAAATTCGCGAGTGTGTCGCTTTTCGTTTCATTTATGCAAGAGCGCAGAGATCGTTTCAAATATAGCGGTTGTAAAATTCAGCGAGAGAAAGTTTTTAATGGGCGTTACGCGAACTTTTTAACGCAGTGAATCTCTTAGAAGCGCATTTTCGATAAAATTTCTGGGGCAACGTAGCGCATATTTACGTCGTCGGGAAAAAATGTACGCGAGTAGAATTAAAAATGGAAGGAATTCGCTAATAAAATAAGTCGCTAATGCTGAACAAGCAAATATTTTCGAGAGTCGCTGCGTGTTTTCGCTCTGCCTGTTTATTCAGTCGCCGTAAAAGCACAGAAAAAAAAAGCGAAATATCGACGACCCTGGGGGAGCGTAAAAAGCTACTTAATATGCCTCTTTTATGAGTTGACGTAATTATATCAAGAGAGCCCAGGGCTTTAATGTATTCCGACGGTGGCGGCGGTGACGGCGGTCAGGGTGATATTAGGGGTCCGCATAACGAGCTTTCAAACTAAAATGATGTGTACGCGCTGCGCTCATCAAGGTTCATTGGTTTCGCGCATGTGAAAATGCCGAAACGTTAATGTTACATTAAATTCGTACCGCGCATAAATCATAATGCCAACTTCATTGAAGCTTTCCAGGCATTATATCACTTGTAAAACCGAAAAAATAATCGCCTCACGGTCAAGACCAAAATAAAACGTACGAGTGCAAAAAAAGAAATAAAAAAAGGAGAACTGTAAAACACTCGACGACTAGATCGTTTGAAGTTTATTTTTCTATCCTTTCGACCTTTCCTGCGTACCTGTGTATATCTAACCATTCATCGACGACGCACGCGACTCCGAAAAAAAAGTAACTTCCATGTCAGCTCGATTCAATTTCCAGATGAAGGGAGGCCGCCGAATTCTCGAGGCTGAACTCTTTACGATTTATAGATTGCCCCTGCCCCATAAGGCGAAACTGACCAGAGGTCGCGAGAAGGCGGTTGCCGCTCGATCGCCCCCGGCGCCATCGAGGCTTTAATGAGCGCGTGACGCACGATCGGTCCCTTTATCGGAAGAGTCCGGGGGCCTGGCAAATTGATTATATTTCGGGTATCGATTTAACGCGATTAGCGGAGCCGACGGAAAATCCCACGCGTGTATATCGCTCGCAACACTCGCTTTCCGGCCTACGGAGACTCGAGATATTAACGCGCGGAAATGTGAGTGACGCTGATGATGAGCGAATTTACCAGCAGCCGGAGTGAGGTGATGGGGGATGCCCTGCGGCCTTGCATGTAATTAGCCGCTTCCTCTTTCCAAGCCGCTAGTGGTTGGCATTTTATTTTTGAACATCCAAAGCATTGCGGTTTGCGGGTATGAGCGAGCATTTGTTTTTTTTTTATTCAACAGAATTGTCGGTGCGGCTTTTGAATAGCATGTAAATGTCGTTTTGGGTGACTTTGGAGTAAGGAGGTTTATTTGCTTTAACTTCGTTTTGTGTTATATGCGATGAATCGGTGTTTTTTTTTTCGTCTTTTATAAAATATAATGGTATGATGTTGCGAAGCAATTAAAGAGGCAATTTGATTATAGTTATTGATTTCCAATTAAATGATAACATTTAAAGAGATCTGATGGAAATTTAATATTTCAATCTGAATCATCAGAGTATTATTGAAATAACTGAAAATCGTGTTTGTATAAGAGAATACTCTGAAAATCATGTTTGTATAAGTGCTCTAATAAAATATAAGCTTTAAGCTTCAAATATTAAAATGATTTTAATCACAATCTGTTTAATTAGTATTTCTATAAAGTTTATTAAAAGCGTTTAAATAAACTAAAACGTAAAGCCCGTAGTATTTTGCTATTAGAAAAAGAATCTGAAAAATATGGTGTAAAGAAACTTGAAAATAGTCTGGGTGAAAAATAATATTATCTACCTACTGTGGGTACTCAATAGTGCACTATAAATGCGATTTGTCGAAATATCAAACCATTACCCTCGCTGTCTTACTTTTATCATTTTTTTTTACGCAATTTGTTTTATCAGACGACAGTAAATATTTTCTATTTTAGATAATCTAAGGCAGCGAGCTGCTGGAAAGTAAATTCACTAGGTCAAAGCCTTTTAAATTAGAATGGCGGTTCGTGAGGAACAATGAAATATAGTGGGTAGCGGATCCAGAGTAGAAGAAACAGTGAAAAATGGACGTATCTAAGTAGAAAAAATCTATCTGCAGTGTACAATTGACGATAATTTATTGCTATTCCAAATGACTTCTAGTATTTACCGTTCAATATACAATACAGTTTTTATACACCTTTGTCTTCATTACTTTTTTGCTTTAGCAGAAATACGTAATGCAGACTTCTATTTAAAACCAAAATTAATCGATATCGTGCGAAAAAAAAAATTATATTGTTACAGGCTTACGTCGAGGCTCTTATAGGATTTTAGTACACCGCATATTTTTCAATCACATTAAAAGTTATCTTTTTATTCAAATTCCTTAATTGGAAGTTAATTATAAATGCTAATGTATAAGTAACTGCACAATCCAGTATTTCACGTCGACGAATTAAAATAAACTCCCAGGTGTTTTATTGTTTTTAACGTTCAATTGCCCGAGCATAAAAAACAACAATAAAAATAAACCGATAAATCGGTTCACAACCGGAAACGCAGTATCTTCAAAGCCTCCAGAAATTTCAAGTTAACCTCCATTAGCTCATTACCCCTAGCCGTTCAAGGTCCGAATCGACTATCCAAAAACGAGGTCACTAAAAGTGAAGAGTAAAAAAAAAGTTTATCAAATCGAAGGATGAGCGTCTGAATAGAGCCAGTCGGCGGATAAGAATAACCGCGCCTTTCTTTTTTTACGACGAATTACGAGGCCGTTTTTTCGGGAGGGCGGCCAGTGGGCTAATCGGCGGGGCACTTTGGCGCCTTGGTGGAGGGTTGCCAAGGCGCGCGCGACCTCCGGCCCGGCGGCAATCAGCCCTATCAATCTCGGCGCGGCCAGGGAAAGAAAACGCAAATCGCGTGACTTTTTACAAGAAGCTCGACCCCTGCTCGACACTCCCCCACCCCCTCTTCGATGAATGGCCGCCGCTCAAATGTCGGCGCCGTCGCGAGGCTCGGCTGAATGAGCGAATGAGGCTAATTTAGAGTTTGCCGGTCGGCGCGCAGATTAGATATTCTTCGAAAGATTGCGCGGAATTTCAGAGAGGAATTTCCGTTATGGGGTGAGGATTCGTCGTGGGCGAGGCGAGGAGAGAAGGTCTCGCGCTACTTTCATATTAGCAGAGACATAAGCTTTCAAATCGCATTGATGGCTTGGGAAATATTTAAAAAGTACTTTGGTAGTGACGGATAATAAGTGATATGAAGAACAATGCCTATATTATCGAGCAATTAAAAAGACTTTAACCTCCTTTCTTGAAGGGAAATTAAAGTCTGAATTGATTTTCTCTGTCTATATGAAAGCATGACGGATATAGAAATGATCTTTAATCAATCTTTTATTAATTTTCGTTCAAATCAGAATTTATATATATACTTACATACTTTTAAATTAAATGTCTTTTTTTGCTCGTTAATTAAAAATAAGCGTTCTCTTGAGAAATTTAATTTTATTTTGATCGTTCAGTGGAATATTAAATTAATCATTGTTATCACAGCTGCGTTTAAAATTAGCTTTTCAATTGTTAAGTAGGTAGATGTAAAATTTAATAATTTTACTACAGATGGGTCCACCATCACAGTAAATCAGACGTTGTAATTTCAGGTTGACCGCATGTACTACTACTAGTTGCTCGTAAGTTGAGATAAGTTAGTTTACATTGCGCGAGTCGACCGAGACACCTTGAATGACAAGTAAAAGCGCGGCTGCTCGAGCCGGTGCCCACGGTGACACGCTTTCCGCCTCCGACAATTGAGAAAGAAAACGTGACGCGCATAATATTATAAGTAATTTTGCCGGGCGTCAAAACTTAAAAACTCGCTGCACAAAGGAAATGCAATTCCCACCCTCTTCCTCTTCACCTTCAGGGGCGGGTCTCCTGAAGAATGTAGCGAGTAAATGTACGTGCCGCTACTTACACAAACTTGTACGTCGTTTTTTTGACGGAAGTTAATTTCCGGCGGTATTTGTTCGAAGATGATCAATAATTCAAAGTTCTAAGATAAGTCGGAATAAGCTTGAACGTCCAATAAAATAACAAAACTCGATGCAAATTGCCCTGGTGAATAATAAAAAGGGGGTGAATCTGATTGTTCGCGGAAGCTTATTTACATAACAAGCGTATTATTATCAAAGCAGAATGGATTTATTTGAACAGCGCTCCTATCGCCCGCGCGAATCAAATTAATATTTTAATTAAACATATATTTTTATTAAACGTATACCCGTTTTATTCGTTTGCTTTGGCGTTGCGTGGGCGGGGGGACGGAAAAAAGGCGAGGTCCGTGTGAAATTTCAAGTGCGAGCTTTGAGTCGCGGTGATTTTTTTTATAGTCGGGGGAACGAGCTTTCCTCGCCGACGGCGTTTTACCCGAACGGGGCTCATTAACAGCGGGTCTTAATGGCCGTAATTATCCGCGAGAACGTTTTAATGCTGGTCAGGTGAAAACTTACGCTCGCTTTATTTCACCTCGAAAGTTTATCATCTTCCTCGCGGATGCCGCTCTTTCGTGGGGTATTAGCGATCCATACTTGAAGTAATGATGGAGTCCCTCGGAAATAGCCACTAAAAGTTCGAACTTTTCAGCAGTTGTCTTACCGCTAATTTCTAGATTCAAACGTGTTCGTATTATACTTTTATCCTCGTTCAAAAAATATCACGATAAAATCCTGTAAAGATTTTAAATAAGCAATTCAAGTGGTCATTAGAGAAGTAAACTATTTACGTGCTTTAATTACTTGAATCCTAGAAAGTTTAAAAGAGTTTACTCTAATTTTCTAATTATTCTGAAAGTTACTTTTAATAAGTATTTTATATAATAAGTTAAATACCGTTTTAATCAGTGTCATTTAAATATTTATCAATTAAAAGGGTTTATAAATATAAGTTAAGCTCACAAAGTACGACGGGTTTTCACTACAATGGGCATTCTGCCTATAAATTTATAAAATAAATAATAAAATAAAAACTATACAGTGAAAAAAAAAAAATTTTTCCCTAATTAAGCATCCCGAGTATCGCCGTGATTAAGGCATTAACCGCGCGATTTACCACGCTAAAAATTTGCAATTAAAGTAGATTCGTCTACAGACTAACTGCAATTATAAGGCGAGTCGCGACTGAAATAAAATTCCCGTTGGGCGTTACAGCCTGTCCACGGCCGCCGCGTGGCTCAACCTCGGTCAATTTTAACGAACGCCAGGGGGGGATTTCCCGGGGAATTACGACTTTGGGCTCTCGTGCGGCCGCCGCCTTGAATGTAATCGCTCCAAAGACTCGCGCGAAAAAGTTCGCCTGCGAGCGATCGAAGCCGCGTCCCGCACTCGCTTTATTATGGTCACGTGGCGGCATGAGGGTAGGTTCTCGGATATGCCGGCGGAGAAATCGATTTGCCGGCCGACTACCCTCCTGTGTTTTCGCATCTTCTGGGATTTGTTTACTCACGTGGAGGGAGCTCGACTAATTGTGCGCGCCTCTGCGCGTCCCTAATTGCTGTAACACATACACCCGACTCAATCGGAATTCGCTAGTAGATTTTTACCGCAATCTCAGCGGGAAGGAAATTATTTGAAAAGCGACTCCTGACAATTCCTTTTTACACGACGTTTCACGAAAGAGCGGCGCCTCTTTTCAATTCCAGCATGTGTCAAACTTTCACCTTGGCGCGGTACTTACCTCCGGTTGAAGGGAAAAGTTACCTTACCGTTTCCCCTTTATACCCAGTCGGGAGTTTGGTAAACTCCTCGCAGAATCTCAAAGTCGTCGAAACCGACTTTCCAGGCCTCGACAAGCACACCCGATAGCATCTCGAGCTCGCGCGTGCAGGAAAAAAAAACGGGAAACAACTCAAAACAAGAGCACTCGAGTGCAGAGATGGAGAAGTGAGAGAGTAAACCCCGGTGCGAGGCGCGAGAAATTCCCGTTGGATTGTCGGGGTACGAGGGTTACAGGGCAAACACGAATCGACCCTGAGGCCTGTGTGCGCACACGGCGGGGCGGCGAAACCAACGGGGCGGCGCGCTCGATATATACACACTGACAAGGGCCTCGGCGTCGGAGCTTTAATTTCATTCGAGGAGCGCGCGAAGTGCCGCGCGAGCCCGCCGATCGATTTTTACGTCAGTCAAGTCAGTCCGGTCGGGGCGCGAGGATATATCCTCCTTCACGGGCCGTCGATGGCCAGCTCGACGTGTGCACCCCACTCGAGCATTGACAGCTTCTTCGAACGCTTCATTACTCGGCCCGACCGTGTGTGTTCGCTCGATTTATATTTTATGGCTCCCCGCATTTCGACTCTCCTCTTTTTTTTTTTTTACTTCCCTGCGCGTGACGAAGTAGTCCGTGTAATTGGTTCTTCGCCACTTGCCTTTTCCGCTACTTGGAATGGAATTTTTTTGTATATTAATTTCCGCTTCGCTTTCCTCGTCACTAAAGCGAGCTCTCGCCCCATTGTTTTTAAAACTTATTAGTCCGAATGATGGATACGATATGCGTTTTAATGTTGTTAATATGGAGCGGCCGTAAAAAGCAATGGCTCCATTTAATCGGGGCTCTAAACTGTACAAAACGAAAGCACTATAAATAAAAGTTTATTACCGGGAGTTAAATTGGCAAGGGCATTTTCAGGTAAATAATTAATTCAAATGAAATAAAAGGGTAACGCGCAAGATGTAAAGCTCAACAGAAACCTGAAAATTAACGAGTCGAGGGAGCCCATAGAAAATACGGGCAGTTTCAAGACGCATTTATCCAAAAGATCCACCACTCGAAACGAAGGGCTCGCCTCTTGCAGCGTCAATGAATACCCCGAGCACTCCGAAAATCCTGCACTCGAGGAAAGTCCTCATCCGACGCTAAATTCCCGGCACACGTGAGCTCGCGAGCGTCGCTGCTCTCGCCCCGGCGAACAGTGTTTTCCCCTTAATCGAAAATAAAAGGGAGCGAAAGAGAGATGACGGCAAAAAGGCGCTTAAGTCTGGAGCAAGGGGCCATTTGCCAGGGGATCCCGGGGCCTGTTATTACATTTCCAGCGGCGGTGTCGGTTAAGCCGACGATGACTGAGACTCAGCGCTCCGGAGGAAGGCGGGAGATGGAATAAAGACAGATTGCTTCGCCGGGATTCCGGCAGCCCGGCCGGGGAGGCTGGGGGTGGAAGGCGAAACTATAGCTGCGCGGGATCCCGCGGGTGCCTAGCAACAGGTTGCTCCGTCCTCGAATTTTCACGAGGCGCGCGACTGCACGCGCTCCACCTTTCTTTTTTTGTTTTTGCTACGCGCGAGCTAGTACATCATCCCCGGGAGGCTTGTTGCGCCAACCCGGATGCAATTTTCAACTGGATTTTTGCTATTTTTTTTTTCTCTATCGGAGTTTTCTGTATTTTTATCGAGTGCACCGTTTTTGCAAGGGAGACCTTCAATGTGTGCACTGTGGAATTTCGACCGCTAGTAGTTGCGGGAATCTATCACTGGAAATCTGTGTATAAATAAATATTTTTATTCTGGAAAAGAAATTGAAGGAGTTGCAGGGCTGCGATATAGCGAGGGCGAGAGGCGAGGTGGAATAAATAAAAATTAACGAATTTTCTCCTGATGGAGCTTTTGAAAGGGGCGACCGAGAGACTCGTTGAAAAAGTGACTGGACTTGCTAAAGCACTCTTAAAAGCGTTTACGCTGAAAAATTTCCTCGCACTTCATCTCGGGAATTTCTTGATTATTATGCCGGTGGATTTCCCCCGAGAGTATCTCATTAGAAGTCATTTCCGTGAACACTTCGAGTGCGACCACCGCCTGCCCTGGGCGTGTCTTTTCCCTTTCTTGTGCTCCTTGCCACTTTCCTCCTCCTCAGCCGGCTTACCTGCGGATAGAAAAATTAACTCGTGGACGGCCCGGAAGAGCTTTAACTAGCCGCGTAATCCGAGTATCTTCTATTTTTGCCTTTTGTCCATGCACTTTAGAAAAAAAAATTACTCCATATGGTCAGGCTAATAAAAATCGCATAATTCCGGCGGTGTTCAATAAAAGGAAATTCGAGTTGACCCGTCGACCCAATTCGAGCAGCCGGCCCTTCGAACGCAACGTGACAATTTGCATAAACTATATTGATTTCCCCGCGGCGGGAAAACTGAAATGGGCGCGGGAAAAATAGCCCCACGCGAGCGGCGCTTGCGTCGTTATATATAAAGCCGTTGGTGGGCGTCGATGAATATCTAATTTATGGGTAGGACGCGTCGATGATTTGATTCAAGAATCATCAGGACCGACGGTCAGCCGCTCCATTGCATTAAGCGGCCGGAAATTTGACGTTTTGAAAACGTCGACCGGTACGATTCGCGCAATCGCGTTTACAGTGCAATTGAATATCGCGCGCAATTACGAGGGCGCAGCTTTCGACTGGATTATACCCGTAAATTTTAACGACTGCCAAATAAATTATCTCTCTCCTTTTTTTTTCGCTCTGCGCTCGCATAACCGCGTGAGTACAATGGCGCAAAATAGCCGAGGCTCTAGCCACGTTGTTCTTTTAATTATCCGCGTACTCGTAAATCAACGCTCGAATTCCGAGCGTGCCCCGTTCGCGCGAAAGTACAGCCGCGCCGCAATCCCGGCGAGTTCTTCAAACACCTAATATGGAATTTCGTAATTAAAACGTCGCTGGGCCATAGATACGCCCGTTTAGATAGGTGCACATAAACCTGCAATTAAAGCCGCCGGTACTCTGCCCTACCTTCCAGCTGCGCCACCGACCCGTGAGCTATATGTGCACACCAGGCTCCCGCAACCCTTCATCAGCAGTTTTTTTTTTTTTTTTTTTTTTTTTTATGGTGCTCGTTCGCGCGATTCGATCAATTGAATTTTACGTTCACGCACTCGCGGAAAGTTCGGACACGCGCGCGTCGTATGGAGAGAGTCAACGGAAATTCTGTATAGCCCTTCCTCCCCCACGGAGGAAATTGAATTCATTGAGCCGGGCGATCGATAATTTTCCGCGGCGTAATTACAAACGACACCTGATTATATAAACTTCGCGGTCGAAAGTTTTCCAACGCGATTATTCAGTCGAGGGCCCTGGTTCGACGATTAAAGCTGCACGCGCTCTGGCCGAGGTTATTTTATGGAATCTGTGCGCATGAAAATACGCTCGGCTTGTTAAGTTTTGATGCGATTTTTTTTTTTTTTTTACTTAAGCTGCTTTCAAAGGTTGACGCTGCGGGCTTTTTAACGGGCACGCTTTCAATATAATTCCGAATGGGTTTGCTCGATTGGCAAGTCATGAACTTGATATATCAATAACGTTGAATTTATAATTTTATATTTTAAACAAATTTTCAGGTCAATTTCAAGTGTATTATGTCATCAAAGGTAGTAATATATTCCTTTAATTCATTTTCAATAGCGTATGCATTTCAATTTCTGGATTATCGAAAGAAATTACTTATTGAGAAAGTATAAGATTCATTATTAGTATACCAATCTGTATTTGATAGAAATATTGATATTAATAATAGTACCGATGCCTTTTAAATTTGATTGCAGTGAACCTATATAGAGAAGATTCAATGAAAACAGTAATAAATCATTCACGATCGTCTAAGAATTTCATAGAATGAGATATTTCTTAATGAAAAATATTTATCGAATTGAAAGTAGACGTCGAACGACAGTTTTGTCCAATTAAGATTGATTCCCGATATATATATCACCCCCTCCCCCCGGCGTCGCTCCTTCTTTTCCGATTCGACAAGCAATTTTTCAGCACACCGAGCGAATAAAGAATCCCGGCGCTTGGCATCCTCTACACAATTAATTATTCCGGCAATAATTCGCTCGACGCGATAATCACTTGCGATTCATCAAGCATCGTATCATCCGCACAACATCCCGCCCGCGGCCATTGACAAATCGAAGCTGCGTCGCGATAAGGGATATCTGCCGGCGCACGGCAACGTTCCTCAAGGAGCCCCGACAACAAAAACGGACGACTACGGCGTGTCGTTGCCACATCGACAAGTTCAAATTAACGCTATCCGTCATATATCCGCGCCTCGTACATCACCGCCGGTGCGTATACACAAACGGCGGGGGGGGGGGGGGGGTGACGCCGTTTGACGCCTACTGTCGCTCGACGCTGTAAAGGGCGGGTGGGCGGGGGAGAACAGCGCCTAATGGGATCTCCAACTTGCCACTCGGCCGAGTTCCGCGAGTTGTTCTTTTACATTCGAGATTCTATTTGCCCGGGCAAAGCAAAGCCGCTCCGAGGGGGGATTTAAAATTTGAAATAGTCTTTTCTCCACTCAAAGTACGTTACGCCCGGGAGGGTAGTTTTAATTCGGGAATTCGCCTGCGCAGCTTGTATATACGTAGTTTCGCCCAGCCCCGTTCGAGTAATCGAAATAGAAAATGTTTTAGATGCATCCAATAACGGCCTTACAATGGAGAACGGAGGGAAAACTATGCGGCGCTGCGGCGGGACCAGCGGCAAAGTATATTGACTGCGGTTAAATTTGATTTGATTCGTTCGCAACGGAGGGCCGCGAATAAAGGCTGCGCGGTTTTACCGTGACCACTTGTTCGGAAAATACCCCGACCGGCGGATAGCCTCGGTAGACACGCTGAAAGCCTGATTCGATTTTAAAGTCGCGTGGGTAACGCTGCAGTCCCCACCCGCACCTCGGGCATTCGCAGTCGGCGCCCTAATCAAGTAGCCCCAACTCGGCGTCCATTGAAACGAAACTCGTTCGACGAAACGCCCGGGCGAAGCCATTGTCTCCGCGCGCAACCCCCGCGCTATTGTCGTCGGGGCATAACCGGATGATCCAGCGGGGCGCAGGCCTCGCGGCTTTTCCTCCAAAAGGGCCGACGAGCGAATCGAAGCGCCGGGACGGTCCCATTCGCGGCGCGGAATCGCACCGGTAGAATTACAAAGTCAAATCCCCCGGGAGGGGGGGGGGCAGAGGTGTTCGAGGGCGGACGTTTGCTTGCGTTTCACTTACTGATCCCCTCTTTTCGCCATCCACCCTCGAAGCTTTCATCTCCTCATACGGAAATTGCCGACTCTTCCTCGTTCCCCGGAGTGGCTGCGCGCCTTGGGTGAGCGATACTGGATAGATCGAAATGTGCCCATGTCCCTTGGGTCTCCTTCTGCTTTTCTCTTCTCTCTCCTTCAAGGTTGCCATTTTTTTTTTCGACGTACCTAACGACCTGTTACACCACCCCCCGAATTGAGTGCGATCCGGACGGTGAATATACGTTCGAGATGTTTTATTCAAGATGGAACTACGCAATGTCATTATCGCATTAATGATGCGCCCCTTCTTGCGCGTTACAATTTTTAGTGTAATGTGCTTTGTTATATTTCAATTTTATGTGACAACTTGGTAACTGTTATTATACTTTTTATCGATTCAACTATAAGCCCTCATACGGCGCTGCACCCAATAACCCCCGCATGTTTATTTACGACTCAACTTTACATAAACCGCGCACATGCAACAATCATTATAAATACATTATTCGCTATTTTTATTTTAATAAAAACATCAAATTCGGTATACGGAACAGGCGCAGCTTAAAGCTCGTCACCGAAACAAATATAAAATGTGTATCCCCGCGTTGTCGCACGCGGCAACTTTATTTTCTCTCGCCAGCCGCGTACACCGAGCCGAAGGGGAATCGCGTATTCCGGGGGCCGTCCACCGCTGCGTTCGATCGGAAATTTACATATTGCCGGCGAAAGCACGCGCCCGCCGCCGCCGGAAGATGTTCCGCCGAGATAAGCGACGCTAAAGTTTCGCGAGGCATCGAAACTCGAGCGACGCCGCCGCCAGCGTCACGTGTGTTATGGCGTGACCGCGATATAGCGCAACTCCATTCGCGGTAATTTTCGCGCGGCGCTGAACATTCGGAGGATTCGTTCGTTTCCGTTCACCGAGCAAATGTATATACTGTTCACACCCGTCCGCTTGGTTATTTCCTTTCGCGCTCGAAAAATTCAATTGCGGAGGAAACGCGAATTTTTACTTTACTTTATTATATTTACTTCGACGTTTGCGGCTAGACTTTCAGTGCGCCGCTACGTGCAGGGAGAGAATAGAAATTAAAATGTCTCGTCTTGGTTTTGAGAGAATATCACAATTGTTAGTCTTATTTCGATCTCGTCTCGATCTAGTCTTGATCTTGTCTAAGTTTGAAAATTCTATTTTTCTAAAAAATAAATATTATGTATAGAATAGATTTGTGTTTCAAATCGTAACGTAATAAAACAGCTTTATAAAATTTTTATTGGGTAGAGTCTTGGCGTAGTATTATAAAATTTGGAATAAGCTCTAGCGATAGCTGCAGTATTAGTCACGTGTGCAGAGGGCCACTTAACCTTAGGGTGAATTTCTCAATATTATACAGTTTCATTACTCACGCCGTTGATTAAGCACGAGAGGAAGAGATTTAGTTTAGAGTGCCTTAATTTTGAAATTGGTGGATTATGAAACGATGGTGGGGCTGGATGGGAGGGTCGCGCTGGAAGTAAGTCACGCGACACCTGCATCAGCTGGGTTCCTCGTAAATGCCTAATGCAGTCGGTAGGCGAGATAACCATCGGGTTTTTACATTCAAATGTGGGAGATTCAACGATCGAGGAAAGGTTTGACCGAGCCTCCGCTAATTTACGCCGAGGAAAAGTCACTTCCTCTTTAAGCGAGCTTGACCCGCTACTTACAGAGTCACTTAAGAACTTCAGAAGTGAAAATCTTTTCAAAGCCTCGATAATATATAGCGGAAACGTGTTTCTTAAGAAAACTCGTTTAATTTGTCCAGGCGTTTCGTTAACAAAGCTACTAACTATACTTAAAGCTCACAATTTTCACCTCGAGCAATAACTCAGACTAATCCGATAGATGCGACGATTACGTCCTAAATAAACTTTGCCCAAACAATTGTAATGCTCAAATTAAAGGTACGTGAGTTCGTGCCTAGTTAAGACTTATGTTTCTTATTAAAGGAGATCCCAAATATTCACCCCTATCAAAAGCTCACCACACCTATAAAACTTTTTTTATTTAATTAACAAACGGACTTCCCCGTGCAAAGACAAATAATTTTGAATGATTCAAATTGTTTCTCTTATTTTTTTAAAGCAAATATACACCCTTTTAGAATGAATTGTACAATTTTTTTATTATTTTGACTTGACAGTTCTAATAAAATACCAGTGGTCGGTATTAAGTGTTGATTTATGAAATTCTAAAAAAAATGTACCTATCTTTTGTATTGTAATCGTTAAAATTTCAGTAGTAGAGGGCAGGTTAAGAAAGAAATTTTTCTCTTGAAATTTTAATTTTTATATAACCCAATAACCTCTATTTAGGTAGATCTTCATAGTACTAAAGATGATTCTCCTTTAAATATGAACAAGTACATGAAAAGAGAACAATGTTTTTATAGTGCTTTTTAAAATTTGATAAGAATATAAATAAATCTGCATGAAAATTGTCAACTGTTTTAAAATAGGTATACAAAAACGAAGAAAATAATAAATAAATTAGAAAGAGCCTTGCAGTTGTAAGCAAAAATATAAAAAAATGGAAAAGAAAATGGAAATAGAAAAAAGCGTGCAACGTGCAATATACATGGTTCAACATAAAAACTATATTCAACCAATTAAATATACAATATTAAGAAACAATTGCGTTCTCTCTGTTGCAGAATGTTGGGCGGCGTGGGAGGTCGGCATATGTCGACGCGCCGGCGGGGCAGCAGTCCGCTGGTACGCGGGGGCGCTGGCCCAGGGGCCCATGGCAACTTGGCGGCGGGCGAGAGCCTGCCCTCCGACGCGCCCAGGTATGCCCGGCGCAGGACCGCCGTCACCACCAGCGACCACAAGAACTGCGCCCTCGTACAAACCAGGCTCAAGCTCGGCGACATCATGTAAGTAAAAAAAAAAAAATTTTTCCTTATACTCCCCATTGTTTCCTCTGCGACGCGCGACAACTCCGCTGGGACACGCCACGGTTCGTCCGCTTTCAGCGGAAAAATAACGTCGGGATTTGTAAGGCAAACCAGAGCTTTGTGACGGGTCGAGGTTTTTACCCGACTCCATCATATTTGTCGATATTCAAATAGAGCACCGGGTACATCTTATCACCCGTCCAATTTACCTTTTCACCGCGGCTTCTCGTTCCGTGCGAATTTTTATATACATTTGCAGCCACGAGGTGTCGATTTGTTTTTAGAAGTACACTGACGTTGATTGGAAAATTTTTTAGAAAGCTGCATTTTTTTTTTTTTGCTATGATACGCGCACAACAAAAGAATCACTCCGATACTTGTTACCCGCTGGTGGGCAATTAGTTTGCGTGTGCATTGAAACGTCAATGTTGATTCAATGTTAATGATGGATGAGTTTCCGCTTGGATAACTATTACAAACAACCTTGTTAATTCGAATAAATGAGGCGACTTTTAAAAGTTTCATCAATCGACAGATAAAATCGTTTATTTATTAGTGGCGACTAAATGATGAAAAATACGTCACTGTAAGTGGGAAATTGTCCTAAGCCGGTGAAATGCTTCTACGGCGATGATTGTAGAGCACGATAGCTGTTTAATCTGTAGCATCTTCCGTCGGTCGTTCTTGTACGTGGACATTCATTTCGGTATTTTATAAAAGCTTAGAGACCAGGCCAACGGCGAGAAATTGGCAGTAAATCCACTTAATAACAGCTCATTATTCTCAGCAATTTCCTTTGCACCATTTGTGTTGCTCGTCAATTAATTTTCTTAAACCAGGCGTTATACGAGGCAACGAAGGTATATAGTGAACTCCGCTAAATACAAAAGATTACGAGAAAAAGTCGATAAAATCGCACGAGTCTAGAATAGGCGATCAAGCAAGCCCAAGCCGCTCTGAAAACAAGCGCTATTCAACATCAACAAGTGTCTTTCCAAACAATTCGCAATCGCGCCCTCAAGACGTGAGCTACACGTATGTGCGATCGATGAAGCTCCAAGAGACGTCGGTAAGTCGGCAAGCAGCTACGACCAACGAGCCGACTTCCCTTCCACGGATATGAAAGCTCGAGCTTGCGAGCTTATCACCCCGCATGGTCACGGCGACGCACTTTACCGACAGGAACTTGCGTAAAACTTGAACTGAAAGCTCGCGTCGATAACTCGCCACTTACCCTCTACCGAAAGTCGAAACACTGCCTTTATCATATACACGCGGAGGGTATATATATATAACGACGACTGATGTTATCGCACATCGATAAAAAAAAAAGACGTTACCGCCGAGACTTGAATTTTAAAGTTTCCCCTCCTTGAATCTTTTATTCATCGTCGACGTCCCTTTAAAAAAAAAGAGTACGTCGCCTTAAATTGTGTATTTAGAAATCGTGAAAAATTAAAACAAAAAAAAATAAAATAAACATCCAACAGCCGAGAGCAAGCCAACAGATGGCGAGAGTCGATGGTCTGACCGTATCCGCGCCCTAACTACTGTCCGGCTGCAACCTCGCCCGTGGCCGCGTATATGCACGCGCCGCTCGCCCGGTCGCCGCAGACATCGGGTCCGGCCCGCGAGGAGCGTTCGGCACGCGCGCGCGTCACCGCGGGCTATCGATTGCTCTTCGATTGTTCGACCGTCGGCCCTTATTTTTAGCCCGACGTCGCGACTTCCTCGCCGGCGAGAAAAGAGCCGAGCGCCGGCGGCGAGCCTCCGTGCCCTCTCCCTTTCTCTCTCGCTCGGCCACTATCTCGCTCCGGCGCTCTGTCTCGAAAGAAACGGAGCGGCCGAGGGTGGGCCGAAAAATCAATTCCCCACGACCGCCGGCAACTCTCCGGCCCGCAGTCGCCCGCGCTCTCTCCTCCCTCTCTCGCTCTCGAGAACAGAAGATCCCTCTCTCGCGAGAGCTCGCATTTTTCCAGCGCCGTCGTCGGCGGCGGTGGTGTACGGGGCGAGGGGTGCTCGCGAGCGAACGGGGGGGGGGGGGGCCGCGGCGTGACGGAGGAGGAGGGAGCCTGGAAGAGGGGGAGGCTCCGAGGGGGATGCGAGTTAGACACGCGTGAGAGAGAATCGCCCGTGGGATATCCGTTTCTCGGTGAGCGAGGCGCAGAGCTGCGGGAGAGAGAGTCGAGTCTCTTTCTATACTTAGGGGGCGTCGGAGGCCGGCGGGGGGGGGGGGGGGGGGGCGGAGCGCC
>JAWWEN010000009.1:11612322-11664730 GCA_035582955.1 Sycophila texana | reverse complement strand
CAATTTTTATTAATTCATTTTCATTTATTTTTAGGTACTTTTGTGAAGCCATTTTTAACGGTGGTGGATCCCCTTAAAGTAATTTAAAAACGAGATAATGTATAAAAAAGAAATATGATTTGAATTTTTTTTTTTTTAAAAAAAAAAGAAAGTTATACATTCGCTCGGCAACAGTGCAGTCGGTCGAGCCCGCAATAGACGGCACAGAAGACCCGAAGATAGCCCAGTTTTCCGTACAAAAAGTCCGCTCGAGCGTCTCCAGATAAAGTCGACGTAGACTTCGCGAATTCTCCCCGATGTAACGCGAGAGCCAAGCTTCGCCGGAGGAGCCAACCCCCTTTACCTCCCTCCTCCCTCCATCCCGTCGGACTTGAGTTTCGCGCAGCGCCGGGGCGAACGCGCGCATGAATTATGAGCCGAGGGCATAAGGAGCCTCGGCTCTCGCTCGCTCCGCGCCTTTGGCAGAGTAAATATTAAACTGCAGAAGATTCCACGGCCCAGGCCAAATGGCGCGCATTAAGGCGGCGGACCCTGTTTTTCGTAGTATCCATAATTTGTTTTTCTCCTTTTAAAAACGCCCGAGACAACGCGAGCGCGGAATCCCAAAATTGCACCATTGCTAGTCAGCGTCCAATTTTAGCGTAGCCATTCTCCCCTCCCCCAAGTAGCCGTACATGTACCGTAATTCACAAAAACAATTTTTAAAATTACATCTTGGCCACGAATTCTCCATCCCAAAGCTGCCTAAATACATATCGTGCACCCATTCACGGAAATCTTCCCATCCTTACGCACCTCATTTCCGATAAGAAAAAAAAAAGTGGAAAGGGGTGAAAGGAAGGAAAAAAACCCGAGGGAAAACATCGGCGGAACACGCGACCGGCCGCCCGAATCCCGGGGAGCGGGTTCGGTCCTCGAAGCGGAGCAGCCGCGGGGCACCAGGTGCGCCCGCCTACGCGCCTATGTTTCCAAGAGGAGCCTCGGAGAGGGCCGCGACGAGTATAGCGGGGCATGCGCCGCGGCTCGGGCTCGCCGCCTGCTGACATCTGACGGCCGGCGAGGCTCGCGCCCCTCGCTCCTTCTCTCTTTCCCTTTCGGCGCATCGCCTTTTTTTGGGGGGAGGACCGGAAGGAAGAGCCGGAGGCCCGCGCGCGTCACGCGTCACCGGGATTATCCGCCGGCACGCACTGCCCGTGTGCGTGAATCATCGCCGGGCGGGGGAGGAGGCTCGCGGTCCGGAGGACCGGGAGGAGGGGGGCCGATTGTTATGGGGCTAATTAAGGTCTGCGATGCTCGTGTATTGTTCGCGCTGTTGGTCTAGCCTTGATTGCGTGGAATAAGTCGGTCGCGGCTTGGGCTCGCTGCTTCCTATACTTCAGCGCTCCCTGAGAAGTTGGATCCTTTTAGCGTTTCAGACGTTTCATACACTTTTGTGATTGCCACTGGTTTGAATAGAGCGACTAATTTATTTACAGCATATTGTTCGAGCGTAAGATACAGTGAAAGTGGCTTTATTAAAATATTTTTCAAAATATTTTCCAGCTTTTAACGCTAGACATGTGTATATATATAACCTTCGTAAAGAATCTATTACTATGGAGTAATTCATTTTCTATTTCAAAGCGGTACAGTTAGAATTAGAATCTGCAATCGTAAAAGAGCTCGTCGTGGAATTGCATGTCCAAACGATGAAAGCGCCGGATGAAATTAGCCGCATTTGTCGGGGAGTCCCGTTAATGAACGCGCAGTAGAAAGTGCCGAATTGTGTAAGGCAAATACACGCTCCAAGTTTGCGTATGTACGTGTAACCGTATATCGGGTTCTTGTTCGGGTTAGCAATCCTACATCCTGTTCTTGTTCTCCGTTACAAGCAACATATTTTGCCCTTACAACTTCGAGGCCTACGCAAACTCAGACTGTATTGTTCTGTTGATTTGCCATCTTCATCCCGCGAGGTTCGGAGCTCAATAAAGTTCTGCCAATAACGTTGGAAAAGTGAAATGACCGTCTGCGGATTATTTATGTATCTCTATGAGATTTTCAGAAATAACCCGCGTAATAATAAATCTATAGATACACGATGTACATTAATCCGTTTATAAGCGTTGTTCATCCAATTTCTATAATATCTTTATAATTAAATGCCGCGCGTGTATGCACTAAAACATAGAGAATTCAATTTTTTTTTTTTAAATTCATGAATCTAAATTTAATTGCAAGCTCTCGCGAGATGCGATCGAACGAAAAAAAACTGCAAGTGAAATGTCCAATGGTTTTCCGACTACCATCCCACAGGATAGGCGTATCAACAACCGGATAAAACCGGATGCGCGCACACTGCGACGGCAGAATCCGGTCGCAGCCCTCCCACGTACAAATATACGCGCACAGACACACACGCAGATAGATCCCCCGTTCGCCTGGCGGCTTTAAAAATCCACTCATCGCCGGACAAAACGAGAGAAAAAAGGAGCCGGCGTCATTTATCACCGGGGATTCCGGTCAATACCACATCGACAAAAGTCTCCTCGGCTATTTCCATCGGGCCGAGAGGGAGTAGTACAGAAGGATGAGGGGCAGAGGAGGGGGGAGAGGGCAGTGGGTCTCCCCGGTGAATTCCGTGTCGCGCGCCGTCCGGGCGAACACGGACCGCCGTGCAGGGACCTCCGCTGGCATTGCGCCGCCGGCGATTCGGCCGCAATCGCAGCGAACTCGAGACAAACGTCAAAGGCGAGGAGCGCCTCGCGCTGCTCAGGTGCAAAACAAAAGCTGACGCGCGCTGCCCGCGAGCGTGACAATGCCCATTGCGCATGGCTCGTGGCGCAGCACGGGGTTGCTCCCACCCCATCCCTCCCAAAGACTACGTCCTTCTCGTCGGTGCGCGAAAACCGTGCGAAAGCAAACTAAATAAAAAAATTAAAAAAAAAAGAAACATCGAAGGGTCCAGGAAAAAATATGAAAGCACGACTTTAGAGTCCAACAGGGAAGAGGGGCCTCGTACAACCAGAGCGAAAAAGGAAGCGGAGGGTGGCGTCGGGGTACTCCCGGCAGCGGAGTACGCTCCTGGCCGAGGCGAGGAGGGCGCACGTGCGCGCTCGCGGCTCTGCGCGCGCGGCTCCCCCGTCGGGGCGGGGGGTGGCCGCGCTCGGCTCTCGTCGGCGCGCTCGCTCGCTCGCCTCGGGAGTGCGACGGGGAGAGGGAGAAGCCGAGAGCGCAGTCGAGCGACCGTCCGGCTCTGTGGTGTGTGGCAAGAGAGCGCGCGAGTTCGACGCTCGGTGTGTGTCGTACGGGCCAGGACAGCGAGAGCCAGGGAGAGTGCGCGCGAGTGCCCGAGGAGAGGAGGACCCGCCGAGGAAGAGCCGCAGCAGGGGAAGAGGCTCGCCGGCCCCCCCGCGAGGGCGTCTTCTGTCTTGTCCTCACGCGGAGCATGAGGGACGAGTCGGCGGACGAGGTGTTGGCGCGCTGCGCGCTCTCGTAGCGCGACAGCGCACGCAGCCCGGAGGGTGAGCGCGCGCGCCCGATCGAGGGAGGTTGAGACGGCGCGAGGAAGATAGAGAGATACATAGAAGAGCCGTGGACTGTGTGCTTTGGTGCGCCGACCGCCCCCGACGACGGTGGAGGAGGCACGGCGGCGACGAGGCACCTCGGGCTCCGGCGGTTATGCTGCGGAGGTCGCTGTACAGCGGAGGTTGAAGCCGCGGGGCAGGCCCGTCGCACTGGAGCTGGAGGAGGGAAAGGAGGCCGCCGTCGCCGCCGCCAACGGACGGAGCTTCATGTGTAGATAAAAGGAGTCGACGTTCGACTCTCGCCCCCCTGCGGAGGGCAGCAGCCAGTCAGCGGGGCACGGAGAGAAGGAGAGAGAGAAAGAGAGAGAGATAGCGAGCGAGAAGAGAGAGCGAGCAAGGAGGAGCGGCGCGCTTATACGTGTGCTTATGTGCGTCCCTCTCTCTTCCGCACGTCGCCCGTCGGTCATCCTCGCCGACGGTTGTGCCCCCCTAGTGTTTGCGTGTCTATGTGAGTGCGCGCGGTGCAGCAGCGGCCAAGTGCGCGCGGCGATCGGGAGAAGAGGAGGCAGGCTGTCGTCGCTGCACGGTGGATCGCCAGCAGGGCAGAGGCTCGAACGCATGTAGGAACATGGCCTCATCCAGCCCCTGCCCCCCACTAGAGGTGAGTGTGTCGGCCGTGCCCCAGGTCGGGCCTCGTTGCCCCCCAGCTCTGCGCGCGCCCGTCTGCAAGTGTACGCGCGCGCGCGCGCGTGTGTGTGTGAGTGTGTGCCCGCGCGCGCCACCACCGCCGTCCTCGAGTCGATACTCCTTTCCCTATTTTCGCTCCGTTTTGCCGTGCTCCGGCTGCTCGTTCACGTGTCACTTTTTTTTTTTTGCGCGCGTTCCTCCCCGTGGCCGCGCTCATCTCGGCAGCTCGTCGGGGCAGCGGACGGCCCGGAGGAGGCTGCCGCTCTCCGCGTGTGCGTGTGCGCCCGAGCGAGGGAAGGTCGCTGCAGGCGTGGTGGTTGCACCCACACGCGCTCGCCGCTGCCCGCCGATCGCTCCCTCTTGCTCGCACCGCCGCGACTATGACTACTGCCTGACTGGCCGAGAGAAAGCCGACCTGCTTACTTACCTGCAGCGATGCTGCCGCGTTGCCGCCTATTTTCGCGGAAATTCTCCCTGTTTTTTTTTTTTTTTTTTTTTTTCGACGAGGCTATTCTTTCGCGGAAATGAGGCTGCCTCGGCTCGTAAAACGAGCCGGGGGGTGAGCGCGGGAGCGAGAGAGGAAGAAAGAGAGGAGACAGAGCCGCGGGTGGGCGTCGTGAAACCACCTGGTGAACTGCGATTTCTTTTGAATCTTCGTGGGAGATTGTGGGTTATTGACTGAACTGTCGATGTGACTTTTCGATATTTCTCCGCGCATATACCTCTCGACTGCAGTGACGTTTATGCAAATTCCCTTGGCTCTCGGCGAGCAGTCGTCGACGCTTTTAATTTCAAAGCTCTTGATCGCGCGCTAAATTGAAAAGCCATCGGGCGACTTTAGCCCCGCCGCTCGGCTTTAATGATTTTCCACGTCGATGATGGCCTTCGCCAATTCGGTAAACGTAAAGTTGATTATCGCCGACACAATGCCCCATCAAACTGTAGCCTGCAAGCTCCCCCCCCTCCGTCCCCCTAGTTGCCCGCTAAAACAATTTAAGGCTTTCGATCGGGCGCGCTTATCGCGCCGCCGAAATTTCCAGCGGACCGCGCGTATATATCCAACATCAAACTCGCATTAATTCGGGCAATAGCGCTCGAATATTACGTCGCCGAGGAGGAGGGGTATTTCGCGTGCGGGCCTCTGCACACAGCGCTTCAAAAGGCGCGTGCGTGCGAGCGCACGACGTGGCGCCTTCGCATCCTCGACGGACCCTCCGGATTTCTACGTTCCAGGCGGAACCCGGCGTTTTTTTCTTTCCACACGCACACACACGTACACTCTGTCTCTCTCGCTGTGTATATTATCCGCGGTGGAGAATCGATGCGCCGCGAGGGAGGGAAAGAGAGAGCATCAGCATATTCACGAGGTAGGCGCGTCTGTTATTGTTTTCCCGGGCCCGACTCGATGAGGGAATAATTTTGGCTGGCAATGCAAATTATTCTCGCCGGGATGTGTTGGAGAGGGCTTTGATTTCGGGAGCACGCGGATTTACAGCGGCCACGGAGGAAATCAAGGTGTAGATTTACATGGGCCGTGCGCGCGCGTTGTCATGTGCTCGCGGACAGGGTCGACCCGGGGTTTACGTGTGTACCGGCCTTTCTACATCTGATTTGAATTTTGAATGAGAATTTTCGATCGATTTTAGGTTATGTGTTTCGGCTCCGACGAATACGCTCGCCACGTAAAAAAAAAATAAAATAAAATAACTGTATATAAATCACTTCTATTCTGCGTCTATAACGTTTAGATCGAAATAGTCAATGTTTAAAGATAGAATAGTTGTTCCAGGAGGTGACATTATGAATTCAAAGTTATATATGCCTTTGTTTTCTTTTGTACGAGTAAAATATTTTATTTTAAAATCGTATAATAATAATTATTAATTTTAATTTTAGTAATTTCGGTTAATAATAATTGTACGTGCTCGTCGGACTTTATTAAGTATTGAGGTATAATGAGAACACATGAAATATTTTCAAACGTACTACCTAAAATTTGTAAATACTGTATAATTTACAATAAAAGACTATTCTTCTATTCTATAAATAGAAATATTCACTGGGCTTAAAATTTCGATAGAATACATTACTTCTCGTGCAGAAATAATTACGTTTGCTAAAGTAATTTTTAATTCTATATGCTACATTGTTAACAGCCATTCAAATAGAACTCGCGTCACTTAATTTGTAAATCAATAAGCTCCTCAGTAGTAATAGGTTGCGTGCAATAAAATAGTCATAATTTTCCGTATAATACAAGACTCGAAACTACAAAACACGACACATCCACTATCGAACGAAATCCTTTTCCTCTACCGTTTGCAGGAAGTAAACGCACCCACAACAGCACGAACGATTCCTTCACCCGATAGACTAAAAAGCGGCCATTTCCGCGATTACGTCAAAAATCACGGAGCAAAGTAGGAAGATGTCCTACTTACGTTATATACACCCATTCCCTAGATCTGAGACAAAGAATACTAAACAATTTTTCGAATAGCTTGTTCTTAAATGAAATTAAATATTTAAATTTCAAATTAACGAAGGATTATAATATCCTATGTGTATAAAGTCAATATCAAAGGTTGCCAATGAACTAACAATTAATTATCAGATACCGATATTTTATCGGGTATTCCACATATAATAATCATATTATAACTAATTAACCAACTTATTCTTCTCGTTCATAACAATCCACTGCTTCTTACAAAAAAAAATTTAATTAACAGTCAATAAACCAATAATATAACTATCCACAGATTACCAACAATAATCCTACGTTCATAATATCCAATCGCCGCATCACAAACAGTGATCGATTTAAAAATAAACAAAACCGTCACCTATAAAATCCGACGACAGTCCTCGTCGATGCGTCAATTAGTCCCACCGGCGGCAGTCACGTCGATTGTACCAATTCCCGCGAATTTCCCGGCCCGCCGAAGGAGCGCCCGTCAGCTGACTGCCGTCGCCGCAGGAAAATATAAACACGCCGCGCCGTTTGCGCGTTTATACGGTCTCGCCGCTGCCGCACTGGCTCGCTCCGTTTTACGGCCTTCTCTCTCTCTCTCTCTTCTCGCCGCGGCGACGCTCCCCTCGCTTTCGCTTTCGTTTGCAGGGGGAAGAGCGTCGCGGCCTTTTTTCTTTCTTCCCTCCATCATCTCGACCGTATCGGCCATCGATCCCCGCGTCGAACCTCTCCGATTCCGACATCTCGTTGCTCCGTGACTTTTCCATCGAAATTTCCTTTTTCCCCATATATTCGAGTGTACATCTAGAAGCGTGGAAATTTGATCGATTATGCAGGTGCAGACGGAATGTTGAATAAATGATGCGAGTGCAAACGAAAGGGATTGCTCGTGGGCTTTCGGGTAGGTTATAAAGTTCGATTGCGAGATTAATGAGGGACTTGGTGGCGTCGAGTGCTTCGCAACCGTGTTTTCTGGTGTTGCGCTGATAAAATTTGTAAAATAATTATTCGCATAACTATCGGACCGAGGTGGAAAGAAAAAACTGCATTCCGACGAGCGGTCGCTTTTTATTTAGGACGCGCAATTTCCGCGCCGCGGTTTCGGAATATCTCGCATATTAATCGAGAAATTGATCGGGCTGCGCTCGCGAAGGCAAAAAAAAAAAAGAAAAAAATGTGTGACTGCACAAAGCGCATCGTGAACGTCGCGATAATAAAGAGGAGGGCAAAAAAGAGGTGGTGTTCGAATTATTTTTTTGTTTAATTTCGCCGATGCGCCATCGCGAGAAATTTATTTAGGCCTCGCAGACCGCGCACTTTTGCTAATTAATTTTTTCGCCAGTCGAGCGTTTCCACTTGATGCCCGGCGTAATTCTTCGGCGCCTCGTAAAAGTGACCAGCGGACAGGGATGATCGCCGATGAATTTTGGAGGAAGTTATTGCCGGATACGTGTACGCGCGGTCGCCGTGAACGTTTGTTCGTTTTGGTGGATTCGCGCTATGAATCGAGCATTTCAGGTGCTGCTCGCTACACCTGGGCCGAGAATTTACAGCTTGTCGTGCTTGATATCGAATTTGTTTGCATAGCAAAATTTTTGGCATTGTAGACGTAAAACAAGTATTATACATCTATTGTATTTTTCGTACAAAATTTTCTGGAATTTCGCTTGTAGATAAAGTAGTACATTTCTCTAACTAATTATACGTAATAACTAATATTATAAGGAATTAAGTTTATTTTAAAATAATAAAAATAAAAAAGTTTTAAAACAAATAAAATTTCAGATATAATTTACTCTTAAATTTAATAAACAAAATACACTGTAAAGCGAACCGCATTTTCCTGGGTAAAAAAACGATGTAAAAAGACGACAATAAAACAGATCAATCAATCCGAACTAAAATTCCTCCAATAAATTATATAGCGCACGTCCGTCCGAGCTGCACGTGCGACTGCATCGCGAAAAGCGATCGCCCAGTAATTTTTAATGCTCCGCCGACTTTCTCCCGGCAATCGCATCCTCGCTAAAAGCTCCAGCGGCGAAGAATAAAAAAAGGAACAGACAAACAAAGCGTACAACCGCGTTACTCCGCGCAAAAAGGGCCTCGCTCGCTCGCACACCGCTTTAATCAATCGGCCAATCGATTCGTCGCTTTACAAATTTAAGGAAACCCCGCCGACCCTCAGCCCACACCCCCCCCCCCTCCTCCCCCGAGGGCTGACCTAATTATCGTCGCGCGTCGCTTACGCGCCCGGGTGTCCGCTGTAAATCAATTGGTCGGTGCGCTCACTGAGTCATCGTCGTCGCGGCCGCGAATCCACCGCGTCAGCCGCGGGCTCGACGGGCCGCGGAAAACGAAGCCCCGCGGCAAAGATGAATATCCGCCGGACACGTGAGATTGACCCCGCCGGCCAATTACGCCGCCGTCGCCGCCTCGATTTATTTACGATTGCCGGTCGCGCTCATGGGGCATCGATTTTCGCCGGGTTGCCGCTCGTAATTATTGGCAGCGGCGCGTGAGTCGCGCCAATTCGTTTCGCTCGCCTAGAATTCGGCGCCGATGATGCGGCTCGCTACGCCCAGCGATTCCCTGTTTAATGAGTGACGCGGCTTTGACAGGCTTAAAGCAAGCTTCCGAGGAATACGTTTTGTGCGCGTTATATTTCCCGGTCCAATAATTCGATAAATTACATTGCATTCGGAAAAAACGGTTCCCATTCGGCCTTTATTTTATTCGTCCCCGAACATTGCCGCAGGTTTTCCTGTGAATGGAATTTTAAATCAAATTAAGGATGATCTCGGTAGGCACAATTGGTTTTCTATTTGTTGCTCCCTCTTTTATTCTATAGATAAAATGATTATTTTGTCTTGAAAAAAAAAAAACAAAAAAAAAAAAAAAAGGAAAAGCGAATAACGCCTCCGCGTACAAAATGCAGAATGACGCTGTAATAAACATTCCACATGCGACATACTAATCCAGAATTAAATACTGCGTGACTTTCGACCGTCACGAAAGCACCGTATCACTCGAGAACCGAAAAAACAAAATTGAACCGTCGGACCCCACGTTTAAAAAACACGCATCCGCTTCTCTAAATACATATATGTACACGCATAAAACATCCTCATTTTCCACCCCCAGAGGAATTCGAAAATAGTAGCGGATCGCAGCGTCGACGAACCGCGCTCCGCAAGGTGCAACAGAAAAAATCGGCATATAAAGGGGCAGACTAGGCTTTCCCGCGCTAATAGGCGCGTACTCGTAGGGCGACGGCAGGTTGGCACGCGTGACGCCGAGCGCCACGTGTGCCGTTCCATCCGGCGGCCCACCTACGAGCCGTTCCGCCCCCGCGCGCCGCGGTTGGCAGGACTGCGTTCTGCGTCTCCGCGCGCTGGGCCGCCGGCGGCAGCTCCTCTCCATCGAGCTCAAGGGAGGGGTTGGCCGCTCTCCTTCTGGAAGGGCGGCATGAATGAACGATCAATAGACATATAGCGGGCACCGCTGCGCCTCCGCGGCCCATCTTCCCTACGCCATGCCCCCCCCCCCTCCCCAGATCCTTCGTTCCGCTCTCCTTTTTTTCCGTGTCTCCCTTCGGCCGCGTCTGGCCGTACCCGACCGTTTCCACTTGCTGCGGTGCGTAGACGTGCAGGCGCGCTAGGGCTCGTTAGCTCGTTATTCAGACGCGCATAATGGGCAAATTGAGAAGGAGCGGGTGGAGACGAGTCCGCCCGGGGGACAAGGGGAGGCGATCGCCGGCGCCGTCGGGATAATTTTTAGGTCAAGTTTGCGCTTGGCTATGTAACGTGGAAGCGCGCATACGCAGCGGAAGCGGTAAATCAGATGACGCTTTTTTGGGATGTAATTCCGTTAGAAGTTCTTTTAGTTCGCTCGCGAACGATGTAACCTACTTACATATGAAATATTACTGCCGAGAGTTGCTTACTGCAGCGTGTAATCCCGTTATATGTTTAATTTTGTTTACGCTGGCGTGAGCGCGCGAATTTTATTAAGATAAATAGCCATACGAAAAAGCAGTGACGTTTATCTGGACTATTATAATTATCGCGCCATAGATGTGATTTCATGTAAATTGGATGGCTGTATTTAATGTATTAGATGCGATCTTTATCTTAAACACTCTTTATCAAGATTGATCGTGATTCGAGCGGAGGAAATGGCACTATTTTTTAAGTGAAACTTGGAAGTCGATTGTATACATGGCACATTAATATTGAAATATTTCCAATTCTTAAAGAACTCCGTGAACGATCAATACAATTTATATAAATCTTTATTATAATATAAAAATTTCTTTAATTCGATAGTCGACCGAAGAATTTAATAAAATCGCGGTTTAAAAAAAAAATTAATGCAAGTCACAAATAAGAAAATTATATTTATCGCGAGAGTATCCATTCGAACGGTTATGAAAGCGAGAAAAAAGATAAAGACAGAAGCATCCGCTTAAAACGCCCGGTGGCATATTTATTTGCCACGTCGGCCTCGCGCGCGAGGCTTGAGATACTCCCCGGAATTTGTCGGCGGCGTCGAGCCGAGTGACAGAAAGACGTAGGAATAGCATCCGTCTTTTTGGCATCCGGCTCGGCACTGCCTCTGCCAAGTGCCAGCGACGTCCAGTCGCGCCAAGGATTAATCTTGGTATTGACAAGGGCGCGCTTCTGCCCTCCCCCCACCCAAGGCGCTTTCTTCGTCTCTCCGGATTTTATTACATGGGGAAATGAGTTGAACGTCTTGGCTCGACTCCTCCCCCGGCCCCGTTTGTCTCGGCGTTATTAGAAAATACGACGCGCGTGTCCTGTAATTTCCGAGACCGAGGCGGAGGGTGAGAGGGAGGCCGGCCCCCGAGAGGGTCGGCGAAAGCTCATAGACCCGCGGCGGGCTAGATTTAGGCAAATCAGTGAGCTTGCGCGCGACTCTCCCGACGGCCGGGAAAACCCACTGGGAAGCGTTATATT
Source organism: Sycophila texana (assembly GCA_035582955.1). Classification (NCBI taxonomy): domain Eukaryota; kingdom Metazoa; phylum Arthropoda; class Insecta; order Hymenoptera; family Eurytomidae; genus Sycophila; species Sycophila texana. The sequence goes on along the minus strand of JAWWEN010000009.1, from coordinate 11,653,085 downwards.
AATTTTGCTGGATACGTGCCGCATCTATGACGGGGAGAGAAGAGGAGCGACTGGATGACGGCGTCGATTGCGTCAACCCCCGACGGATAATATATGGTTCTCGGAATCCACTCGGATACACTAAATCACAACCAGTCGGAAAATTTCCCCCGGGCGTTTATCGAACCGCGGTTCTCGCGAGGCGTGTCGCTCATTTTTTTTTTTCACCTTTTTTTTTACTTCAGATGCTTTATCTTTTTACCGACGCCAGCGTAGATTTTTCGATGGATTTTCCAGCCGGGATCATACGCGCGGGGGAGCGCTATTTTTTTTTCGTTCGTTTCGTTACTTTAACGAAGCAAGGGAACGCTCCAGGCGGGCCAGTGGATTTTTCTCGCAGCGAGTTCACAATTTCGTCGATGTTTTTAAAGTATTTATTCGAATCCTCTGCCGTTGGAAAATTGCTGCGCTCCGTACGGATGCACTCGATGCAAATAAAAAGTGCACTCGCGCCGCAAGCGTAAACAGCGCGTCGAACGAAGTTTAAATGATAAAAGTTGTGATTTAAAATGCATTTTTCGATATTCCGCCAAGGTTTTAAAATGCGTTCGCGTCTTTTTACCATACTTCCGCGGTTATGTTCGCCCTTTCATCGCGAGAGAGGCTATAGGCGACGAGGAACTTTCGAGCTTGCGTAGGAATTTTAAAGTTTCTAAAAAAGATTGAAAACTTCGCTTTTTTCTTCGCCGATACAATTGGATCGCTATTTTTAGCTGTTTATTAATTTATTTAGAGCTCGAACGCCACAAAAAAAAAAAGAGAAAAGAAAAGAAAAACTTCATGGCTATAACGTTCAAAGTTTCAACGCGGACAAATTGAGCCGACCACTTTTTAGTTTTCTATATCTTATTTCCTCCAGCGCTTCGATAAAACAAAATTCCTCGTCGAAATCAACCAACGCAAAAGTTTAACAGATTAGGTCAACAACCCACTCGTTGTACGTTTCTCTTCGCAGCCAGTTTGTCACTTTAAATTAGAATGGAAGGAGACAAAGGGAACCGATGTACATTATCTGGACCGTGTATCGCTCGGTGCATACACGCGCGCGCCGTCGCTTCTCGATCAATATTCAAATTAAATCTTCTTCCTCGCGAAACCCGCGAAAACCGCGTTCAAACTTTCGGGACGAGAAGTTTGGCGAGAAAAGGAGAATTCCGCCCGGGAAACGAGAGAAGCGAAGCCCGCGCCGGTGAAACGGTACCGAGTAATAGCACATCAGAGCTCTTGCCATGCCGAACATTCTCATAAACATCGGCGTAAAAATTCAACGGCACATAATCGGGCGCAAAAGCCTGGACGGCTGCCAGCGCGCGGTCTGACACGACGCGGACTCGAATCACTGGCTCGCGCGACCAGGACCGTCGCGGGCAAAACGGCCCATTCTCCTCCCAACCCGGGGATTCACAGCGATAAGAGGATTAGGTGCTACAGTCGCGAAGACGAGCCGTCGGCAATAATTGAACTTATTGAATGCCGACGGGGATTACGTACTTTTTTTTCTTCTATCCTGGAGAACGGCCCTTTGTTGCCGCCTCCGCGGTCGGACTCGCTCCAGGCGGCGAAAACAATCGGGGCGATTTCATTGTTTGCGTTATCAATTTGCCGATACTTCGGCGAATAATCGCGGAATCCACGAGGCTGTCCTATCCTCCCGATGTACGCTAGAGTGAAAGAGATAGATATAGAAAGAGGGAGCGAGCACCCAGCCTCATCTTTAAAAAATTATTAATCCAGTTAGCAGCTCACGCGGAACGCGGCGCTTTCGCTAAATATGTGCGCTGTATTAGACTTATCGGATAAATTGGTCTATAATTAATCGGGCTGTGACGTCATGGCTCTTCGATTTTCGAGTCGGGACGCTTATAAGAGAGCCTCGTAGTGTTTGTCGCTCTTACGCTCGGCGATGCGCTTCTCCGCTCTTAAATATTAAGCGGGAATTACGTCGAGCCGGGGAGTCGAGCTCAATTTTAATAAGCCAGCGCGTCGTGCGCGCGTAAACAAACTTTTTTTCCTTCTTTCTTTCTTTTTTTTTTTTTCTTTTTTGTTTCCTTTCGTCAAGTCGAGCGGTCGGTCGGCTGGCCTGGCGCCCGAATAGCCGCTACTTATTTATTCCGGCGAACTTGGGAATTAATAAGTCACAAGTTTTACAGAGCACGAGAATTCTATTTCGAAAAGGGATCGATATTAGGAGCTGCAGCCGCGGACGAACGCAATTTCCGCAATTCGCTAAATACGCCGCGTGCCGCGCTAATATTATTTTACTCGCGTCTCGTCGGTGGCCAATGAGACGGCAATTAATAAGATGCGCAATCGATGACGGGAATGAACTTTAATAGTTTATAAAGCCCGGCCGTTGGAACTAAGTTCGCCGGCGATTATTTCTAAACAATGAGCCGGGAAAACTGTACATCCAGTTCTAAATCCATCCGCGAACGTGTATTTTTATTGCAGGCGGCGATTAAATTTTCAAATAAATAATAATAGACCATTTATTCCGCCCACGCGGCTGAATTATGCACTTTGTTTATCTCCGACTCGGGCGACTCGTACATGTATCGTTTCGCTCGACCCGCGATAAATTTCGTCGACTTTGAAAAAAAAATAAATAAATAAATAAAATAAAAGAAATTAAAATAATTTAAAATATAACAAAGCAAAATTTTCGTCCAAATTATATACTCACCGCGGGTGCTATGCGAATGCGGCGCGTGTGCAGCACGGGACGAGGAAAAAAAAATGTCTCTAAAACCAACTATGACATCGATACAGATCGCAACTCGACGCGGCGATAAAACAATTTCCACCGACGTCGCCGTAAATCACGCGAAATTAGCGGTCGCCGGAGGCAAAGCCTGCGAATCCGCGATAAGGAGGGGAGAGTGGAGCGAGTGAGAAAAAAATCGGAGCGGGACAGAGGCACTGCGGCGCGCGGCCGAACAATGGGCGGACGGCAAAGGCGTCAATGTCGGCCGGTGTGTCGTGCAAGGAACGGCCAGCGCTATACACGCGCGCGAAGGTGTTATATCGCGGCTTCGACTCCCGCGAGAGTATATACGCGCGGAGGGGGTGAAAGCGAGGGCCGACGGCAAGGGGGGGGGAGAAGGAGAGAGAGAAAGCCCCGTCGTCGTCGACTGCTGACGTCACGGGGCAAAATGGCGGCGGTGACGTCACGCCGCGCGCGCGAGGAGGGCTCCGAGCGCGAGAATAACGCGCGCACCCCCGAGGGGGTGAGCAGGTCGAGAGGGTGGGGGGAGCAGACGAGGGAGACCGTGTCGGAAACCCCACTGGTGTGTGCGCGGCCGAGAGCCTTTCGGCCATGGATTTTTGCTTTCGAGAGCAGCGTGCCCCTGAAACGGCGGAGTTTATACCTTATCTTCTTTTTCTCAGGAAAATTAGTCTATCAGGCTTTTTTGTAAGAAGCGAGATTTTAATTGTTTTTACAATATTTATAGTTCTTTTAGGGTGGCTTGGTTCACGTATACATTCGTCAAAATTAGGGCAATGTTGTCTTACATTTTAAAAGTTTCTCATATTGATTATCCAAATTATTTTATGCCGAAGTACTTTAATAATAGTTTACTTTACTTAAATTACTTTTTTTACTGAATTGTACGGAAACTACAAATTGATTGTCAATAAGTTAAACTAACTTTATGCACAGTAATTTTGTAAACGTAAGTTTTAAACGTAAACTTTTAAATTGAATAAAATTTTATTTGCCTCTGAACAATGGCCGTGTATACCGTCCAATGAGAAAAATCATTAAACACAGCAGTTTTCATGCCCACGATGCTATCTTAATCGCATCAAATTTCTCTCGAGCTTAACTTGTTGACTGGCACTGGAAAACTTACTGATTCGCGTAAAGCGGTGGGGGGGGAAAAAATTCATTGCCCCACGATGCACAACCGCCGCGACTCGACCCGCACGTTTTATTCAAATCAAGCCGATTTCGCCTCTCGAAATAAATATTCATGAAAATACAGCCGCGTATATATACGAGAAAGCTCGCACGAATGATCCGCGCCGCAACTCGCCTCGGCCTGCACTCCGACCGCGTCTTTCAAGCAGCTCCCCCTCGAAACTCCGATTTAAATGTTAATCGCAAAATTGATGAATTTCGTACTCGCTCGCGAGTCAACGCACCGAGAGGCAATTCGCCAGCTGGTTGTTTGTCCGCTCGATTGAGGGCTCATTTTTGCAACGCGCGGACAGCGTTTACATTGCAATCGAATCGGGCGCGATACGTAAATATTTTTACGTCTGCGCGGACACAGTCTGCGTTTACCCGGCGGCCGCGGCTATAAATAGCATTATACACAACCGAGCAGTTTTTTCGTTTTGTCGTTGCTTAAAAAAAAATTAAAAAAAAAAAAAAAAAAAAAAAAAGAGTGCAGGGCACCGGACCGAGCACGCGCCGGATTCGTTCACTTACGTAGACAGACGCGCGCAAGTCGCCGGCAATCAATATCGCTAATGCGGCTCCTCGAGCATCAATTACACCCCCTTCCCTCGGTACGTAGACGCGGCACCGCGTAGGGGGTGGGGGGGGGGGGGGAGGCGAAAGAAGCAGCGGCGTGACGAGTGCGTTAACGAACCCTTCCCGGCGTAATTACAATCTTCATTACGAGAAATTAATGGACGCGTAAAGGAGAAAGGAGCGTGAAATTCCTTGAAAAAGTTCTCGCGGTCGCGTGACGTCCCCCACTTACTACGCGGCTCCGCTCGTTCCGGGCATCTCGTAAAAGCTCGCGGAGGCGGACTTGCCCGGTGGGCGCTCGATGAAAAGTGTCCGACCGTGTTGGGGTTGACGAAAAAACAACTGTCACTCGCGTAACGCGATTCGATAAGGCTGCCGTCACGATATAACAAATAACAAAAGAAAGATACAAAAACAGGAAAATCGACGTTTTTATATTAGTGTGATATTTTAATAATCTGCTAACGCGATAAAAATGCCTGAGACATCTCAATGTGTCTATATCAATATCTGGTGATACTGATGGTATATCATTTTTTAAGAACGTCCCGTGAATAAAATTAAAATCGTCGTTAAAACTTTGACACAGTTTTTTTTTTCATCCACGCGGTGCGGATAATTCATTATCTCCGTTCCACATCTCCCGGTATCATTGATTTATTTTTGATGCGCCGGTAATGAGCGTTTCCATGTTTACGAGCGCGCACCGCTGACACGCGTAATAGGATACTCGGCAATAATAAAAAAAAGCACCGGAGCAACATCAAAACAAACGTTCACCACGCCGCGTATATCTTCTCATTCGACTCATCGCATTTGATATGCGTTTGCTCAATACTTCGGTGAATTATCGATAAAAAAATGCTGCTTTTTTTGTAGATATCTGCGAGAGTCTATAACGGAAAAAATACATTTTATGTCAACAGTGTGTGAACAATAATTAGAAATATGATTGATACTTTTAAATCGTTAAATATCTCGTAAAAATAAATTAGAATATAAAGTGAACAAGATTTTCAAGCAAAGGTAGGACCAAATATTTAATTTTTCAAATGTTTAAATATACTGTAAAATCCAAATAAATTAAAAAAAATCTCGCCTCTTAACTTTCTTAAGCTGTTTTTTTATTATTCAAATCAAATACTTCTTCGCTTAAAATGTTAGTAGCAATTCCACGGGATCTTTTTGTATTAGTTATGTGAGAATAACATACATAAACATACAGACACTTTTTTTTTTAAATTGCTCCATTGAAATCTGAAGCTAAATGCACGCCAACGAAGATGAAAAACAGGGGAAAAAACTGCTATCTCTCGGAAGATTAGCCAATGCGAAAGCAAAAAACGAAAATGCGTCCAAATCGTAAATAAAGGCGCCACTATTGGAAATTAGTTCGTAACTCAATTAAACTCGGCCATCAAAACTGTATTTCCATTAATAAGCGCCGAGTGCGCGTGCGCACCTCTTTATTCCTCGGCGCGTGCACGGCCGTGTGCAGTCGCGCGCGAACGCATCGATCGGCGAGCTATCGGTTCGCCGATTAATTAAGCGAACGCACGGTATTTCGATACCCTCCACACTGGTTCGCGTTAGATATGCGCTCTCAGAGTGGCTTATGTCGCCCTCCGAACCTCCGCCCGCATTTATCGCGGCCGCTCGCATCCGGACGCCGAAAAATGTAAATCACCCGTTGTCGTTTTTCGGGCACAGCCAACCCCTTTTTATGTTTTTTTATTTTCATTTTCGTCGCGCGCATAAATCAACCGATGCGGAGAGGAGCTCCGGGGAGTGGCTTGCGACGCGTCGAAGCGTCCGGTGAATGAGTCCGGGCGGGCGGGAGAAAAATGTCGGTGCCGTGCGTTTGATAGGAACGGCTGATGCAATTGTGATATTAACGGTTTTTCGCTCGATTGGATATAGATATTTGCATGCTGCAGGAGCCTCCTTTCCTTTTTTTTTTTTTTTTTTTTTTAACTCGATTGTCCGGAAAAGAATTGTTTTGATTTTTTACGTTAAAAAAAAAACAACGAGGGAAGATTTATTTATCAACTCGCCTTTTTATTCGATTGCTTTTTCTTTATCGAACCGAAAATATCGAATTAGCTGCGAATAGAAAACAAAACGAAATGGGAGGGATTATTTCGTGCATAAAGTTTAGATGAAAGTAAACGAGTAAAGCCATTATTGACCTCCATTGACAGTCGGACTATTAAAAACAAAAGACACGCGCGCGCACACACAGAGAAAATAAAAATAACTCCATACTAATTCCTATCGGACTATAAACTTTCGCAACTCCCTTCCATTATTTGTCACTCCGCGGAAATATGAAAACGCTCCCATTTAAAGTTGGCCGCGCCATCGGCCCGCCCCGAAGTTTCCTTTCATCCCCTCGAAATTAATTAAAATCACATAAAACGCGCACGGCAACAAGTTCAGTTGACCCGGCTAAGTCTCGAGCCGGATAGTTTCGCCGGGAACCCGATTGTCGGGCTAAATGAATAGACCCCGACTTGCGCATTGTCGCGCCCCACTTGAATGTATTAATCGCCGAACTAAGATGATTAAACTGTCTCCATCCGCGACCCCTGGCCCTTCTGCCAGCTTCCGATAAAAAGAACCCATATTCCACGTATCCATCGGAATTATCGGATCATTCGTAAACAAAATAAATAAACTGCATTACAACACGCCCCGCCGAATTCCTCCATATTCGCGTAAAAAAAAGAGGAGCAGCAGAGCAGCAGCAATCGATTCGAGCGACGCGTACGATTCAATTTTTGCGCGCCGCTATGCGACCCGAGGATCGGCCGTGCGAGCTGAATTATAACCGAAAGAAAGGGAAAAAAATATTGGAGCGAGAGAATCGTGGAAATAATAGTACCACCGTCGGCGTAGGCCTAATTAGTCGCGGGCGCGACGAGCTCGCTCGGGATTGCTTTTAATTGTCCCCGTAATTAAAGCGCGCCCGGTTGACGGGAATTTCTCGCTTTATCAGCGAGACCGCGCCGCAGAGCGACGGAGTGGGAATAAGAAGGGCCGCTTCGGCCCTCCAACCACTCCCTCCTCCTTTTTGGTCGTTGAAGCGAGAAAGAGAAAGAGACGTACGGAGGAAGGCGGATTATTAACGGAGGAAAAGTCTCGGCTAATGCACTTAATTAACCCGGAGGTCACGGCGACGTGGCCCCGGCCATTAAACAGCCGCTCGCGTGCGCCCGCCAGTGTGCGCACTTAGAGAACCGTATGGCCCATATTTTCCTCTCCACTCGATATGCCGCGGGCATCGATTTTCCATGATGGACATCGAGGAGAGAGAGTAAGTCGCGCGCGTCCGAAAGGCAATCTAAATTAATTGAATTTCCTTTGGGAAATTTCGCGAGCTCTGATATTTTTTCCTCCGACTGACGGCGACCGGTTCTCCGCTCTCTCGGCGTTTATTTTTAATTCGCACTTGGACGCGAGCATGTCTTTTAAGTCTGGTCAGAGGGACGTGGAGAGACGTTGAGAGTAACGTATGCGTTTTGCTTGTGTGTTCGACAGGTTGGCAGCGCAAGAGGCGGCACAAAGGAACCCTGGATACACGAGTCAGTACAGGAGAAGGCAGAGGTGGCCAGGACTGAGCGGTCTCGGTGACTGGGCTGGCGCTGGAGGGGAGGTACGTATTTACGGACCGAGTGGTGTTCGCTGATACCGACGTTACATTTCACCACGCATCGGCGACCTTTTTTTTTTGTTTGCTGTTGCGTGGACGAGTTACTATAACGACACTTTTCCTTTTTGAAATATATATTTTTTTTTTTCAATTGTTCCACTGAGATTGATTGTAAACCGATACTGATGCCTATATTGATTAATTCTATGTTTTTTAAGGGGTTAGATTTAAACTGATAAGGGATTATTGTTTCGGAAAGCTTTTTTGGACGATAAGGATTTATTTTTGTTGATCTGTTCAATGTAGAAAAATAAAATCAGTGATGATTAATCTTTTACCTTTCACATTTACTATATCAAATAGAAATTGATTAATATAACAAACTTTTTGGTCTATGAAACATTTCAATTAAATTTTGTACATACACTAAAAAATTTCTCGTGTAAAGTTTATGATACAGCCGATTAAAAAATTACTTGAAAAACGTATTTGTGAGTCGTTTTATAACACTGAAACTTTTTACGAATAAACCACTGTCATTTTATCCGAATTTTGGTCGGTTAGTCACAGTGAGAAATTTTGCATTAAAACCTGCAAAATCCTCGCAGCCAAATGACTGGCATGTCTATCGAGCTTTTACTACAATAATTACGGAGCCTTTTTTATATAAATTTCAGTGATTTGTCAGTATTGCAAACTGTCCCATCACGTTTATCTTTTTTTTTGCGTTTTCTTTTTATACGGTAAATTTTAAAATAAATTGGACAAAAAAATGTCGCTTAGTAAATAAACACTTTTTATTTTTCTGCTTATTAAATTGTTAACTAATGTTAATTAACCACTTAACAACTATTTCCTAATTTTTGACATAGCGTACAACAGTATAGACAGATTTAAAGTAACAATAAATACGTCATCTTAACGTAAAAGCTTTAAAGGAAAAATCGACAAAGAATGGACTAAACAAGGCCGAATTAATAGTCAGACAAGCAACCTAACGAGTACTTTTCACGCTGCTCAGGATACAGGTCTAGAGGAGATGGCGCCAGGCCGGGATCAGGGTGGGGGGACGGGGGAGGGGGGCGGCAAGGGCCCCACCTCCCTGTTCATACTGAGCGAGGACAACTGCATTAGGAAGCATACGCGCTTCATAATCGAGTGGCCGCCCTTCGAGTACGCCGTCCTCCTCACCATCATCGCCAACTGCGTGGTGCTCGCCCTCGAGGAACATCTGCCATGCCAGGACAAGACCACCCTCGCCAAGAAGCTCGAGACCACCGAGATTTACTTCCTCGGCATATTCTGCGTCGAGGCGAGCCTCAAGATCCTCGCCCTCGGCTTCGTCCTCCATCGCGGCTCCTATCTGCGCAACATCTGGAACATCATGGATTTCTTCGTCGTCGTCACCGGGTAAAACTCTTTACCGGCACGGAGCTCGGACTTTTTTTTCACCCGGCGTTTAACTGACATCGATCGCAAGCTCACTGGCAACAAATTGACTCGCGACTAATTGTTTCTTATTGGACGGGTGACCGATTAAATTTAAATAAACGTTCGCTGCAACTTTGAGCTTGATAAATTTGTTGTCAGAGCTTTTCTTGTGTTTCGTTTCGATTATACGTTTTTTTTTTATAAATATATATATTTTTTTTCATTAAATTGATCGTGGATTTAAAAAAAAGTCATAGTTCTTTGAAAGAAGAATTTATAATTTTGTAAAAAGAATTGTTGCTGAATTAGCAGCAATTGAGATGTAATATTTTAACAGTGACTTTTTTATCTTCACGTTCTTTAACTAATTTACTATTAAGAACGATATAAAGATATCGATTAAAAACAAAAAACAGAAAATAATAATTTAAATTCATCACTTTTATTAAGGTTTCTTCTTTAAAGTGGTACAAACGAGTAAATCTCTAAAAAGAGCTTTTCGCAGTCGAGCTACGTTAACAGATGAATTTTAATTCCATTTAAGCACGCAGATAAAAAAAAAAAGAAACTCGCGAAAAGCTATTTTTAAAGAGTATACACTCTTAACAAACCACTTAAAGTAATCCTGTAAGTAATGACGCATCACGTTTCATCATCCAATTCATTTCTCACGTTGCTAAAGAAACTTTCTACAGTCACCCTTTTCCGCATAATTTTTAATAAACACGTAAAAAAAACAATGGCCAGCGCAGAGATGCCCCAGAAAAACAATGACTCATACGATATAAGCAAGTGAATATTCCAACGTCCAGTGCACGTCTGGCACTGAGTCATCGCCGTATGATCGGCACGTCCCACGGCGTAAGACAATCCCACCCGGCGGCGTATTTCCCGGTCCGAGCGGCGATCCCATTGTCTGCGTGCGGGGGCATCTCTCCGGCGGCGACTGTGCGGCACGCGGCGATGACGGGAGCCCCGCCGAACAACCCGGCGGGTGTATAGACGCCGAGAAAAAGTTCACCGCTCGTCGCTAAGGCAACCCTCGTCTTCGAAATTCGATATAGCCTCCGGCGTGAGGCCGCTCACCCCCTTCCTCCCCCCTCCCTCCTCTTTGGCCGTTCGTCTTTTAATTCGTCCGATCGAATTAGCATAAACGAGCGGTGAACTACTTGCCGGCGCTCGCGGCTGGCTCGCCGAACACCGACTCTGGTGAATGACATGTGTGTGAAACGCTTAGGTCGATGACCGTGTTCGCCGAAACAAACGTGGACGTCGACCTGCGCATGCTACGTTCCTTCAGGGTACTCAGACCGTTAAAGCTGGTCTCGAAAATTCCAAGTGAGTCCGTAGTCAGAGGCCCCGTCGCCTCTTTAACCTGCCGTCAGTTTATATAACAAATTGAAAAAAAAAAAAAAAAATTAATAATAACAATCAGATCCCTGTGTCTCACGTATTAACTCAGTCAGTTGTGTACTTAACATCCTTCGATTTTTTTTTGCATTTGCGTTGTGTTCTGTTTTTTTTTTTTTTTTTCTTATGTTTTTATTAACCACTTAAGCCAGTAAATGTACTAATTATACTGACAAAAATTTTAGATAGTTTTTTTGGAAATTAACAACTTAGTTGCGACTACATAGAGTCTCACTTAGCCACCTGTGTCAGTCTATTCGTCAAATCATGATGTAACATGTAGGTTTAGGTTTTTAGGTATAAATATAAATAATTAGGATGATATTTATCTATACATATGTATGTCCTTGTGTACGTACTTTTGCTTCGGTTATTATTGACTTTAGATTCGAAAGAAAGACAGGGATTTGAAAAAAGAATTGCCTTCTACTTTTTTTGTATTCGTTTTTTTTTTATCAGAAAACTCTGCGCAACGAGCTCTTTTCCCTTTTTTCTCAATCGCTGTCTATTTTTCTTCCTAAATATTGTATCGCTATTTCAATAATTGATATTTACCATTTATAAAATAATTACCAATATAATTATTAGCGGCTGTTAATGTTTTTAGACCAGTTGATTAAATAAAGTATAATATAGTTACCGTAGGTAAGGCGTGTGTCTTTATTTCACATAGAACAACGTCATAAGTACAATTTGATGTCCTCTTTATCAAGGTCTTGCAAAGATGTCTCCTTCTTTATCTCCAATCTAGCAATAGAATTTTATTATGTGATTTTTACAAGATCACATGTCCAGGGTTCTGCTAGAGAACTCTTATAAATATTGTATGTTCTAGACATGTTTACGTATAGATTAATCAAAAAAAGTATTTACAATTTATATATATATATATATTTATTCGTGACATATAATATAGAAATGTGATTGTCGCTTTGCTAATGTGGTTTATTCATTAGGTGTAATATACATAGGTCTTAAAGACGAGTAAATGCGCTAGAGAAAAAAACTGAGTATTCCTGATGATTTGTTACATCGTTAAGTCGTTACGTTTATTAGGTATATATGCGTTTAGCGTGTACAAATGATAAAGCTCATGCCGTAATAAATCCTTAACCCTTTGGTCTCAGCTTGTCTTCAAAATTTTCAAAATTTATTCTTTCTTTTAAGTCAGTTCACTTAATCATCAATATAATAGTCTTCCTTCAATATTTATAATTTCGAGGCTAAAACAGTTAAGATACGCAACGATAGCGAAAATTAGAATAACTCCTCATAGGTATCATAGACTTAAAAAGTCATAGACTATTTGCTGATCAGTAGCTTAATTACATGTGAAAAAAAAACGTCACTGCGAAAAGTACAAAAAATATCTACATTAATCAAGTCCCACAAAAAATTCATGAATGTTTTTTCAACTGCGAGAAAAATTCTGCACTTACCGCGTACTCTCAACCATCAAAAAAGCAGTCTTCACTAAATTCCTCAGTTACCTACAAATTGATAAAAAAAAAAAAACAACGAGGAACGCTTAATAAAATTATGCCGGTAGAATCGAATGAAAGACTTCGCAGTGATGTTCTTTTCGCATGCGGCTCTCCTCCACGTCGTCGACAGCATTATCATGCCGGCCGAGCATGCACGAGCTGCGCGAGAGGGAGAGTAAAAGAAAGATCGAGCGAGCGAAGCGCAGCATTTTTCCGAAGACGAGCTCTTGAGGATCGTTAAGATCGTCGATGAAAGGCGCCTCCGTCCGCGTATTCGGACGGCGGCAGTCATTAGGGGTAAGACTTGAGTGTGTGCAACATACCCGTGTGCGTGAGCTATCTTCGCATTGTGCATCCCCACGTACTTCATATCTTCTTTCTTCCCCTCTTTTTTTTCTTCTTTTTCATCGTAATTTTCCCCTCGAAAATTCGAGATAGCATATAGTGGCCCGCTCTGCGCGCCAGCTCGCAAAATTCCATCTTTTTCTCGCAGGACGTAGACGCTGGCGAAGTCGATTCAGCGTCCTTCCTTTTTTTAGCTACTCGGAGGGATATTTTCGTTAATTTTTTAGTTTTTCGAAGATAGACGTCTTTTTTTTTTTGTTATCGGTGTCCGATAAAAATTTAATTATGAAGCAGGCGGATGAACATTTGGATTATTCTTGCCCTCGCCTCATTTATTTATTATCGAAAGCTCCAGCTAATTATTTATCTGGATCAGCGGGCACGTTGTTCTTGATAAAAAAAAAATTATGCATAAAAATACGATTCGATGAAAATGTAGGTTGAAAAATTCTAGAGGCTAGAACGGCCGGGTCGACTTCGCCACCGAGTGCGTCTCTTAAAAGTGCATTGAAAAAAAAAAAAGGCTAGACGTTCCGACGTAGGGCGCTGCGTTTAGTGCGACGAGTAAGAAAGAAAAGAAAAATAGAAAGAGTGTATGTTGCACCCATAGGGGTTTAACGCTGCACCGAAGACGCCGCACTATATTTAGCGTAATCTATCTTTAGCTGCAGTCGATGAATAATGAAGTTGACTATATACGTTGGTAAATAGATGCTCTAGTGCTGTAACCTACTGGTCAAATCCGCAACAGTTACCCTTTTCTCCCCTTTCTGCTAGATTTAGCGACACACGTGTCCGAGGCGATAATAGTCATGAAAATCTACTACTGCGATGATCCCCTTACCCTTACATATCCGCATGGAAATTATCCGAGAATAGAAAAAGTCGCCCTCCTTTGTTCCATCCGATTTAAGAACTAAATAAAAATGGCTAAGCAGAAACCGTCGGGTTCAGAAACTTGTCATAAAAAAAGATGAGTTTGCTTTTAAACTCTATAATTTCCCGCTGGGGTGGAAGCGAAAAAAAAGTGACGAGCGGAAGTTTCGGCACGCGTGTGGATTTAGTACGGCGAGTAGATAAGTTTCGCGACCGGTCGAAAAATGTTCGAGGACAAAGGCCCCGGGTAATCTCTTTTAATAATTGCCCGGAAATTTAGGTTAATAGAAGCTACTTTTTCCCGCAATAAACTAATATATTAAAAAGTTCTTAAGCTGATTATTTCTGTAGTTGCGAGTGTCATCCCCATTAGAGTCTCGGGAAGCGGTCGTAATTCATGCAACTTTGCCGTTGTGTCGACGCGATTCAAATGCTTTGTAATTTATGCCCATCCCGAGCTCCGGAACTCCTTCAAGTGTTCCCGATGTAAAATAAGGAAAGAGGCTCTATCGTTTTCGAATTTTTTTTTTTTTATAAAAAAAGAAAAAACAATTTTTATCGGTCAGCGTCATATTCATTGACGTAAATTCCTCCGATTCTACTAGGACGGTTCAAATCAAGTGATATAAATAGTCCCACTTCACCGCTGCTACAAAATTAATAAAGACGATCGAGAAGAAAGAAAATCTTCACCTCTAGTCGGATAAAGAAACTCGCTCTCGTCAAGAATCAAAGTGCTCCCACTTAGATTTAAAATTGACCGAAGACTCGGAGAATAGTTACGCGAGCTCTCGGGCGTTTCTCGAACCAGCGTCGTCGGGCGAAAAACTACTCTCGAGGACCCAATTAAATTTCCAGACGGGTATTTCCTTCTCCCCGCCCCGAGTCACCTTCCCGCTTGAGCGCGCGCCTCGACGACTTCTTGCACAATTCACCCCCTCCCCACGCCCGTCTCCCTATACCCAGACCAAAACCGCTCTCTTGTCCGTAAGCGAAAATCTTACGTAGCCCTCGGGGGCAGAGATTTTACCTTATCGATTTTATACTCGAGGATATGTGAGATGATTTAGTGATATCCTTTGTTACAAAAAGTTGCCGAGTCGCGGCGCGATGATTCATCGCGATTTCAGTCACGGATGCATTGAAAGCGACAAACGTCGATAAATTCCCGGGCGCCTCTTTCTCTATCTCTCACTCTCTCCATCCTCGATTATCCGCCGGGAGTGTAATGGTCCGACGTGCGCTCGCGTCCCGATTCGATGGAAATTGCGACTTTTGTTTCGAAGGATATGCGCTCGATCGAACGATAAGAGAGCGAGAGAGTCTAGAGATCGGTGCTGTAATAGTATGTGTTCGAGTAAAGTGCGTGTCCAAAACAGTTCGTTTTCCTTCTTTTTTTTTTATATATATATATATTATGATATATACATTTCATGCTGTCATAGTTTTAGTCATAGAGTATCTTATTTTATGAACGCTAGAATAGTCATTTATTTTTTTTTTGTGTTTTTTTTGTTACCCTCATTTCACCTCATAAATGAACATAGATTGAAGGGACTCCCATAATTTTTCAGGAGGAACTTCAATTGCTGTATTTTTTTTTGTTTAATTCACTATAATTATATAAATAATTAGTCATTTTATAATAATATAAATATATAGAGTATTCATAGAATAAACGTTTGACGAAACAACGTGCCAGTCTCTTTATGAAGTTTCTAACGAATAGAATAACAATAAACGTGTATGTCCAGTCTGCATGGCTATTTTAATCATTGTTTTCAGGTGGCGGCAAACTAAATGAACATTTCAATAGTTAAAACAAAAAATATTAACTTTCAGAACAATTTTTAAATGGATACAAAGATGGATAATAGCGCTGTGGTCAAACGCGCATGTCTGACTAAACTCGTATGTTACTACTTCCGCAGGCATTGCTTTCACTTCGAGAAAGCTTTATTTTTTTCTGCGTATAAAAGTAGATCTTTTTCCGTCATAATTGTTGTTAATAAAACATCGAGGAAATGTTTATGCTTCACATAATTAAAAAATTCTCAACAATTAGTTTAAAATTTTTAATAATTATTTAGAAAGGAAGAATTTCGTTTCTCAAGCGCGAAATACATTTCTCCGCTCACAATAATCGCGCTGATTCCGAACACACTATACGATCTCGCGATTATCCATCCTTTCTCCGAGAAGATCCTGCTCCTCGGTAAGCCCCCCGATTGGCACATTGTTTCGCCGCGCCGATAAAACGAGAAACCTCAATGCAGCGCACTGGCGTTTCCCGTTCTAAAGGAGAAAATTTAGTTTTAGCGATAAAATACAAAAGAAAGAAGAGAGATAAAGGCTAGTGGCTAGTTTATCAGTAGTAATTAAGTAGTGGATTAGACGTAATAGAGTAGTAAGTAGTAAAGTGTGGGCGGGGGTGTGTGTATGTTTGGGGCAGGTTCATCACGGCGTTCCCGCAAGGCATAAACGTGGATATGGATCTGCGCACGTTGCGCGCGATACGCGTGTTGCGACCGCTCAAACTAGTCTCCGGCATACCAAGTGAGTAGAGCGCTTCAATTAATCCACCGCCAATGCCCGAGGATCAACCCTTAATTATCCAATCCTTCCGATACTTTAGTCTTCTTCTTAGATTCATTACGTCCCCCTGTTTTAACTTTCTTTTTTTCATTTGTCTAAATGACCGTATATATTTTTTTCTTTTACTTTGGTAATTCTCTATAAGAGATAATATTTCGCCATTATAGCTGTATTTAACGAATCAGTGTGTTCATTAATATTATTACGGTTGAGTTTTGCGATTAGGAATTCGCATTAATATAAACCACATATTACAGTGATGATTTAAAAATGTACAGTGTTATAAGAAATGACAATTTAAAAATTAAAAACTTTAAATTTATTTAAAGTACAGTGCGGCTCCTAATCGCAAAGAATATATTTAGTATATAAATGTTGCAAAAACTTAAAGTACCCCTAGTTACCTTAGTTAACGAGTAAAGTATAGTTTTGGCATTGATAAATAAGACTAACATAGTTAAGGGGAGATAAGTAGAAGGTGAAGGTTAACGGCGAAAGGGGAGATCGGAAGGAAAAAAAAAAGAAAAAAAGAAAAGAATGTAAAAAGAGAGAAAGGAGAGAAGCTCCTCGCTCGGCCGAGTGAGGAGCGGCGCTAATCAAGGGCTCGATTGCTCCGCACAGGTCTCCAGGTGGTGCTCAAGTCGATCATCAAGGCGATGGCACCGCTCTTGCAGATCGGCTTGCTCGTCCTGTTTGCCATCGTGATATTCGCCATCATCGGCCTCGAGTTTTATTCGGGGACGCTGCACAAGACGTGTTACAGCATAGAAGATGCCGGTGACTATACTTTCACTTCAACTACCTCTACTTTTAAAAAAAAAATCTATATTTTCATATATGCACACGAATGTGAACAGTATGTGTATCAATGAAATTTTGCTCAATTATTTATTTATTTATTTTCCGATTTTCGCAGATATAATCATAAAGGACGGCGATCAGCCAAATCCGTGCAACACGGACAACGAGTCTGAGGCGCCGCTGGGCGCCCACGTATGCAACTCTAATACCTCGAAGTGCTCTGATCGCTGGGAGGGACCAAACAACGGCATCACCAGCTTCGACAACATCGGCTTCGCCATGCTCACCGTCTTCCAGTGCATCACCATGGAGGGTTGGACTGCCATATTGTACTGGGTAACGCAAGCAATATGTTCATCAGTGTTATGGACGAAACGGCTGTCGAAGCTGCTGCGGACTCGCGCTATATGTTTTCCTTAATCTTCATCGTTGTCTTTGTTTTTGCGCACCCGTTATTACTCTTGCATTCGTCTCTACTGCGCTTGTCTCGAAACATACAGCGACGCTTTTAACTATATTATACCCTTTTTACATTGTTATTGATTCTTTTTTTTTTATTATCTTTTGTTTAAAATTTTTGTTGCGTTCTATTTTGAAACAATGGAGACAACATAGTGAAAGATATTTTTGTTGATTTGAATTTTTTATGTAATATGAATTTTGCATTGATTTTTTGTATTTTTCCAAGTAGAAAGTAGTCCAACAATGGAGCGTAGGAGAGAAAAATGCAGGAGCGTATCGCCGTCTGTTTATGTTGTGCTCTCGATGTTCGTATTTCGGAATTACTTGTAAAAATTTCTGTTTTTTTTTTGCGTGTTTCTTTATCTTATTTTTTTTCTATCCACGGCGTTTTTTTTTTCTTTTCGTATGTCTTTTGTTTAGATATCAAAATCTTGATGGTACTGAATTTTCTAGTATTAACAATATTTTTTTAAAGAGAACTCGTGCCTCGGCGCTTACTCTGTCAAGCGCAGTATACGTGTCTTTCTCAACGTTATACACTACAATTTTGATGCGTGGCATGTGACACCGTAAACACACCCCCTTGGCAATTTCGTATGCGCGCAGCGTCATAAATTTATACAACTGATGAATAATATTAAGATTTCATGAGATTTACTATTGCTACAAGAATATATAAATTATTTCAGAATGCGTAAATGATACATAAATGATATTCCAGGTTTAATTTTAAGATAATTAATTTATCATCGATAATTACACTTTTATTAATAGTATTATATGAAGATGTTTCCAATAATTAGTAAATTAATAAATTTGTAAATACATAGAGAAATTAAATAGATAGATAAACGATCATTAGAAAAGAAATCACGAAAGCAATAGATCCGTTGTACATAATAAGAAAATCAATAATCATTACCAATAAGAGAACATCTAGCGATTAAAGTTTATGCACACGACTTGTATACTAACATTTCGCGAATCGGCCCTTTCTTCCGAACGAAATATCAGCGCTCATATCGATTCACATGCACATACTCGCCATTGTACAAAGAGAACTTTCGACTCATTGACGAGGTGCACAGGTATTTATATATCATTCACAGAAGCTCAACAGGCACGACTTCTCCCTTGTACGTCTCTCTTTTATATGTATATGTATATGTTTTTCGTTCCTTATACTTTCGTTCATCTCGGTGTTCCTTTTTTTTTACCTCTAACGTAACTTCGCAATTGATGTTCGACTCAATTTTCCTTGAATCTCATGCCGCCTACTTATTCTTACTGGTGTACCTTTTATTTCATTTTTATTTCATTTTCTTTTTTTGTTTTCTAATTATCATTACGTGGCATAATATAAGCATGACCGCTGGGATCTAACTGTGTACTAACTGCGGGTTTTTCCTCCTGATGGATCTCTGCTAACACTGACGTATATATTCACTTTGCTCAGTATGACACTGTCAGTTTCAGCCCTCACTTTTTTTATTCTCTCATATATATGTATATACAGTAGTTCACAAAGAATAAGGTCCTCGAGATCTCGCCGACAATGATTCTTCTCGCCCTAGCGTCGGTAGGAGCTTTCGACTTCACAGGTGTCCTCGAGTCAATGACTTCACTTCGTTTCGAGGGAGGGAAGTCGCTGACTCGATGAGTCGCTAAATCCTCGCGAGGGCGAGTTGACATTTCCGAGTTCCGAGGGAGGCAATAGGTGGTGTGAAGGTTTATACACCTTCTTTTCTTTCATTCTATTCACCTCACACGTGCATTTTTTCTCCAAACACTCCCCCTGTCTCCTCGCATTATGACAGTCTTCCCGTCTAAAATATACTGTAAAAATGTACAGAGTATGATATACGCGCGAGGCCTAGATAACTTATATAGATTGTTGTAAAGCGGAGGATTAGTAAACATTGCCCCCCCCCCCTTCCCTTGGGCACAGAGCAAACCTCCACACGTTAAGTACACACTATATCCTCTTTGTCAGTACCACCTTTCACACCTCCTAATGCAAACTATAGCATCTATATACATATATATCCCGTTGAAAAGAACAATACCGCAGAACGAATGAAAGCGCAGCCGGGGAGTCTAATAATCCGATCGTTGAGCAGGCTATTGCCGCGGTACTTAGCCGTGCGATGATAAATGTACAAAGGTGCGGTATCGTTCTTTAGCGATGAACAAAAAAAATATCTTATATCAGTGTAAATTTATTATCTCATTGTCGCTGATTAAATATGTGCGTGTGTGTAATTTTTTGATACTGTGCGCCAGCCACACTGATATGATCTGCCTGAGATGAAGGCCTTATTTTAAACCCATGTATTTCACGATAATTTGATTAATTTTGTAGACGAATGACGCTCTCGGTAGTACGTTCAACTGGATTTACTTTATACCTCTGATAGTCATCGGGTCTTTCTTCATGCTGAACTTAGTTCTCGGTGTGTTGAGCGGGTAAGTTGGCCACTTTGATTAATTTTAACCATCGAGCATACGCAACGACATCGGCGACGGTATCATCATTCATCCATTCATTCATTCATTCTTTTTTTCTTCTTTTTTTTTGTACAAATGATTTAAAATACTTACTTGAAGGTACTTCTGTTCATGGAGACCTAAAGATATGCAAACATAAAAGTAGACTAGTTCGTACATTTAAAAAAAGATGAAAAAATTTCTGACGACCTCCAGGGAGTTTTCGAACGAACGTACTCGCGTCGAAAGGCGAGCCGCATATCAGAAAGCGAAAATGAAGCGTCTCTTCACCACTGCCTTCAGTGCATACTTGAACTGGATCACTCAAGCAGGTTTTCATTATTTTCTCGATTCGCGCACTCCGAGTCTCCCCGCCAGTGTACTTTCGCCTCGCTAACGATTAATAAAGCGAATAGCACTCGAAGTAAAAATAATTCAAAGCTAGAAGCTTCGACCTCTCATTTGCAAATTAAATTGTAAACTAAAGCCAGCGAAACTAAGCCAGAAACTGCTATTTAGTAAGAAACCGTAAACTTTCCCGTCGTAGTAAAACCCGAGGCTAGGCAGTGCCAAGTCGCATTATATACACGTAAAGCTAGACAGTAGTATCTTTTTTTTTTCTTCTTCACCATGTTTACGTATACGCGGCTCATCATCCCGCGATAATGACATAGCGAAAGAAAAGAAAGCGCGGGGTGTCGTATTGCGTACCCCGCGTGGAGCTTTTGTTATCCTCCCCATATCATGGCTTTGTTCTGTAACGCTTGTAGAGAGTTTGCGAAGGAGAGGGAGAAGGTGGAGAACCGGCAGACCTTTCTCAAAATGCGAAGGCACCAGCAGCTTGAGCGCGAGCTAAACGGCTACGTCGAGTGGATCTGCAAAGCAGGTTAGCCACCGCTAGATTATCCTGTGTTTCCTGCTTTTACTTTTTTTTTTCCTTCCTTGGTTCGGCATTTTTTTCTGTGAGTCGCGCTCGGAGAACCGGACACTGCGTGCAACGTGGAAATCAAAGCTGGGAGATTTTTCTTTTTCGTTTCTTTTTTTAAGATTTCGGGAAAGAGATTCTATTTTTCTTCGTTATGGGTGTATGATTTATGTCAAAATTTCATGACTGGCGTGTACGCGGTTTTTTCCTCTCATTGACGGGGAAAACTTGTTTTCTTGCGACACTAAATCAATACTCTCTAAAATAGATGTATACGCACACGAGAAGATTTATTATCATTTTCTGTATACTCCGAGAGCCGTTTTAAGGAGTTCAACGAAAAATGAAATAAATATATAGCTTTCGTTCGATCTCGGGGAAACGCTTCGGCGTAATTTTTTCCGCGATATCCTCGCTCAAAGAAAGAAAGAAAGAAAAAAAAAGTGAGAAGTCGAC
Organism: Sycophila texana; assembly: GCA_035582955.1. Classification (NCBI taxonomy): domain Eukaryota; kingdom Metazoa; phylum Arthropoda; class Insecta; order Hymenoptera; family Eurytomidae; genus Sycophila; species Sycophila texana. The sequence continues at coordinate 11,631,642 of JAWWEN010000009.1, read as the reverse complement.
GAGGATTCTCCGAGCGCACTCTCGGCTCCCCTCGGTGGAGGCCGCGTCCTCGCGATCGAGCCGACGAATCATTTGCCTCGGCCTCTAATTGACCCGTCAATTTTCCTGCCCACAGAGGAGGTGATACTCGCGGAGGAGCGCACGACGGAAGAGGAGAAAATGCACATTATGGAAGGTAATCCAAGTGACCCATTCAGTCGTGTCCACTCGGCTGGATTCTGATTACTATCTATTTTTTTTATGACAAAAAAAAAAATCGTCCGCGGCCGGACCCTCGGAATTCGACGATGACCTCTGACCCTCTTTCTTTTTTTTGCAGCGAGGCGGAGGGCCGCGGCCAAGAGGAAAAAGCTGAAAAACCTCGGCAAGAGCAAGAGCACCGACACTGAGGAGGAGGATGCCGATGACGATCAGGAAGATGGTGAGTTGTATTTTTCCCGTTCGTCCTACTAATCGATAGATATATTACGACTATTTTATATATACTATACCTTTCTACTTTAATGTGATGACTTACTATTGTTCTTTTACTATATATACATATATTTACCAATATTTTTTTATTATTGTGTCAAGTTTATGATTGTCGTTAATTAATTATATATATATTTATGAGTAAAGATCTGTGAAAAGTTCGGAGTTTGCACTTTAGTGTAAATTTTAATCGATCGTTTACTATTTTAATCAACTATCATTATATCATTTAGAATCAGAGAGTTCATTATACTTTTTACTGTTAAATACCCTCTTTTATAATTCACGTATATCTATATATAGTTTTCATATGCAGTGATTATTTCCTCGCGCGGCGAAATCATTAAGCGCGATTGTTCCCTGTACTCTTTTATCATGTCTATATACAAGTACTGAGAGAAAAGAAAAAAGAAACAGCATTAAAGAGCATTTATAATGTGCATTTACATACCTTTTTTCATACTTATTGTACGTCACTTATTACTCGCGTATCATATCCCTACAATTTTGTCAAGGAGCATTCTAAACACACGCTATCAGATGATCCTCTTGTTTCAGAGCCTAAGAAAAAACTGAAAGGTAACTACAATCCAGGTCATACTACAGTAAATCTCTCTATCTATTATTAAACGTTATAAGTAAAAAGCTATCATTATTTCTTTTTTTTTTTTTTATAACTGTTTGTGTTTATCGTTGAGAGTAACGAAGTACTGTACGGTACTGTTATGCGTATTTCATTTTTACAAATAACATCCGCTAATTGTACACTTGCACGATACTCGCACACGTGTTCGGGAAGGAAACTTCGTCGCTCGCCCTCCGAAGAAACCGCCTGCGCTTGCCCCTCCTCCTCTCCCGCCCCGTTCACTCGACGAACTTTGAAATTTGATTCGTCGTCGGCCGACTTTTCGCTGCATATACACGTCTCCCAACATGCTTGGCTGCTTATTACTTCGTGCGGAGTCGTCTTTGCCAAAGTTGCGCTAATTCGCAGCGTTAATTTCCGTACACTTTTATTGCTAAACACGCGACATTCACCTTGTATTAATATTTGTACGCGAAAATTCATGTTACGATCAGCGCGGTGCCTTACACACGCTTTTCTTTCAATGTACGTATATAAACAGGAATGTAAATTGGCGAGTAAATTATGCGCGGAGCTTTTCTAAAATTAGCGAAACGCAAAATGGCCGCGATGCCCCTCTTTCTCGCCAGGGGGGAGGGGGGGGGGGACTTATTAAAGCCAACAAAGTGGACGTAATTAAGAGAAAATTTATCGCCCGAAAGAATTGAAGAGTATTTTATTCAAATAGACCGTACAGCGGGGAAACGCGGCGCAATTTTGAATTTTTATCAATGCAATGCATCTTAATTAATTAGAGCCGTAAATCGTTTTGAGAGCCCACAAAAAGCCAGTAAAGGAAACGGTAGGAGCGGTGAAAAAAAAAAAATCGACGACACGTGTGCGGGGACACGCAGCACACTTGGCATTTTATTTTATACGAACCATTTTCAAGTCATATTGTATACCTTGCATTGAAACACTCGTACACACACATGGACAGATCCATCTTCATAAACGCAGTAAGCCGGCAGTCATTGTTGTAATTACTACGTAATTGTGTGCGGTATTGTAAGCGGCGCGCCAGTCGACTTTGCTGCGAAGTATACTTCACTCAAGTTGGCAGGCTGCAGTAGGTAGCATCTCATAGTTTTATATAAAAAAAAAAAAAAAAAAAACAACAAGTACAACATTCACCTCATTCTTTTCTCTGAAACTCCATAGTCTCGCAGCAGCGTCACTTCTACATGTATATCTCGCTCTCTCTTTTTTTCAACACCTCCGGGGGCTGCGAAAGCAAAGCAGGGCCACGAGAGAGATTGGCCAGAGTGCCGCTTATACGCGGAGCGGAGGAGAAAAGAGCACCCAGAGCATACCAGGGGCGACGGACCGACGAACTGGCGAGAGCGCCACTTCGTTCGCGCGCGCACTCGATCGCCGTCGACCGAAAATTCATTTCATCCTCGACGCACGCAATACTCTTTTTTTTTTTATCTCTCTTTTTGTCTCTCGTATCATCGTCGCTTTTCGCGAGCTCGCACCTCTTTGTGATGTTTTTTTTTCTGCTCGATGCTCCTTTCGCGCCAGCGAAGAGAGAAATAACGAATGCGCTCTTCACAGTTCTCCGGTCCCGTCGCCGATTCACACACTCGCATCCATATCATCCTCTCATATTCTCTCTCTCTCTTTCTCTCTTTCATTTTTTCGTTCGTTATACTTGTGGTTTCCACCCCTTAGTTCACTCACCCGATCGTACGAGTGCGACGAAAATGCGCGCGAGTCGAATCGATACTTTTCTTACGTACTGGCTTCTTGTATTATTGATTATTGCGTTTCGCGTATTTTTATTCGCCGGTGTCATTGTACCGTTAAATTTACTACTTTTTTGCTTTCTTCGACGCAAAGTCATTGCGAATTCAAACTGTAAAAGTTTTTATCGATGAGAAATAAAATTTTTCTATATTTGCAAATTTAGTCGAAGTTTATATGTACAGTTATTATTTTAATACAAGACAGAAGCACGAAAGAAAATTGAAACATCACTGCGATGATTCGATAGCGTTCACCGAATAAGCCGTAAAAGAATTGTACGTGGTGTTCACTTTTTTTTTTTGTTAGTCGCTGCAACGTAAAAATGTCGCAAATAAAATTCGGCAAGAGATATCATGAAAAGAATGTTTGCGAGCATTTTACGTACTTAAAATATGATTTAGGTGCGATGAAATTTTCAGCGTAACGGACGGCACTGAGTTTGTCCTGTTTTTTTGCCGATTAGCTGAAAGCCGCATTTACTTTGCCGTCCGCACGGTATTCGTCCATATCTATATCTTGCCTCTCCCCTTCAACCTCCGCCCCCCCCCCAACCTCCCCTTTTACATACATACATCTAGCAAAACATAGAACATAGAAAGCTCGACTCTTGAAAGTAGTGGAAGTTCTGCTAGCGAACTTTTTTAGTCGGCGAGTGAAACTTTGTTACCTTTTTACATATACGTAATTATTATATATACCCATTTGACATAAAACATTTTTTTACGTATAATACACGTGCTCTTACGTAATGAACCTAGAGCGTGCAGTCTTGCGAGATAAATCCACATCTAGTATTGCATCATAGCTCACCGTATGATCATTTATATATATCTTGAAGTATGATTATTTAAATTAAAGATTTATCAGTAGGAGCGAGTATAAAGAGCATCAAGTTTTTCGCGAAAGGCGAGTGCACTCCCTCCCGTGTTGTTATAATTGTTTTTTTTAATAAAAAAGAGTAAAGGAATCCCTTAGTAGATCGCGGAGAGGATCGCCTTTCGAGTATCGTCACCATAGTGTAACCCCATGCTTATTATCTTCTTTCGTTTTTTCTTTTTTCTCTTGAGTTCACGTAGAGCGCGAGAGTAAGTAGTTGGAGTCATTTTTTATATACCTATAGTGAGTAATATTGGTCGAGATTGAGAAAAAAAATGACGAAATAAAAAATAGGTGCTCAGCAGCCGATATATAAATTACTTTCTTTATTTTCTTTCATTTCAGCGCTACTAGCGATTCCCTCAGCCGTGTTACTGTCCTCATTTTATTTTACATTAGCATTGCGTGTGATTATTATCATATTTTGAAAAGCTTAGTAATGACAGAAGCAGATACTTTTGATCATTTAATTAGAATAGCGTATTTATTGATCGGACTTTTACAGTCTTAATTGCATCTGTTGAGTCACGCATTTATTATATATCATCTAGAGATTAATTGTCCTGTAAAATTAATGCAAAAGCTACCAGTAGATAGCCTGGTCCTCTTGAAAAAGTCTTCTAGACGTGCTCGCCATAATATCATCGACGACCACTTATACAACTAACACTAATTTTTTTTTTTTCTATTTTTTGTGCACACGAAAAATCACGACAGCACATACAAAATTATACAAATAAAAAAACATTGGACATTCAAATCACTCTCTCGCACACAAGAAGCACGTCTACAAGACTTTCTTCCATAGGAAGCGCAAGAATCCCTTTTGTTAGCTTAGAGAATTTATATCTTGATCCTCGCAGCTAAATATGATTATTTGAAATTTTCTTAAGCGATTAATTATTTTGTCGAAACTCGCAGCGCTTTGCGCTAGGCGTTGTTGCGGCATTTTTTTTTCTTTTATTTATTTTCTATTTAATTTTCTATTTAATTTTCTTTACCTGTCTATCTCTTTTTTTTTTATTATTTTGGCATAAATATGAAAGTAGAGGGAAAAAACCGGAGGTGGCGAGGGTGCAACCGTCTAAACGAGAGCATTTTTCTAGGATTCTCGAGAGCTTCCTACCTCAAGTCGAAGGTGAAGAGCCAGGGCGCCTGCGCGGATTTCTGGCGGACCGAGAAGCGCTTTCGGTTCTGGATAAGACACACGGTGAAGACGCAGTGGTTCTACTGGTTCGTTATCGTCCTCGTGTTCTTCAATACTGTCTGCGTCGCCGTCGAGCATTACGGCCAGCCCCAATGGCTCACGGATTTTCTTTGTAAGTCTCACATTTTTTTTTACTCTTCTATAAGTAAAGAAAAAAAGTTCTTTTTTTTTTGGCGATCAAACATTATTAGTTTAGTTTGTTCAGAATTGAATACTTATAGATACGTACAAGAGAAAGTCTAAAGAACAAATCATTATTATTTTGACGAATTAGAAGACTAAAATGACATAGCAAAGATTTGTGAGAAATTGCATGTAGATTTTTAAGAATTATTAATTTTTCAAAGTGAGTAACGATACGCACTTAAAATATTTATTTCTATAAAAATTAATAAATTTAGGCGAATTCAATTTTTAAACAAAGTAAATAAAAATGTTGTTAGTAAATTATGAATTTTTTATCGAAGAATATTTAATTAATGTAATTTTCTTATTTACAGATTACACCGAATACGTGTTCCTGGGTTTGTTCATGTGCGAGATGGCGATAAAGATGTATGCCCTCGGCCCGCGCATCTACTTCGAGTCGAGCTTCAACCGCTTCGACTGCGTGGTCATCTCGGGCTCGATATTCGAGGTGATCTGGTCGGCGGTAAAGTCCGGCTCCTTCGGTCTTTCCGTCCTTCGTGCCCTTCGACTATTGAGGATCTTCAAAGTGACCAAGTACTGGGCGAGCTTGAGGAATCTCGTCATTTCCCTGCTCAACTCAATGCGGAGCATCATTTCCCTCCTCTTCCTGCTCTTCCTCTTTATTCTCATATTCGCCCTACTCGGCATGCAGCTCTTCGGTGGCCAGTTCAATTTCGACACTGGCACGCCGCCTACGAACTTCAACACCTTTCCCATCGCACTTCTCACTGTCTTCCAAGTAAGTATTCCAAACTGGCCTAACAATCCTTCAACCTCCTCGATTGGAAAAGATATTCGATTTGTTGGACTTTTCCAATCTCCCCTAGAACGAACGAAGATTCGATAGTTTAGAAGTATTCGTTGGTTTAGACGTAAATAGAACTGTACGTGGCGAGGTTCTAAAATAATTCTATGTTTTACGACAGATATTGACTGGCGAAGATTGGAACGAAGTCATGTATCAAGGAATCCAATCGCAAGGTGGTCACAAAAAGGGCATGATCTATTCCCTTTACTTCATCGTCCTGGTGCTCTTCGGCAACTACACTCTACTAAACGTCTTCTTGGCTATCGCCGTCGATAATTTGGCGAATGCTCAAGAACTGACAGCGGCTGAAGAGGAACAGGAGGAAGAAGACAAGGAGAAGCAGATACAGGAGCTCGAGAAGGAAATGGAATCCTTGCAAAAACCCAGTGATGGTAACGCACCCAAGGTGGAAATCAGTCCTCCAAGTCCAACGTCAAATTTGTAAGTCTTTCTTAACAGTATATAGATTCAACACGATAGATTTGTTAAAATTCATCTTAATTAATTGAATACTTTAAATTTGTCCCCACAGCAAAGGTGGAAAGGGTGGTAAACAGGCATCAGAAGAGAAAAAGCAAGACGAAGAAGATGATACGGGACCAAAACCAATGCTGCCATACTCGTCTATGTTTATATTGTCCCCTACGAACCCGTGAGTATTAAATTCAAGTAGCCAAATTAAAAGTATCCAATGTACTGCAGTGTATAATGAGAGTAATTTTTTTTTTACAGCGTGAGGAGAGCAGCGCACTGGGTCGTCAATCTGCGCTACTTTGATTTCTTCATTATGGTCGTCATCTCGTTATCGAGTATAGCGTTAGCGGCTGAGGACCCTGTAAACGACGGGAATCCTCGGAACAAGATACTGAATTATTTCGATTACGCGTTCACGGGCGTCTTCACGATCGAGATGATCCTGAAGATCATCGATCTTGGTGTGATACTACATCCGGGCTCCTATCTTCGTGAGTTCTGGAACTTCATGGACGCGATCGTGGTAGTGTGTGCCGCGGTCTCGTTCACCTTCGATATGACAGCCGGCGAGGGTGGCGGCTCCGCGAGCAAAAACCTCTCGACTATAAAATCACTGCGTGTGCTTCGAGTGCTCAGACCCCTCAAGACTATTAAACGAGTGCCGAAGCTTAAGGCGGTGTTCGATTGTGTGGTGAACAGTTTGAAAAACGTCATCAACATTCTCATAGTGTATATATTGTTTCAATTCATCTTCGCTGTAATCGCAGTGCAGTTGTTCAACGGCAAATTCTTCCACTGCACGGACGACAGCAAGTATACGGAAGAGGACTGCCAGTGAGTAATCCAATTTTAAATTAACATTGTGCCCAAAAGAAAGGATCTTGGTTCTTCGTGGAAATCTGATGATTCTTAAGGACGACGAATATTTATTTCAGCCTTGTATTTTAAAATCATTTTTTATCATTTTTAATTATTTCTGTATAGCAGTATTTCTGTAGTGTTTGTTCTCTTTTTTATTCACAACTACTGACGTAAACTCATTAAAACTGTTTTTCAGGGGCTGGTTTTTCGTTTTCGAAGAGAACGAATTACATCCAGAAGCGAAAGAAAGAAAATGGGAGTCGCAGGCCTTTCATTATGACAACGTCATGGTAGCGATGCTGACGTTGTTCGCTGTACAGACGGGGGAGGGGTGGCCACAAGTCCTACAAAATTCTATGGCTGCCACTTACGAGGATAAGGGCCCCATACAAAATTTTCGTATCGAAATGTCCATATTCTACATAGTCTACTTCATCGTCTTTCCATTCTTCTTCGTCAACATCTTCGTGGCCTTGATTATCATTACTTTCCAGGAGCAAGGCGAAGCCGAGCTACAGGATGGGGAAATTGATAAAAATCAGGTGAACCGCACGCATCTATTATTTATCTATTATTTTTGATTATCAGACTTTGAAACTCATGATTAACTTTTATTTATTTTCAGAAATCTTGTATAGACTTTACGATACAGGCTAGACCGCTTGAAAGGTATATGCCAAAAGAGCGGAATAGCATGAAGTACAAAATCTGGAGGATAGTCATGTCGACGCCCTTCGAGTACTTCATCATGATCCTTATCGTTCTTAATACACTTTTACTCATGATGAAGGTAAGCATTCTTTACTAATAAGAATTTTGTTTATTATTATTATTTCAGAGTTATAAGCTTCATATTCATTAATGATTAACGTGTAAACACGTTTCATCAATCATATTGAAATGATTCCGAAGAAGGGAGCATGGAAACAGTCAAGAATGTTTTTTTAAACCCTGATTCCTTCTTCACTATTCAAATTTGTAAATAATTGTTGTGTCGTCTAAATACGTAAAAAAGGACAATTACTACTTTTTTTTTTAAATTTCAACTCATATAGTTTCTTACATAGGTTTCAAAAAGATAAAAAAGAGATAACGTCATTTTTTAGACTAATTTATTATCCGTAAATTCTGTATTTTTTTTTTAACGATTTAATGATTTTTTAAGATCGAGCAGTTTAATTTTTTTCTAGATATAAAAATGAGAGCTTTCTCTAAAATTTAATTATTCAAGGTTATTATACCTCAGAAAATTAATAATGCAAAAGATGTAAAATAATCACGTTCATCTGTTTAAGATGAAAATTCATTGTATACTTGCTTGCCAACGTATTTGTTTCATACGTATGTCTGTGGTCCCTATTTGTTACTGGCGAAATACACGTAGCTCGTGTTTTCTTCTTGAACCTCAAATCCCGTCGTTTGTTGATATAATTGTTAATCCTCCTTCCTTCGCTAATTCAAACAGCAATATTCCTTTATCTAACCGACCCGAAATAACAGTCGTTAACTTCAATTCGACTATAATAAGTTATTATAAACTGTGTCACTCCGAAAACGTTCTTATAACTTCCAAGCCTCCGATCCCACTTTACAGTCCATATACTTGTCTCACTCTTGATACCTCATACAAAAGAAAACTGAAAAAATAACGACGCCACTATTAGCTGACTAAAAGCTTTTTATATTTCTTTTATCAACCTCCAGTTAAGCAATCTTACTTTCAAAGTTTCCTTTTTCAATTAATTTACTTGCTAGAGTAACTCATAAAACTACGAAGAAGTCTAAAAAGAGTAATTAATATATCTAGATAAAATAGAGATCTGTAGTACCTTTTTATAGTCGCGCAATGCAGCTGATTTTTTCCATAGAAGTGAAACGAATCCTTGTTACTTCTCTTTCAAAACTTGATTGAGACTGCATGGTCAAAATAAGATGTCCTAATTTTTTCATAACTGTATACTTGAATCTTTTTTCCGAAGACACATGAACGAATGCGTAATCACGCTCAAACTATTGCTTCTGCACCCTATCAAATCCATTATTTAACTGGATCTACTTCGTATTCTCGCGGAGCTCTATTCGTGTGAACAAATCACTCCTCTTTCTGAGCAGAGGAAGGACACTTTTGGAACGCGATGTTTTCTTATTTTTGAATCGCGATAACTTGGCACGCGTTACTTATTTTTTTTTTGTAGCACATGCTTTCCAATTGATTAACAATCAATACTACGATTACAAAAAAATGTTGAAAAAAAAATTCAAACTGACATGAAATAGAAACTGTATGCTTTCCTCCCCCCTCTGATGCATATACCGTTTGTAAACAAAGCTCGTTTCCATCCTCCTACTGTATAAAAAAAAGTCTGCATTACAATCCTCCCTCAGTGTTTTATGTCTCTCTCTTTGTCTCACGTCTGTTATACCGTGTATCGAATCAAAATTTTCTGTTCTGTTGGTGATGAGCCATCCCGCTTGATCGTGTTGTCACGTTTTTCACGCCTGAACGATTATGTCCGACAAAGTCTTTACTACACTTGCACAGCACAATTTATTTATAAACCGTTGCACAACAATCAATTTCTGTCATTCGCAGAGATTCGAAACAAGGAGAGCTTAATTTTTCGACCCGAAAAAAAACAATGCATCCCGATTTTTTCAAAAAAATGGAAAAAAAACGTTATTAGAAAATGCTTTGGTTTTGTTTTGATGATTTGATAAAAATTCGTTATATAGTGATAAAAAAAGAGTGACGCTCTCTCCGAATCGAATCGATGAGAAGAATAAAAGCACGATCTCTTATTCACACACAGTTACACACAAAAATTGCGTGTCGCATGCTGGCTGTCGCACAGGAAGCGGAAAAAAGCACCAGAATTTCACGGAATGTTGATTTATTCACTTTGTTGCACGGGGCGATTGCACTGCGCAGAAAACTCTTTCAAATATGATATATCCCACTTCACCATAAAAGTAAGATAAAAAAGAAACAAAATAAATTCACTTCTCTTCTCCCTTCTAAACTTTATCTACGATCCCGCCTGCTCCTCCTCGCCCTCCCATTCGCCAATGATATTGCATTTTCCAACGTCACTCAGAGTATAGTACATTCCTTTTAGTTAATTATTTCCAAGAGATTCGTTAATTGTTTTGCAGTAACTCTTGAATCATGATTTTTATCAGACACAGACATTCATAACAATCATGAGAGATCTGTTAGCTGTGTTGACGACAAAGAAATCTTTCAATTGCCTGTAAAAGTTGCGCAAACAAAAGAGGAAACCTTTAGAAAATTTTTATTGCGCGATAATAAACTGGGAGAGAGAAACATTGTAATTGTGAATTGAGATTTCGTTGTCACAATTTGTCTCCCAAGATATCTTAGTTATTAGTTCACCAAAAAGACCAAAAATAATATACGACTTACACGTATATGATATCCCATAGATTAAAATTAACAGCAAGTAGAATGTTTAAACGTTTATCGGATGGTACTTGATCCTAATAGTCTAAGAATCCCTCACTATCTGTTTAAAAAAAAGGGGATATACACCCACTGAAAACCTTAGTTTAAACATCAAGAGTACGTATTGTATTGCCACGTCCTTGTGCTGTTGTCCGTAATTGCCATAGACTCGTTTTAGCAACGAATTACAACTTGTCTCTGTTATTAATTTAAAATCATTACCTTCTTGACAATAAGTAGATATACGATTAGCACAAGTGAACGAAAGTAAGCAACCCACGTAGCATTAGCATCTAGACTAAATCTTTGGTAAGCAAAGTTAAAATTGAAACAGGAATAAAAAGAATCATTAAAAGAATCCGGATGTTTCGCCAAAGAGAGCACTTGTTTTGTTAATAAAAGAGAACTCGATCTATTATGACGTAGATAAGAAACAAAAAGAAAAAAAGAGAAAAGGAAATGATAAAACAAATAAGAAAAAAGAATATCCTGTGACTGACACTTGCGTTAGGGTCCTTGTATGTCCGTAAGAATTTGTACGTCTCTGTCTGTCGGCCGTGTGTTTGTCAGTGTGTGCATTGCAGTACCACCGGCAGAGCGACCTGTACAAGAACACACTGAAGTACATGAACATGTGCTTCACGGGGATGTTCACCGTCGAGTGCATTATGAAGATCGCCGCGTTCGGCGTCAGGGTAAGAGCTCCATTCCCCACAAGAATAACCGATTACCTCCCACTATCCCTTCGCCCTTTACTCACTTATCGCCCCACACCCCTACTTTCCTCGTCTCTCCGCCAGCCAGCCGAGCTCTCGTGGCTTTTCTCATTCTCCCGAAGACAACTGCTGATTCTTCATTCGCTCCGCGCGTTAGTTTAGTCGATTTTTTAATCTTCTTCTAAAAGAAAGAAAGAAAAAAAAAAAGAAGAAAATAAAGTTGGAATGAGAAAAGTCACGGCTCTTGGCTCGCTGTTTCTCTCCAAACTGGTAAGTCTCGCTTCGTAGATGAAACATAGAGCGTAATAGCTTTAAAATAAGTCGCTAAACTAGGAACTGTTAAAAATGACAAAACGATAAGGTGTTTTTAAATTAAAAAGAATAATAACGAAACTTGCTAAAATCGCAAGAGACGTATAAACGTATATATATTTTAAAAAGAAACACACGTACACAAGCGTATAACGAGTGAATATGTGGGTGTCGAAAAAAAAAAGAAAGCGTGGAGAAATCGCATTAGAGCTTCGCGTGCGGTTCGAGGGTGAATAGTTTTTTTTTTTAAATGTGTATTATCACGCCATCGTGCGAAAACGGGTATTTTTTATTCGACGAGAAAATCAACATGATACACTGGAAATACTGAGCATATACAAAATACATTCATCCACACAAACATACCACACAAGAACTAAGCTACCCACTCAACATTCTATCGAATACACGCACACGTATGTGAAAGACAAAAATCTACATTTGAGCTTTCCACAAAAGTATTATCGTACACGTAATAATCTCTACTTTCTTTTTTTTTATCATGTTTCTTTTTACGTTTCTATCTCTTATCTTTCCGCTACCGTCTGAATTTCTTGACCATTCAAAGGGTCGTTCCGGGGGGAGGGTCGAAGAGAGCATCCTTTGCGGAAATGACCAGAGGAAACGGGCAAAACTAAGAATTACTTCGCATCGGATGAACCTCGTCTAGAAAACGGCTCAAGAAATTCAGAGAGCATCTTTCTGTCTCAGTTACTTATCTGTATCTCTCTCTTTCTCTCTCATTGTATCTGCTATCGATCTATGGCTATTTAGATTTTTTCTCCTTAATTTTCTCATTAACATGATTCTTCTGTCTTTCTTTTTTTTTTTTCAAGGTATTATCAGATTGAACATGACGTTTTTTTAGGATACTCAAGTTGAAAATGGCAAGCGCAAACAAAAGAGAAAAATGATATCGAAGAAGAAACCCTCGACGCCTCCGAATAATCCCCAATGCATTAGAGAACATAATCTGCCGATGCATGAGCATGAGTCACTTGCATGTGCCTTGATTTTTATTGATCCATGCATGCTTTTTATCAACACATGTACATATTTATAAATATTTATATATATTTATTATGATCACTTCGTGTGACGAATTTTGGTTTCAATGACAATGGAATCACGTGGGCAGATGGTTTTACGTTTGTTTTTGTCCTCGCATGCCTGAGCAGAAAAAAAAAACATTTTTTGTCTGTCGTCGATCGCCAGTACTTTGGGTCGATATAATTTATTATAATTTAAGTTTCTTTTTTAGAGAGAGAGATGGCTGAAGTCACCCGCATCTATTTACTATAATCTTTTTTGTTTTTAATGACTACTTAATTTATCGTTCAATTCTCTATTAGGCTCAGTAAGAAAGTAAATCATGTACTCACAATTAGGTAAATGCGAACAAACGTGTCACCGACATATAAAAAGCTTTGTTATTGCAAGCGTGGAAGCAGAACGCAAATTACTTAATTGTGAGGCCTGCAGCCCTTGCTGCTTCCGACAATGAGATTTTGTCTCGCATATTGTACAAAGGTGGTTCATACGATTCGCTTTTATTTCAATTAAGAGTTAAAGTTAAAAGCCAATTGAATGTGGCACTTTTTTTTTAAAAAAGATTCAATGAACAATTAAGAGGCACGCATATCGTATATGCGACAAAAGCCTAACAGCAATGAAAAGAAAAGAAACGAAACAAAACTAAATAACATTTAATTGATACCAAAAATGAAAAATAAGTAAAAACAGCCGAGTGTGTTACGTCTGTGTGTTGGGTGTATTTTGTAGTATCACGACGCGCCGCCAGTTCTATTGGACAGCTTGACCTACGTGAACTTGGTCGTCACCCTCCTTTTCTTCATTGAGTGCATCCTTAAACTCGTCGCCTTCGGATGCAAGGTACAAAAAAGCCTTTACTCATCACTCCACTCTTTCACACATCAATGTATTTTATCAAATAACGTCAACTGTTTATAAGAGAAAAGAAAAGTCTAATCTCTCATCTGGAATAGCGGTCAATTTTTTCACATACAATAAATTTAAAAAATGTCTTGCAAAATAACGTAGCTGTGCAGTAAACGTCACGCCGTAGCTGAGCAATTATAAACGAGTTAGCAAAATATATATAAAAAAATGTCGTGGCGAAAGAAGTTTTGTTTTCGATGTATATATACCCTTTGAATTGAGAAACAAACGAATTAAAGAAAAGAAAAAAAGTCAATAATTCTCATCTTCTGGATTTACGAGCAGGATATACACGCCGAGAAAAATGGAGGAATGCGATAAGAGATAAATAAGGTCGTCGCAACTTGTTTTTTTTTTTTCAAAGATTACATACGTAGACCGTGCACGAGGATTTGATGTTTTTGAACTTTTTTTTTGTACTAATTGAGATAATTATACGACGGGCTAAATAATTTATATTTTTTTTTTTTATCAAACTTAATTATTATCCTATGCATAGATGTCATAGTTTTTATTATACTTACATTAGATCTACGTATTAAATAGAGAAAAGCTAATTACGTACATATATATACATTTTTATTACTATGTCGTTTGCCGAGTATATTAGAAAAGCTTATTATCATATAAACTTTTTTCATACAAGGCTCGCGCGTTGATTAATCTTAATACTATATTTCTAGAATGCTTGCTAAGACCGGCATGCTCCCGTAGATATCTTATTATTATTATTATTATCATTATTATTTATTTATTTATCAATAGAAAAAATCCTTTCACTCGTATATATACTTAGTCAATCATTCGACGCCATCACCTTTTATATACTTACTATACGACCTCAAAGTATACGATTATAGCAGTATACCTCCTAAATATGCCTATTATATATATTTGACTCTTTGGCCACTACACGTTAGTTGAAAACGCACCAAGCTCACAATATATATAAATATATTGTCGCGCGATCACCGTTATATATATAATATTTTTTGTTCACTACGAGCGAAGGACACAAACAAGTTCTATTCGCTCTTGAAGTACACTTGAGCACACGCCTATATATGTATATGGAAGAAAAAATGTATACATACCACCGACGCGTCACACACACACGAAAAAGAAAAACACCCTATATAAATGACACTCGCATACATACACCGTTAAATGCCATTGCGTACTTTGCGGAGACACGGTAATATACGACGAATTAATAATTATGTTGTTTATACACGGATAACTAATATTAAATGAGGTACACTTTAATAAGTCAACTTAAATTTGCCGTTCAAGATGCTATATATTAATGTAGTCTTTGTTTTTTTTAAATTTTTTTTTGTTAATAAATAAACAAATATGTGTAGTGCTTCTCAGCGAATCAATTCGAAGCTTTTCCGCATTTTCACCGCAATGTTTTTTCCTTTCGAGTGATAAAATTCGAGTTTAAGTGTACATATCTATATACGAAGCCAGAGGCTCGCGGAAAAGCGCCGAACTGGTTCGACAGCTTCGACGATGCAAAAGCGACACGAACTAATAAACCATTCTCTGTTCCCGATGTAGAACTTCTTCAAGGATCCCTGGAACATTTTCGACTTCATCACGGTCATCGGTAGCATCGTGGACGCGCTAGTCATCGAATTCGGGGTATGTAAAGTCCGAGTGCGACCAGCGCTTTGAACATTCACTTTTGTCATTTAACTACGTAATCTAAGCAAATCACGTGCACATACTCGTTTGTCGCGCATAGCGTCCCCGTACGTTCATATCTAACTGTGTCCAACCACTGTGTGAACCCCCCGACCGCCACCATCACCGATAATCGCGCGGCCGATGCCCAGCCAAATTGAATTTCGCTGGGCAACCGCCTCGCCGCCTGCCATTCAGATTTACGAAATGAACCGAAAGGACTCGACCCGACCACGAAGATACGGAACGATCGATCTGCATTTTCATCATGATAATTAAGCATTTATCAGTGTCGTCGATAAATGGAAATGCGTTGTATCTCATTTCGCGATATATAGAGTCGACAGAAAAAATAAATGTAACAAAGACTTTTTTTACGAGAAAGCAATATACGGATCGAGCACTTTCGCGTCGTTTGGCGCATCTGGGCAGTCGAAGAGTCACAATATTGAAAAGTTTCTTCTTTTTATACCAGGATAGCATAGCGCGTATTTTTCAAAACGAGAAAGAGAACGTGCGACGGGTAAGTCGTTGGAGAGCATACGTGCAGATAGCGCCGTAGAATTTGTTACTATCTGAACGTTGATTTATATTTAACATATACATATATATATATATATATATAAATACAGAAAGGCAAGCCGCTTTAGTGGAAGCTGCAGTTCGCTGGCGCTCAGAAATTTTATATTACCTCCTCCGTTCCAATTATCAGTTCTATATCGAATTAGTTTTGATTTTTAGCAACCAGTATACTGAAGTCCTTATTATGTTTACTTCGAGCCTAATGTTTTTTACATATGTCGATGTTTTTACAGTTGATCATCTAGCTTTTCTGGCGGCTAAATGACCATAATTATTTTCGAACCTCTTAAGTGCGATTATTTTCTCCATATAGCGATACGTAGAAGTCGATCTGCATCGAAATTGTTTTATTTGAATCCTTTTCAATGGGTATTCTTTACTCATGTTTAGATTAGTTTATTGGTGTACAATGTTTTTTAATCAGTCATCCTTAATGAGTAATCCCTCATTGATATCCAGCGTAGAAATATATTTACCTCCATTAGTCGTACTTTGTTGCGATTTACGCTATCCATATTATAGGAACTATTGATGAAAACAGAAAGGTTTATCGAGTCGATCAAATCGTTTTGTATATATTTTACGAAAGAATAAAATTGCTACCTAATATCTAATCGTAAAGAGAAATAAAAAAAAAATATGAGCAGTGTTGCCAAAGCATTACACTAACACTTAAGACACACACTGCAAATGACACTTTAACAAAGTATAAGAAAAACAAAATTGTGTCTGTGTGAATATCTGTCATCTCAAATCTAAACAATTTTTTGTAAATGTAATTGTGTAAGAAATATTTTAATCGTACTACACTGCATTATTGTTCACATCACCCTCTGAATACTGAAATTTCACTAAATACCAATCAAGTTTCATAATATATTCAAATTGCAACTGTAAGTTAATGTATAGTTGAACTATAATGTATAGTTGAAATTTCATTAATTCAATTCTGGAGAGTAAATTTTTTAAATATTTTATGACGCATGTTATTGGCACACTAAATCACGTACATAATTCATTGTGTTTATAATCAAAATTAATTTTCGACTCAATCAAAAATTTTTCACTTTCTGTATCAGCACCTCGATTAGCACCCTCACGATTTAGACAAGATCCAAGCACAGTAGTGGCGCTTTACACATTACGCGATTTGTACATTTGCTTCATTTACATACTTCAGTGCATTTTGCACTTTAATTTTATGTTTTACACGAAATTGAATTCAATACCCACAGCGATTTTAAAACGGAAGTATTATTATGACGAGTATGATTCGTAAATACACAAAAGAAAAAAAATTAATTAACCTATCCGATTGAAATAACACTAATTGGTACATGTTTTGGGACAAAATTCAAACACACGTGGATTCCAAGGAAGTGAACCCCTTTGATAAGGGTAGAAAGGTGAGATACACGCTTAAATACTCCGCATAATGATGTACACTACACTTTATTTGTTGGTTTACATTTGTTTTTTTGTTTAATTATTGACAACATTTGTGTGAGTGTTATCGTGAATTTTGTGTCTCTGTTCTTCTCATTTGTTTAAAACTCAAACTTTTCCAATTTTCAATCATCGACATTTTTTGTTTATCTGCGCTTTTTGTCAGCACCTACACTTTCCTTGCAGTCCTGACGGATAATTACCTCTCAGCTAATAATTTTTTCTATTTTTCTTTTTTTATATATTTTTTTCCTTTTTACTTACTGTGTTCTACATTTGATGTTTCTCATCTTCTTTAATGTGTCATGTGGTATACTCTAGATCACAAAATTTACTCAACACACCAATTCCGCAGACGTAAGTTTTATGTCACCGACTTGGCAACACTGAAACTTTGCTTTTACAACTAACACGCTCTCGCGCTTTGCCAAAAGACAGGAAATATAATACGCTTTATCTCGATGTTTATATCTTTGAAAAAGTGAAATTTATAGACGCTTGAAGCATAATAAAATGAACTTTCGAACCTTTTTGTTGGCTACTAGAGAATATTGGATTGGAATTCTGTGGATTCTGAGTCTTTAACATTTCTGTGTGATTTATAGAATAGCGGATTTTGAAAATTGTTACAATATATAGTTCGTTAAGAAATGGTGTTACAAAATGTAGGTAGTAATTATATCAAATTTTACCATTTTGCAGTGAAATTTAGTTTTATTATGCAAGATTTTAGCGAAAAAGCAACGACAGAAATCAGTAGAAGTAGGTAGCACTTATAGTTCGATTCTGTTGTTGTTTTTCCTTGATCATGCAAAGAAGCGACGATTCTTCTTTTTTCATCCGAAATTAACAATGTAAATCTAAATTTCAAACAAAGTGTCGAAGCTTCAATCCTCTTATGTATGTCTATATTAAATAGATATATAAATGCTTATGTTTTGTATATGAAGCCATTCTCCTGCGTTATTTAATCTTAATATCTAAAATAGCATATCTTTTTTACATGACTTATATATTATTAAATCTTTTTGCATTAGGCTAAACAAATAGTAAAAAATCTTCGTGCATCAAAGAACTAACAATCATTTGTTATTATTCAAGTGACTTTTTGGTGCACGATAATTAATATGCCCATGTTGAAATCGCTATTTGTGTTAATATTACTTGTTTACAAAAAAAAAAAATAAAAAAAAAAAACAATAGTGAAATCGTCTGGACCGTGTGTTCTACTTGCGATCCTCGCTGGCTTCATTTATAAGGCTCAACAAATTGTTTTTATTTACCAATGGCCTTTTTGCGCATTTTTTTAATTGCTCGTGGTCAGTGTTGGAATTTTTCTACTGCCTCTTTTACTGTATACTTTACAAGCAAACATTATTTCAAGTTCAGCAGCAAACTAATGATTTCGGCGCAACTGTTGTTATTTACGCGCTTGAACACACGGTCCTGCGTTTTGTTTTTAATTTTAGTAAAAACCCGTATCAAATTTTGACAAGCAAATTTGATGGTACTTTTAGATCAGTCTATAAGTTCTACAAGTAGTCACTGTCCACGAAACTTTATTAAAAATAACAGCTTCCTCTATTGATAATTTATAAAAGATTTATTTTGTTCTATGCTTTATTAAAATTTGAATATTATTTTCAACTCTTCAATTGATTAAGTTCATTGAATCAAATATTATTTATTTTTTACTTTAAAAGTGTATATTCGCTAAATTAAATTTATCACTTAAATTTATTATTTTCGATTTGACTATAGAGATAAGGTACCTGAGCCTAATATGCCTACCCTAAGCGGAAACGGCCATCATTTTTGAACGGAGAAGAATTTTTTAACGTGTAACAACTCATTTTAAAGCTTATTATATCAGCTTTAAAATGAGCCCTC
>JAWWEN010000009.1:11576204-11612222 GCA_035582955.1 Sycophila texana | reverse complement strand
TTACTTTAATGTAATGTAACTATAATGTGCAATATATTGTATATTTTTACTCTGGTAATAAATAAATAATAAATAAATAAATTACCATGAGGGGGCGCAGCTATAGCGCGGGTCAATTCGAAATACCAGAACATGGCCATATTAGGCGCATGCCCATATTAGGCACAGGTACCTTATTTTGATTTAAAGCTTATAGTAATTGATTTTTCTTATGAACGTTACATATTGAGCATTAAATTATTTATCAAAAATGTTTCTATGAACTAGAAGAAGCTATTACCTCAGTTTTATTGAACAACTGTCGTTCCCGACAGTGTTTTAGTTACAGAAAAAAATCCGTATAGTCCTAAAGTTCAGTAGCTACTTTACCAATAAACAGTAGAAGGTTTACTCTTGAACCACCTAGTAAAGTTATCAGTATTAAAAAAAAATCGTTAAAAAAAGATCCCGAGAGAAGGCAGGCAGAGCTTTAAAAAGAAATGTTTGATAGCTCCGCACGAGCAAGAGTACGGTTCCCATATGGAAGGCGTGGCGTCGATCCTCGCTCGGAGCTGGGCGAGATCGGCGCGGATCGCTCGGGTCGTCTCGTTTGCACGGGCGGGGCCCCTTCTTTCGAATCGCCGGTGCTTCAGCAAATCCTGTGTTTAAGTGCAATTTTCTCTGCCCCCTGCAGGAGAACTTCATCAACGTCGGCTTCCTCAGGCTCTTTCGTGCCGCCAGGCTCATCAAGCTCCTCCGGCAGGGTTACACCATACGAATATTACTTTGGACCTTCGTACAATCGTTCAAGGTACGCTACTTTTCATCATTTATTTATTTAGTTTTTTTTTTACTTGCACTTATTTTTAAAACTGAACAAGTGACATTCGTTAGCACTCTTAACGAAAAAAGAAACTTCACTTTTTCCTGATCAAGAAATGTTTATTATAGTTGTTTGAGAATAGCACTTTTTTTCTTTGTAATCTTACAGTATCTGTTGGCAGTCCTAAAGACACAAATTGATGAGAAAATGTTTTATAATTATTGATTTGATGAACGACTTTTAACTTGTAAATTAAGTGAATTTTGTTAAATTAAAAATTTACACTTGTTCACAATTTAAAAAGAAAGGATAAGAAATACATTTAGAATAATGAAAATTGTTATTTAATGAAAATGTTATTAATTTATATATTTTCTATTTTAGGCTTTACCTTACGTATGTTTGCTAATAGCGATGCTCTTCTTCATTTACGCAATCATCGGTATGCAGGTAAGAATCTCAGACGAGCATGAGAGCGGTAAATTTAAAAAAAAAAAAAAAAAATGATCAGATAAAAAAGAAAAATCATAATTGCACGAAAATCATTTAGCCAACGTTCGGATGGGCAATAAAGAGAGAGAGAACAATGTGTAGAAGGCGGTGAATTGAGAATTTTGCAAGTTTTCAATTCGATAAACTAACTTACTAGTCACTTGAGATTGTTTAATCCCATCAGGTCTTTGGAAATCTGGCGAATGATCCAACGACGGCTATCGAATCACACAACAACTTTCAGTCCTTTTTTGGCGGTCTTATGTTGCTCTTTCGGTGAGTCGAGCAGCTGAACACTGGGCCATATCTTTTATGAAAGAATTTTTCTCGCTAAATTAAAGTACGAAATAGAAGAGCTTATGTTATTTTATATATCGCCCATTGATTTTTTATACAATTTTCTTTTAAGTAACTTTGCTTCATAGTTAAACACACAAGTTGTTTCTCTCCTTTTGATTATACATTTTCTTTATTTTTTATATACAATCCTCTACATTTGGATACTCTTTAGCCGACTCGTATACTATCTTATTTTTTTTTTTTATTTAGCAATGATGATTGACTGAATAGGCAGAACTTTACTCTTATATAATTATAAGTAAGTTTAGAAGGCATTATGAAAAGACAGAATTTTTGAGCGACAAGGGCGATTTAACATTATTTGATTCTTATTAATATTTTTTTGGTAAACAAAGAACGTTTGATATTATTAGTCATAGCTTGTGAACGTAGTATTAGAAGTAAGCTGCTCGACGAATTTTTTAGGTAATTTATTGAACTTTTTACATTAATTATTATATAACTCCCCCCCAGACCATTACAGTTACAGTATTTTTAGTTCGTATACTTTTTTTTTTATGTTCATGATAGTCAGTAGAGACAGTTTTTCATTATTTTTGTTCTTGATCTATTGATACCAAGTAAAGCAATTAGTGCTGATAGTAAACACCGCTAGTTGGCATAAATACATACAGTCAGTAGTAATTGGCCCAGCAAAAGAGAGAGCACGCGGTCTGATCAAGAGAAGCGACGTGAGAAAACACGAATAAAAGACACCATCCGATCATCGAGTCTAAATTTGAAAAATGTTAAAATAAAACAAAACAGATTTTTAAAAAAATATAAAAGAAAAAAAAAGAGAATAAAACAGAAATTCGAAACGCATTATCCGATCATCCACTCATTCTAATGGTGCTTTCGCTCTGTTTTCGCTGCGGCCATCTGCTTACTTTCGCTCAGGTGTTCGGTAACATCGCCTTGGTGGAGAAAACCCAGATGAACAAGAACAATAATTTTCAGAGTTTCATTCAAAGTCTGATGTTACTATTTCGGTAAGTGCTGCCTCCTCAAGACTCGATGTGCACGAAAGCTACTGCGGTTAACGCCGCAGCGCGTGGTATATATGTGTTCAACAATCTTCATGAATATACTTTTCAAAAAACAATCCTTTTTGGTCGTTAAAAGAAAAATTCGCGTCAATCGATTGAAGAGCCATTTAGTTTTCCTGCACACGTCGACACACGTAGATTAATTAATTAGATTACGAAGCAAGCCATGAAAGCGTCTGTTGCATCTCAGACACGATACACCGCAGTCATAATTTTTTGCGTTTTGTTCACGCAGTATTAATCAGCTTAAACGATTATCTATTCATTTTTTAACTTGCATATGTCGTTCTAAGATTGAGATATCGATGTAATTAAAGCTGCTAAACATTTTACACACAGTTCATCATCATCCAATGAATAAAATACATCACGCATGCAATGGATTGAGCTTCTAGAGCAACATCCTCGCTACGACCATTTCATGGCTTGCCTGATTAAACCACTGCACGGCTTTATAGCAAATCCCCTACCCGACATATTTCTTCTATAAAAGTTTGTTTTCGTTTCCATAGTCTTTGACATTGTTTATTATCCCTTATATATCGAATCTTTATAAGTAGCTTTGTAAACTGTAGCATTTTGAGTATAAAACCAACTCGTTACCTGAGTAACGAGTCTACTTGATTCAATATCTAAATTACACATTCTTTCAATTAATAATAAAAAAAAGAAAATATAAGAAAAGGGAAAAGTAAGAAGGGTTGGGTGAAAGATGAGGGTACAGGGCGATCGTACGTCTCGAGTAATGCAGAAAACGTGTGTCAGATGCGCGACGGGCGAGGCCTGGCCGAACATCATGCTGGCCTGCATAGCCGATCAGCAATGCGACTCCCACTCGAAGGAGGACAAGTGCGGCTCGAACCTCGCCTACGCCTACTTCGTCAGCTTCATCTTCTTCTGCTCGTTCCTCATGCTCAATCTCTTCGTCGCCGTCATCATGGACAACTTCGACTATTTGACGCGCGACTCCTCGATCCTCGGGGCCCATCACCTCGACGAGTTTGTGCGCATCTGGGCCGAGTACGATCCCAACGCCACAGGGAAGATCCACTACACCGAGATGTACGACATGCTGAAGAACATGGATCCGCCGCTGGGCTTCGGAAATAAGTGCCCGAATAGACTGGCCTACAAGAAGCTCATCAGGATGAACATGCCGGTCGACGTGGACGGCAAGGTCAACTTCACCACGACCTTATTCGCTCTGATCAGGGAAAATCTGAGCATTAAGATGAGGAACGGTAAGGGTGAATCTAGTTTTTTTTTGTTCTGTGTTTGAATTGTTTTGTTTACTTTTTTTTTGTATCTGTTTGCAGCTGACGAAATGGACCAAGCGGACGAGGAGTTGAGGGATACTATTAGGAACATTTGGCCTCTGCAGGCTAGAAAAATGTTGGATCTTCTGGTACCGAGAGCGGAAGGTATTGTTTACTTCTTAATTTCTTCAAAAGGTAAAGACTGCTATTTCTACCCTCTTTGGTTATTCGTTAGTTAACGTGATTTTTTTCAAGTAAGTGGAAATAGAAATAGAATCGTTTACCTTATATCGATGTCTTCCGATGAAATTTCATTGTTTAATCATTGCACTCCATTTTTTTTTAGATATTAAAAAGGGAAAGCTTACGGTGGGTAAGATATACGCCGGGCTGCTTATACTGGAGAGTTGGAAGACCACGAGGTTTGGTCAGAAAGAGTCGACTCAGGTGAGTTTTCTGACCTCGCTATCTTGACTTATTATTAACCGCGGTACTGATACGAACCCCCGAATTAATTAATGTTAATGAAGCAATTTGTTTCCAATGAACGCCAAAGATACTGTCTAATTTTCAAATTGAAACTCTTAGTTTACTCAGCCTTAGTACCCTCACTCGACCTACCAAAAAACAATTAAAAATCTAGTTTCTCATTGATAATCAATCATCTAGAGGAGACGAGAATTTGAAAATTAGAGAGAATGGAATCATGATGAAAGTTACATGTCAGAATGAGTGTTTGTCGTTGGCTTCTTCGTCGTAGGAGTTGACGGCCAGTGTGTGGAAAATGTGAATTTCGTTTAGCGAATCCAGGTGTTAAGCAGCAGCTTTTAGATAATTGTTTTTCATTACTTTTTTTTCTCCACTTTCTTTATTTGCCCATAAAGGTCTCCATTTCTCGAATCACTCATCCAATTGAGAGTACAAGCAAATTTCCAAAAGCTTGAAACGAAAAATTCTACCAAATCATTGGCAATATACCGTGCGCGCGAAATATTTATTCATTGCGCGCAGCAAAATGGAGACCAGGAGAACTTTTTTCTGTGCTCAGTAGTGCTAATATATAATTCTTGTGAAAGTGTTCCCCCAATCCAAATCTTAAAGAGAATTTGTTAGCTTAGTCGACATCGTCATTTCATCGAGTTCGTCACATTCATTTGTGATTGTCCTCTCGATCATTTAGATCAGCAACCAAAAAAAAAATCTCACGTGCCTGTTTTCATATCGCGCGGCGCGATTTTGATGAAGTGACGAAGCATCGGCTGCCCCTTTGACCGATGATCAAGCATTTGTGAATATATATGATTATTGTGACATTCGAGTTAGTCGAATTCTATTGTAGTAGAACGAAATTGATGTTATATCATATCCCAGAATTAAACAATGTTCGTATACTTTTTTCAATATAGTTATACATATAGTTTTCTTTCCAATTGTCGATATATCAATAGACCATTAGACATCTTATCAAGAATAATCGATCATATAGAATTTTTTAATTAGATCTCGATATAATACGTAGCTGAAACTTATTTACGTTTTTTTCTCGACTTTAATAAGTATATAAGAAAGAAATGCCAATATAGAATACCTATTACTATCTTAATTAGAATTTTTAGAGATATATATATCCGAACGAATGCAATAAATAAGTGAGAATAGTTTAAACGATATTTCCTAACTATTAGAAATCTTAGATAAATATATGAATTAGGAAAAATTTAGTAGGCACTTATAGAAGACTGAGTGTTGAGTGGTAAAATTTTTTTTATTGACTTTCATCTGTAACGAAGTACAATAATGCAATCTATGATTAAAAGTATTTATTTATACTATAAATAACTCGGCATCGCCGGGTCTTTAGAGAAATCTAGATATACTTATGGATAATGAACTTAGGCAATTAGATTTAACTTTGATAAGCACTATATTTGATTAATTTTTTTTTTTCTTAATTTCTATCTCAACAAGCTAAGTAATTAAATGAATAAAAAAAGATTAGCTATGAAAAAAAAACTACCCTTAACAGCAGGTTTACGAAGGAAGCTCTCAATCATCTGTTTATGGTTTTTTCTTTGTTTTACAGACCGATAACGAACTTATCGATAACGATAACGATAATGCCGGGCAAAGTGCTGCGGCCCAGGCGGTAGTACTTACTCTTTTCTCTTATTCTAATTCTTTTTTCAACACCATCATTGCTCATTATACTTTTTTTTTTCAATATCGCCTCATAACTATTGGTTACGCCTTTGAGCATCTTGTCATCCGTCATTCATGCCCATCCAATTGCTTCTGAAGACTTGTTTTTCTCTACTTCTCTATACTATCTACTTTTTCTGATTATGTACTTTTTACTCTACTCTAATTAATTATGTCATTTATTTTACTTAAAAAAGTTATATTATTTACTCGTTTATTATTAATTTATTATATTATACTTGCAGAGAAGAACTCGTCTTTCTGTTACTGCGCTAAAATTCTCTATATTTGTTTTGGTCATATCATTTGCGTTTTGATGTTATTCGAATTATAGTTTTCTCTGTGTACTTTGTGTTCGTTAAATTATCATTATAAATGTGTTATTATCATTTAGTTCAGTTATCCTAGTTTTGCAGACTATATCTTCAAACCCCTTAGTTCTGGCATCCAACATCATCATCTCTCTACTATTCTTCTTCTTTTTTTTTTTATTTTTCATTCGAAACATCGAGAGCAACGCAGTTGTCGATGTCTCACAACAAAGGGACAATTTATTGCAGGCCCGAACTTCAACATCGATAACTGCGCTTACTTATCATAGATTATTTTGCCTTTTCACGCATAGCATATTTTGTTTTTTTTTTTTTTGTTATATACCTTACTTAATAAAAAAAGAATTAGTTGAACGAACATAGAAACTTTTTTAATTAATTTAGTTATGTCTACTAAAGACAATAGAAGCTTAGATCTCTTAGTGCCAGATTGACCGATATAAACAAGACTTTATCTATAGGTTCTTACTTCATTTTTATTTTCAGAGCACGCACGATAATTTAGAACAAATATTTAAAGAATCTAGATCTTAGTAGAACGTCCAACCTCTCTGTATTCCGAAACAAAAACAGTCGACGCATCAGATTAATCATCATTATACCGAGTTTAAATAAATAAAAAAAGTAGAATTAAATGAAATAAAATGGTTAAATTATTATGCATCGTAACTGTGATTTTTATTCAATTGAATAAATTATTATACTTAATTATCGTAATCAATTATTAGGAAATACATAGAGATTGGATGTGTTTTTTAGACTTCGAAGGAGACGCCTCAAGCCTTCCCGACTGACGATGACTGAGAAAAAATTGGCGTTGAGGCGCCTTTTTCTGACGATGCTAATCCATAAGTCTAATATCTTATTACAACGCCTTAGAAATTAGAAACCCCGTTAAATAAATTGAGCGCAAATACTGTCGCGCGCAGCGATTTACATTAGGCAAATTGCCGGGCGAGTATTTGCGCGTCGGCTCGTATTCGTCGGCGCTCTAGAATGTAATAAATCGATGTATAAGTAAGAGAATACCTGCGCTTGAAGTAATCGCACATAATGCGTAATGAACGAGAAGCCCTTCTTTTAGAGGTACCTTCTATTTTGATGAAGATTCATATAGTACTCTGTCCTTTATATATAAATACCTCTTGATTTTTTTTTTATTTTGGTAACTACATAGCTCGCCTTTTGCCTCGAGAGATATATTATATCAAACGTTTTATAAATCCATTATTATACATTTTACTCTCTTCTTTTTTTATTATTTATTTCGTTATTTCCTAGGCACGATATTACGTGTTTTTTTTCTTGTATTTGTGACGTTTTTTTTTTTAATAGGAACGATTTCGCTTAGTTAGTGAAAATTTAGTCGGTCTTAGATCGAAGCTAGAGTAATTTTTTTATACATTAATCTCTTTTTCCTTGTGATTGTCTCTTGGATTGTAAGACACTTTTCTTCTTCTCACGATAGCATAGAGACATTTTTTACATTACGTAGTCCTAGTACGAGTCTTTTTTGACAATAAAATCTTTGCTCGAAGAATTCAGCATATCAGGGTAAACATTGAATTATCAAAATAGAAATGACTCAGTGATAAAGTTTTTTTTTTAATTAAACTCAATTATGGAAATTCCTCGAGCAAACAAATTTTTTAGACTCGTTACCGTAAAAATACATCACATAGAGTGGCATTTACTCTTAAATTTTTTACTTAAGCATCTTGTAGAATAGTTTTAAACTTATATATAATATAGAATAATTAGAATTTTTTCTCTTCTGCTTACGATTGTCTTGAAGCGTGTGTTAGACTGTACTTATGTCTTTATCCAATTAAACCTCTTCAATCCACCCCTTTTGTCTCTTTTTTTTCGTTTTTTTTTTTTATAAACGTTGAGATTCTTTCCAAAGACAATAAGAAAACATCGCCTTTTCTTATTGTCGTCGGCAAAGTGTAACGAATCCTCAATCTGAACAGTACACCAACGGCATGCTAGTTTGGTAAATGACAATAAAGTATATAAATAATCATTAATTTATAGAATGTAAAGGTAAAGAAAGGTATATTTCGTGTGATATTTTAAATTTTGTCCTCTATACTCCCTCAATTTAATTGGCTTGACAAAACATACTCCTCGTCTGTTGAAATTCACCTATTATCACTTGATAATCGCAAATCTCGATCGACGATTAACTTTTTTCCTCATTTTTTTACGAATTAAGACTGATTTTATATTGAAGGGTAAAAAGTTCATCGTCGATTCGTTTGCATTGCATGCTTTACCATATTACAAATATATATAATATCAATATAATACAAAAGTATATTGCAGTACTATTTAATTGTCCCGTAATATACTAAATTTTTTTTTTAAACCTAATGTAATTGTATCTAATTTTTCGACACCATCACGTGTGCCATAAGAGCAGCATCCAACCTAAAGGTGTACGCTATTAAACAAACATATACAGGCTTTATAAATACATAAATATAGATGTATAAACTTTTGTTCAAATAGAAATGTAATCAGCACCACTTCGCACGGCGAATAGTGTGCCTCAAAACTGATCATTAAATGTATAAACTCAACAAAAAAAATAGACACTAAAAAAGAATAAATTTACCGACAAGTCACTCGACGCGCGATCACTACTAACGTTTTTTTACCATCATAGTTTATACATACGAATTCAGCTTTAATTTTTTGCCACAGACAGCACAGATCTCGAAATACGATTAAATATATAAATATACTGACTGTCGAATTTTATCATGTGCATGTAATTTTTTATATCAATCTTTCTCATGATATTTGAAGACACTCTGCACTAATCCACCACGACACATTCTTTTCTGGCATGGTTTTTTACGAGCATATTAACTCTAATACAAGTCCAAAATTCAAAGATCTTAGTAAAGGTTTTGTCTGCTCTCGTGTGTATCCTCACTGTACATTATACAACGATCACACCTTCTTTGCCACTTATAAATAAAAAAAAAAAGAAAAACATCGCCGACGGAGCGGACAGCGAGAGTAGAAAAAACGATTACGACATAAAAGAAAAAAAGGTGGACGCCGAGAAAATGGATAACAGTGCGAGAGACGGGATCAGGAATAAGCCTGTATGTGCCTGTGTACGTATACGATATAAAAAAAGAGACACACAGATGGATTCTGCCGGCGCGCGAAATTTGAGCAAAATAATAATAAAAAAAAAAAAAATAGAAAATAACGAAAAGAAAAAAAAGATGGTTAACGAATAAAACGACGCGCGAAAGAGAAAGGCCAGTTAGGAGAGTCTGACCGTACGGGTGTTGTTTCGCTTCCAAATCGCACGATACAGCGCTCGACGTTCTTCGAGGCGCTGCTGGACGTCGCGGGGGTCAATCACACGAACAATCACCACCCTGCGGGCAGCCGGACCAACAGCCTCGAGCCGCCCGGCGCCCACGAGCCCAAGGACCTGCAGCACCATCGGGGCTCACGCGGCGGCGACGATGACGACGGCGCATTCGGCATTTTTGCGGCCGCCGAACAGAGGCGTCAGCGTAGCATCAGGTTCGTTGTCTTTTTCCTATATTTTCATTTTTTATTTCGTTTTATTTTATTTTATTTTATTCGTTAAAGTTTTATTTTTGCTATAGGATTTTTAAAAGTTGGTAAACTCGATGCAAACTGGATGCATTTTAAAAGGTGTCTTAAGAGAAATTTTAAATGTAATGGAAGATATAATTATTGTTTTTTTTTTGTTTCTTCATTCAACAAAGAGATTTAACGTTACTATTTCATGAAACTTTTAACAATTTTATTTCAAATAATTTCTTGAAATTTGTTATTTCAGTATAAACATCTTTTTATAATGGACTTTTGTACATAAAATGAATTATTGTAAAATAATTTGTATAAAAAGTATGATATTATGAGCAATGTAGTAATTTTTTATTTTTGAATATGTTTCAGGAACAAAAAGGTGAACTGGAAGGAGTCACAGCAGTACGATAAACTAGGGAGCAGCAGAGAGAGTAGCCAGGGAGGGGTAGGGCCGGTTGAAACCGTGATTATTAGTAACGGCACGGAGCCGGAGGAGCGCGGCCCCGAGCTCGAGCCGTTGCTGAACGAGGCCCCGTATAGGCCCAGGGCCGCCTATGACGAGTTTTGCCATCATCACCGGCTCCATCCGCGGCGCAATCGAAACCAATATCATCACTACTACGACACCTACTACTACGACAATAATCGTTACTATGATCAGTACCGGGACCCATACCGGGATGTATACCGGGATCAATACCGGGATCAATACCGGGATCAATATCGTCATCAATACCGACACCATCATCATCATCACCATCATCATCATCATCATCACGCTCACCACCGACCATCCTCGTATCATCATCGTCACCAATTCAACACCTACGCACCTCGATCCTCCATCCGTTACCGCAAGGTGTCAAGGCTCGGTTATCAATTACCAATTTATTTTTCAATAATCTTATAACTTGGCCATTTTATTGAAATTTTATTTTCAAATAATTCTTTACAATTTTTTTGAGTTCTTTTTTTTCTGATTTTTGTAATCTAGATCTTGGTTACTTTTTTTAAATGTTTTTTTTTTGTCAATGAACGCGAAAGATCAAAGCCCTGTCGAGTTTGGATCTTTTTACGTTTACGGGATAAAAGTTAACTGTAGTCACGAGGCGTGTTTTAGTTGCGTTTTTTTACTATTAGTGTATCCCAATAGTTGTAATATATTACGTAAATTTTGTTTTATTTTTGTTTTTTTTTTTCGTTTTTACCGCAGATTTTTGTAATTAAAGTAAAGATGTTTCGGTTCCTCTTAGAGGAATCTATCATTTAGATTACTCGATGTTTAAATAATATACGCGATATACTTTTCATCCCCATAGATACGTAAACATATCATAGATTTACAGAAAAATAGTTTTTTGTCGTTTTCAGAAATACAAGAGAGGCCCTAGATGTGTTACATTAGTAAACACCCCTGACACCTACTTCTCCATTACTCTAATAATCTCACTCCTCCGACCCATCATAGATGACGTTCTTTTTATATATATATCTTAGAAAGACATCGCGACTTAGATGATATATATCGCAAACACGTAATTCGACTTAGCAAACAACCCACCCTTCCCTAGCTGCTTTCAACATCCAGGAAAGAACTAGATTAACGTAACAATAATGTTGTATAACCATCTGTGTACGTGTAATTGTGTTGACGACATGAGCTAAAAAAACGAGCCGTCGTACGTCGGCAGCGCGAAAATAAGATATTCGGTAAGGTCGCGTCTTGTGGCCGGTAAGTACATAGCCCGTCCGAAGAATCAACTCTGAATGCTACCATAGAAGATCTCACGACTAACGACGACGACGACTACGGCGCTAAACGAATGAATATACTCAAAATTAAAACTTTAGACACTATATCGCAAAAAATCGCATGAGCATGCTTTTAAATTAACAAATTTTTTCATTTCTTGAGCATGAAGTAACTCTCTCAGTCGTATCTTCTTTTTGCAAGTTATTTACTGATTTCTCTTTCTTTCGATCGGTATAGATTCACATGAAAAAAATCTGATTTACATAGAACACTTTGTCAGTCTTTTCTCAGTTCTACAATCTACAAATTTTCAACCAGACTTCTTCCACGCTATTAAGCAGGCTGTTAGGATCCAATTTTTTTATCATCTACTTTACACATCAATAACTACATTATATTATACACTTCTAATTTTAAGAATAAGCTTATATAGTTATACAAAATTAATGTAAATAACAAACAACAAATTAACTCATTAACTGTGTAAATATATTATAATATTTAGTTCGTCTAAAACCTTGACTGAATAGAAACTTATAGTTTTAGTTGATAAAAAGGTTTGATCCACAATAATGTATTCTTATATTACAATACAATTCACGCAACTAAACAATTTGTACTGTGATAAAGAAGACACATATTTCCTGCAAGCATGGAAGAGATCTGTAAAAAAAAATTGAACACCTTAGCTCTGAATGTGATTAGTGAGCAAGTAGTTGGAACACGCTGAGTGGAGCTTGCACACAGGAGGCAGGCGGCCGGATTCGGGCCCGCGAGCCCGCTCCGACGCGCCAACACGCCGATCCATCGACAGAGGCAAAAGGCGTCCCGGCGAGGTTTAAAACCGCGCGCGCCGTCGAGCCCGACGACGCCCGATTTATTTGACGCCGAACGCGAGCTGCGCGCGAGTGTGTGACGATACTCGATTCCGCGCGTTTCTCATCAATATGTGTACATATGATACTTCCCGAGCGATCGATCTCGTCACACCGTTTTGTTTTTCTCTTTTTTTTTATAATTTTTTTTTTTTTATATCGAAAAATTTGATTTTGAGACGAATTTGTAACGAGCGAGCCGAATCGCGGCTGGTCGCGTGATTGTTTGGCGAGCCGCGCTAATGTTTGACTCTTTGCTGGATCCCCGTTTAGATGGACCTGCAGGACGTGGTGATCAGCGACTCGAGGGCCGGCAGTCTGGAAAGTCTCACGCACCTCGAGAGGCTGCATCCACATCACACCGCCGCTCATCCGGCTAGGCACTCCAGGTCTCCGAGCTTGAGGTGAATTTTTATATATTTTACTATTAATTTAAACAAAAAGAATTTGCTTTCATAAAAGTTTTTATTTTTATAATATTTTTTATTTTTGCAGAAATTTCTTTTATTTCAAGATAATGCACTATGAAAATTAATCATAATGCAATCTTGCTCTCGCCGTAATTGCACATGTTCAATTTATCTTTGTTTTTTAAAATTTTTGGATAGTGTTTAATTTACAACATCTAGTTCCATTAATTGAATTAATGCATATTAAATTGAAAACTATAAAAATTTGTATCATTATTAAGAATGTTATATCATAGAAATAATGCAAATTTTAAAGTTCATACTTTTGTATACATACTGAGTAGTAGATAAGACCGAGTACGGTCAGACGGCGAATAATGATACAAATTTCAATATAATTCTTTACGATTCAAAAATATCGTCAATTATGAAGAAAAAAAAATGATAAATTAGATATTTTTTATTTAATTCGTTTGATGAAAACAAATCTTTACTGTTTTTTTTTTGTTTATATAGGTCGCCATCGCCGAGGCAGCACAGGTACGATCATCGGGGCCAGCAGTACACCGATTCCAGCTACGGATTCAGCGACACGGTGAACAACGTCGTTGAGATCCAGAGGCACACGCATCATCCCCATTCATCGCACTACACGTACAGACCGCGCTACAGAGGTGCGTACCCGTAGTCGCCCGTCTATCCAAGTAAACAGACGCGCGACGCGGTAATTGCCAAACATTGGATCGATCTCGCGCTGCAAGTTAATGCTTCTCTTATATACCTTCACCAAAATGGATGTAAAATAAGTTACTTTGATCAGTCTATTATTTATCGAACTCCAGGCTACTTATATACCTTCATCACTCTTTATTTTTTTATGAACTTTATTTTCAAGCTCCCCAGAGTTTTTTGAGACTTGCAGCAAGAGTTGTAAAATCATTTGAATGTTGCTGTTAATAGATTATGCGCAACCAATGAAACAAGCTCAATGTGTCAATCGATGTAATAAGTTTTCTTCGTTCTGTTCTGTTATGCGCTACACAGACTATTACGACCACTGCGACTATTACGACGATGGTAATTCTATTCACCAAAGCATTTTTTCATATACTCTCTATCTATCTTTTTTTCTTTATCCTGCAAGAGCGGCTTTTTGCGATAACTTTCTCTATATCGTCTTTTTTTTTTGGTTTTATGATTTTGTTTTTTTGTTTAGTCGTAATCTTGTCACCACTCACAACATATACACACACTTGATTCTACATAGACACCTTAATTTAATAGTGAGATCACAATAAAATTCATCGTTCAGTCTCCCTGCTTTGTAAATGTGCAATGAACTCTACAAATTAGATATGTTACTTTTTTTAAATTGCTGGCGTGAGACTTGGCGATAATTTAAACATACACCAACTCGATAGTTTGTGTGTCAACACGGAATAATGTGATTTGCATTACCGTAGCAGTAGATCTGTTTAGACTACTTGCACGTAAAGCGGCAGATTAGTGTGCCGTATTTACATCGGCGATGTATCATTTTCGTAAAGACGTTGCTTGGTTGTAGTACATAACTTATATGGACTCACCTGGCACTAGTAGATAATGTCGAAGCATCAGTGTGAAATAGGCGTATAAAAAAATGTGTCAAAATATAATCTACGATACGTGCAGTTAATTAATTAATTTATTGAAAAGTAAATGATTTATTTAAAAAAATTTATATGTGTACATAATGCATATACAATTTTCGAGTCAATTTATACGTTTTATAATCTAAGATTAATATTTTGATACAAATAGAATAGTCTTTGGTATATACAACACGAGTTGCACGTAGTAATTCTTCAAGAAACTGAAAGAAAATTTTACGAGATTCATACACTTGTAGCTACTTTGTGAAATTGAAACAGACAAAAAAAGAAACAGTTTTTCGTGGAGTGAATTTTTTAAGCTTTGCAAGGCAGCAGTAGAATGAAGATATTTTCTATTTGATTATGCTTGAAAAATTTTATGATTTAACAGCCAAGTCTATGGAAACTAATCTAGCGAGTTCACTCTAAATATAAAATAATTTTTTTTTTTTAAACTCACGTCATCATTTTACAGTGTGAACTAGCCTAGATTCGTTTGTAAACTGATGCTAAGTATAGACTAAACTAGATACTTTGGTACAAGTAAAGTTTTTCTTTTGCAATGCAACAAGTATCGAGTGAAAAAATTATTTACGATAGATCTGATTTCTTGTAATACTTGTGTATGAAAAATTCGTGTAAAAAAAATCGTTCACGTATTTTCTTTACCTTTTGCTGTCGGTAGACGCCAAAAGCGAATTAAGATTTTTTGATTTTTGACATCTTTTTCCATTGTATCATAATTCTTATCATCCTTACATAGAAAGAAATCAATCAGTCCATCTGCTTTTTATACGTAAACTCGCTTTAGATATTGAGCCAAGCTTGTAATCGATTATTTAACGAAACTTCACTATACGAATCTATTTGACAGACTGTATTGCGTTATTATATATAAATATTAAACATGCTTATCAAACTATATTAAAAAAAACTGTATTTTTACATAAAAATGTTAAATCTACATTTATGAAAAAGAAAAATCGTAATTCGCCGTTGGGCCGATCTGCCCATCACGCCAACGCGCGTAAAATCACTCATACGATCTACTAATCCTCTTGGGGCACGTTGGTGCCGCGTTGGGCCCTAGGTCCTTGGAGCGCCTCGACGTCACCGGCTCGCTCGCCGAGTCCGTCGCACCGCATGGACCACATGG
Organism: Sycophila texana; assembly: GCA_035582955.1. Taxonomy (NCBI): domain Eukaryota; kingdom Metazoa; phylum Arthropoda; class Insecta; order Hymenoptera; family Eurytomidae; genus Sycophila; species Sycophila texana. The sequence continues at coordinate 11,596,340 of JAWWEN010000009.1, read as the reverse complement.
AGCACGGCCACCGCTACAACACGACGTCGCTGGAGCAGCGTTCGCGCTCGCCCTCGCCGATGACTGGCCGTCGCCCGGGCAGCATGGGCTCCCACCACTACCACCACCAGCCGCATCAGCACAGCTACCCGGTGCTGGTGACGAGGCGCACCGGCTACGGGCGCAGGCTGCCACCGACGCCGAACAAGCCGTCGACCCTGCAGCTGAAGGCGCCGGCGAACATCAACTTTCCGAAGCTGAACGCCTCGCCCACGCACGGGCCGCTGGCGGTGCAGGGGCCGCCGGCGCAGCCGCCTCCGGCCAACGGGCCGGCCTCGCAGGCGATCGTCGGCCCCGTGCCCGCTGGACCCGGCACGTGTCCGCTCAGCTTCGAACAAGCCGTCGCTATGGGCAGGGGCGGTCGTATGCTGCCCAGCCCTGTGCCCAACGGATACAAGCCGCAGGTTTGTTTTTTTTTTATCCTGCTTTCGTGTCCTTACTTACTTTATTTACTGTTTGTATAATGAAAGGAAAGAGTTGATTTGAAATGTTTTTACGTTTATAATTAATGTAATTTATTTTGTAAAAGTAAAAGGTAACTTATAAGTGATGTATTTTGCAGACGAAGCAGCGAGCGCCGCGTTCCAGGCACTCGGACAGCGACGACGACGACTGGTGCTAGCCCAGGTGGCACCCGGGACCACACTGCCATCCGCGAGCGCTACGCACCATCAAGTCCTCATCATCGTCCGTTTCGCTCTAAAGGCACCGCCCTACGTTCGCGTATCTGCTCTACACACACGTACACGCGCCCCATGTGATACACAGACAGAAATTGCGTAAATTACGACGACAATGAGGCGAGGTGGCTCGGTTTGGAGGAACGAAAGCGGAGAGCCGGCGATATTCCCGCTCTTTTTTTCCTCTGGCATACACCTTATAAATATAATTATATTATACATACGAGTGTAATGATGAACGAGATTAAAGCAGGCCCGTTCAGCGTCGCGGTTCGTATTTACTATTTAAAAAAAAAAAAGTATAGAAAATTTATTAAAGAGAGACGTGAGGGAGAAGTAAACGTCGTACGAAAAAATGAGAAAACCTCCGACGAGTTCTTTTTTCTATATAACGGAATGGGACTAGCTAATTATCCTAGAAATTTTATCACGAGCACGACCGGTTGTACATACACACGTTGATGAGAATTTTTTTTATTATATGGTATAACCGATAAAAAAAATCATTGAATTATTAAGAACAAGGGATGGATATTAATGATATCGACGTATTAAGTATAGCGACGCGTAAAAACTCTTTCATCGGAACGTGACACACAGTCGAGGTTTTTCATATTTTTTTCATTCTCGCTGAACGAATGAACTTATGTACCCAAACGTACTCGAATCTACACACGAACACGAACGCAAATCGACACTTACACGCGTAACAAAATGATACACAGAGTTGTAACATTACTCGGAACACGGTGTCACCCCCCTTTTTATACGGAATACAAAGATAAAATTTAAAATAATAAAAAAATATCGCAAAACTCATTGCTGAAGAAAGTAAAAAGAGTCGGGGATGCGTCTCTGGTTAGCTTTTTAGGAGCCTAGTACGACTGCAAATTTAGCGTTGCATTTCTCGCGTTCCTTCCGAACTGCCAAAATTATCAAACGTATAATAGAGAAAAAAAATATACGAGTCGAGATGTTAAACGTGAGAGAAAGAGCGTGTACGAGCGAGTCCACTGCAAGAGTAAATGATATAAAAAAAATAATACGAACATACAACAAATTATATAAGGAAATATAACGGATCGAGCCTTTGAATGGAGAAACGGACTGATATATTAACAAAAAAATTAATAATAAATAAAAAAATGAAGCCACCTTGTAAGAAAAAATAATGCGGCGAGAGCACGATTATAATCAACGCTATAACTTAACTCGCGAGGTTTAAAGACACGAGGAAAGTCTGAGAAATATTTAAATAAATAAATATTTAAATAAGAAATAAATAATATTCCATCAACGAGCATGTACCGAGTTGTAGAGGCTAGTCGTAGGAGGCCGATATCGCGATTTTCTTGGGGGGAAGTGCGCGAGAGCCGTAAGAATGAAGCCACGAGAACGCGACTACATTCAGGAGCCAGGATCGTGGTGAACGATGAGTCAGTGAGAGATGTATAAAAAAAATATTAAATTAATATATACAAATATTATAATCGAATGAAACGATCGTAGATTGCACTCTTTTGCCACGATTCTCGGCACCCCTTTTAAGGAACACTTTGTATGTTGATGATTACCAAATACCGACTTTATTGTTATGCTTGCTAAATATTATTGAAAAAAAAATTATTAATGTAACGATGTAATTATTATTGCGGTAATTACAGTGAGAATAAATAAATACGGAGATATGGTGATGAGAAGATCTTGTCCAGAGCGGACGAGGCTATTGAATAATTGAATGTTTCTTTTATAAGCAGATATATATTCCATAGCAATGTTTTTAATATTATACATTTAAAAGTAACGTTCATTTTTATTATACGAATTCAAATTTTAAATGATTTGTTGCAGTAGTTTTAATAATAATTTGCGTGCAGTATATCGTATTATACATTGTAATTAATTATACATTTGTTCTTCTCTGCGTATTGTTTCGTGTATTGTTTATCAATTGTTTTAATAATTGTTATTATTGTCGAAATAGATAAAGCTATTTAAAAAAAAAAATAACAAATCGAGTTGTGTTCGGTAACCAATCCGAACGCTTTTACTTTTCGTCGTTCCATCCGGAAAGCAAAAAGAAAAAGATAAAAAAAATACGTCACGCCAAATACATTTTATATTATTCTCATTAATTGAATTTAAATACATTACATAACTGCCAATGTGAATGAAGTGTTTGAATGACGAGATAACGAAATAAAAAAGGGATAGATGGAAACAGAAAAGTAAGCAAAGACGACAGGAGACACGATAGGAAAGTATCCGTATAAAAAAATAAAGTACGTGGTATATAAATTGTATGCGAGCGTTTATCAATTACTGGATTATTCTAACGGTAAAACGAAGAAAAAAATAATATAAACGTGTGTTAATTGTGAACGCATTGATTGATATCATTCGTAAATAGTATTCATAAATGTAGATCGAAATATTAGAGCTTACTATTCGCTTCCTTTCGACACTGTTTTCACCACGACGTTTCAATTCCGTTTTTTTTTTCGTTTAGCCGACGACAAAAGCAAAAGAAAAATATCTATCAACTCATTCCTCCAAACGTACTCGACAAAAAAAAAAGAAAAGAAAAAACTACCTTAGCTCGCCTTTTACGATTTGATCGACGTTAATCTCAATTATCCGTAGCATATTCTCACGTTGACTTGACAAAACAAATGGTTGTGCGAATTCATATATAATTTCGTTTAGGAAAAAAGAATATGGAGAAAGGGATACGGTGAAAAATTTAAGAGTCGTCGCGTCGCTTGAGGTGTAAGATATTTTATTATTTGTCAAAATGAAAAAAAGATTGATAAAAAATGAAACGTGAAAAAAAAGTAGGATTTATAAAAATCCGACGAAACCGAAAAAGCCTCGAGAGGATTTTGCGTCTTATTAATCGGGATCGCGTGGTTTCTTCCCTTAAGTGCTTTAAACAAAACTCAATCGTGTATCTCGTATTGAAGTATATCGTCCGCGTTACTAGAACTTTTAAAAGAGTGAGCGCACTGGACTTCGTCGATTTCGCGGGTTAAGAAAAAAAAAACGATCGGAAAATACGTATAATAATTATTAATAAAATAAAAGAAAAAGGATAATCCTCGTCTCCTTTTGAGGAAATAAAAAAATGTATAAGAGTAAAGTAAAAGTAAATCTTCTAGAATCCACGAAGAGTAAAAGTGCGCATCAGCTACATAAAGTTGAAAATGTATTTAAATGAGAAAAAAAAATTGATCGCGAGAATTTAAATAAAAAAAAAGTAAGATTTAGTAGGTTTAATCGTATTATCATATAATGTTTTTCTGTGATAAATCCGATCATAATAAATATAATTAAAATAAAATAAATGAGGATGACGCAAGAGTGAACAAAAAAAATCTTAGCGATATAAACTTAGTGGACTCAATCCTGTCCGCGCGGACGTTTATAAGTATAAATATTAATTACAGCCCCGAAATGTGTTTGTATATGCTGTCGAAATTTAAGCGTCACCTGTATATCCCGCTAACGGATGTAGATTTAAAAAGAAACGAGTGTCGCACCGAAACTATAGATAAGGAATTAAAAAAAAGGAGTAATGTTACGAACATAGCGGGACAGTCTCGTTAATTCGAGTCAAGATCGTGACGCGAAGGGATACGAAGAATCGCCGTGAAATCGCGTGGTAGCCAATCTTCATTTCGACACATTCTTATAGGCTTTAACTCGAATCTCGGGGGACGAAACGCTAATCGCGCGACCAACTTCTCCGAAATGCAAAAAAAAAAAAAAAAAAATCGAAGGAACAAGAATGAAAGAAGGAGAGATCGACGTGAGATGTTTCCATTAAAGGTTGTTGAACAATTATTTAATCGGTATATAATAAATTCATATTCTAGCGTTAATTTCATTATACTGTAATATAATAAGTTGATTGATGAAAAGAAAAATACGTAATTTTAACTGTTGAGATTGAAATGTTATCGCGTTTATTTCGTTCACCTGTTTGAGTATGCATCCTTCTTTCACTTCTAAAAAAAAATAAAAATAGATACTGTTGATCAATAAAGAAATATGTGGCCAAACGTTGAAAGATATATAAAAAAAAAGTTGATGATAATAATATTAAATATTTACGTATTTAAAATTTCAACAATATTCGAGGCACGGAAAAAGGTCAGCCAGTGGGAGGGACTTTGAGAAGCATAAAAAAAACTAAATAAATAAAAATAAAATAAAATAATAAACTGCATTACTACCCAAACTCGCCAATTCGTTAAGTCGATCATTTGTAGGTCTTCATTACTCGTAACCTAATAAAAGTGACGCGTGCAATGATGTAATTATACGTTCGTAAAGCTCGAAAAAAAAAATTTAAGTGTATAAAAAAATAAATAAAAGTGAAAATTATTATAAAATAACGAAAAAACTCCATTTAAGTGACGAGTGTACGATAACAATGCGATTATAAAAATTTTTCTACTTATCTATACATGTTGCGCATTAAAAATACAATAACACGAATTACATGACACGCATGAACATTTTAAAAAAAAAAAAAAAAGAAAAAGCATTTAATAAACGCGCCGCTCGATTTTCCTCGCCTCGGCGGCTTTAATTTAATCTCGAACAAACAAGTAAAAAAAATGAAAACATGAGCATAAAAAGAAAAAAAATGAACAATGTAAAGAATTGTAAAACGCATCAGCCGAATCGAATCGAGGGAAAATTTGGCCGCACACACATTTAACATTTACGCATGACAGGAAAGGGAATTAATTATACGAGGATCGCTCACGCCCGAGCGCACACTCAATTGCATATATACCATTGTGTAATCGACTTATTAAGTGGTTTGCGTTTTAGTCCGAGAACCGAGGAGACGACACGAGAAATTAACGTCTACACAATAATTCAAGTGAACACGAAAAAAAAATAAGTAATACAAACAATAAAAAAAAACTTTAAGAAATGAGATAAAATAACCCCGTCGATAATAAAAAAAAGAAAAATTGAAGTATAATTAAAATACTAATTATATGAAAAAAAAAAATGAAAAAAAATGTATTCCACTACGTCACTAGACCTCTTGGGCCGACAACACGGCGGCGGCTCTACTAGAGTTTCATACTTTTGCAAATAATAATCTAACTCGTCGACACTTCGATATAACCTCTAAACTTAATTATAATCCGAATGAGAAAATTAATGTTTTTTATTAAAAAAATATCAGTGTTCTTTTTGATGATGAGCGCGATGTGAATGTTCTTGGCGCAAGGGTATGTTTGAGAAGCCAATGGGTAAGGAATAAATAAATATAGTGAGAATTAAAAAAAAAAAAAAAAACAAAACGAATGTGAGAGTTTAGATAAAAAAAAATCCAGTCTTAAGTAGCTTGTGTGCAATATTTAAAGGAGAAGTGGAAATGTACCTAGATAGATACGTCTTGTTAAACCTTTTTCGCTTATATCGTTTAAATACATATATTGAAAAAATTATCTTTCAGTTTGTTATTTTTTTTACACAAATCAACTGTGTTCAATGTTACCTTGTGATTATCTATATCCATTGATGTTTTTCAGTTTTATTGAATGTTCGAATTTTTGTGACTACCTATGCGTTGTACCGTTAATTAATTTTTGTGCTTCATTCATTTCAAATTTTATTATTATTTCAAGAAAATCTGTGCCTAAATTAACGATTTGTTAAACTTTTATTTTATAATTATCTTAAGTAATCAAACTCTACATTTTACTTAAAATAATTTAATGATTTGTGAATTTCTTTCACGCATTAAATCCACCGGAGAATTTCTTCAAACGGATTAACGATAGAAGCGAAACGGTTCCATAGGGCGAATTGCATTTGCATCACAACGAAACGTTGGAATCACTTTAGACAATGACTAAATATATTACGCAGACACGTCGGCGACACGGCCGCAAATCTCGTGCGAATGAACCAATTTGTTGCTTGTCCACTGTGAGAGTCTGACGAATATATACACACGAAACAAATTTATTCGTCTCCGTAGCACCGAGATCCAGCGTAGATAGAGAGAGGAGAAAAAAAAACTTAAAAATATTGACTGAGGACGCGACTGCTTCGGAGACTCACGACTCGTTGTTACAAAAAACCTTATAAATAATTATAAATAAATAATTTGACGATGCGAGACACACGGAGTACATGCGAGAGGGGTATACTGTCGTAACGAGGCTATCATCAATCGAGTTGATCTAGCCGCTGGAAGCTTTAAACTTCGAAAAGATTGTTTCGGCGAAATTGTTCGGATGTGCAAAGTGTGTGCGTGATTGTGGAACGAAGTTAAAAAAAAAAGAGGCTCAGACTGCAAGCTGCTCGAAAAAAAAGCTCGGTTATATCGGCACATACGCGTTTATATTGTATTGTTATTCTTTGAAAATTCTAAAACAATATGAAATAGATATTAAAATGTCGAGGGATCGTTTAAATTGAAACGAAATAAAGTCCCGATTGGATATTAATAATATCGTAAATTTATCCGATTCGACCGCGAATGCATGAACGTCGAAAAAACTTTCGAACAGTTTACCGTCTGGCCTCGACGTCACTGTGTAAACTTATTGTATTATATTACTTACTGTATGTATATAAATACCACAAGATTCGTTTTTTCTTTGTCTAAAACAAATAACAAGAAAGATTGTACCTTTATATATACTATACATACACATAAAATTAATTATAAATACAAAATACAAGAATTAAATGATAACGAAAAAAAAAAATGAATTACGATTATTAATTAAGATGTATAGGAGAAAATCGGACAATGATGCGCGCGCGAAAAAAAAAAAAGATAAATCGACGATGCAATCGGACGAGATTATAAATATATACATAAACAAAAAATTGCAATTTAAAATGACACTAATTAATGAATAAAAAAAAAGTAAAAACACGACGCGCGACGTCACTGGCGCTCCGCCACTGTAGTTTGAAAATTACATTAATTAATAAAAAAAAAAAAGGAATAAAACAAGCTGCCGCGAGCGAGAGAACGAGAGAGTGTAAAAGAGAAAAAAAAAACTAACAAACGAATCATTTGTCACTTTTTTTACGGCGAAAGCGAGTACGTGCGTTGTTGTAATAAAGGCTACGCGATTCGCATCTCCGCGACACGACTGTATAATCCTTAAATTCTTAGCGCTATACTTAATATTAATGTACCACATTGTAATTCGCTCGCGTGGGGGTATAAGGAAACGACGTGGCGGACGCGATAAAAAAAAAGTAGAAAGAGAGAGACAGAGAAATTAAATAAATTAAAGATTTAACGAAGGGGGGTAGGGGGTGAAGGTGAACACAAAAAGTATACACTGGGAGCGCAGTGACGTCGCGCAGGTTTCGAGCTTTTCCCGCGACTTCGTTACGTTTCGTATAAATAAATATATATACATACGTATGAATTTACGTGTGCGTCTGCGAATCTGTGCGTATATTATTAATGAAGGAGAGTCATATATGGAGGTGGAGCAAAAATTTACGCATCGGGAGGCAAGGCAGCGGCAACAATGACGTAGAGAGAGAGAAAAAATTGAAAGGAGAAAACTTAACGAGAATCGAGAATCGTGCGTGTGTGCAATTTTAGTCTGCGTAGTAATCGTTTTTTTTTTTCCGCGAGGATGATGCAGAGCCAATGAAGTATGAAAAAAAGTGCGATTTTTTCGAGGGGTATAAATCGCGCTTTATAAATACTATTTACGACGATTCGTATAAGCTCTGAGGATGCGTGTGCGTGCCGATGCAAACGATTGCATTATTACTTATGTATTACGCACTAATGGGACAAGAAAAAAATACCTATACCTTATACACACTTATATATATACATATATTATGTGTATATATGTATATATATACACACACACACTTACGTATATACATACATATACATAAGGAACATTATAAATACAAATCTAGTTAGTTCAATTTGCAAACCTAGTATGTATCGTCGCTTCAAAATGCCCAATCATTACTCGCAGAATTCAAACCAAACAACCGATTTCAAGTTCATTCTTTTTTTAAGGAGAAAAATAAAATAATGTATTAAAAAAATAATTGCCTGCCTGCGTTTAATTATTTTTTTCCTATATTGTCATCCATGTAGAACTTTATCTATAATTTTAATTAAACTAGAATACTTTGTTTATAAATTACAACTAATGGAAGAGCAAATTGGTTTCCTAATGTAATTAGTTTTAGTTTTTATGTTTTTTTTTTTACTTTTTTTAACTATATTAAAATTAAGATGGAAATTAAGTGGATCACTTACAGCACCAGAATTGAAATTACCCTGAATTTTTTTTACTATAGAGCATAAGAGGATTATTAGTTAACAACAAGAACCCAGTAGTTGCTTAGTGAAAACTATATAAACTCACGCATATATATATAGGTATATATTATGTAGAAAAATTAAATGGTTACATGCAATGGTTAATTCAATTTGATATAAATGAAATATTTAGAAAATATTTTATTAAAAGTATACATTTATACAACTTCTAAACACCTTGTATTTAGCATAAATATAAACATATTTAAAAATTCATATAAAACAATTAACAAAAATATTACAGTTTATAAAAATAAATTTCCCTGCTCTTTTACTCTGTTACACCATTGTCACCGTGAATATACATAAAATATTAGAGGATAATATTGTTACAGTTTAGATAATTGTTCAGCTTGATAAACTACATCATTTTCCAAATAATGTTTTATTTCTTCTGATGAAAATTTGTACTCATTTAAGATTTCTAATGTGTGTTCTCCAATCTTAATATTGCAACTTTTTTCTGAACAGGATACACCGGGTGTTCTAGAAAGTTTTGGAGCTGGTCTAGGCACAATTAAATTGTCTTTACTCATTGTAAAGGATCCCTGAGCTTGATTGTGTTTGTGAGTAGCAACCTTGTCAAACGTTAAAACTGGTGTTACACAAGCATCTGTATCATCAAATATTTTACACCATTCAGTTTGAGTTTTGTTCTTGAAAATTTTTGTTAACTTTGCTCTACCTTCTTCAAAATCTTCCACGTGTGGTATTTCATTTTCAGAGACACCAAGTTTATCTAAAAAAACAGCATAAAATTGTGGTTCTAAAGCACCCACAGCCATGTATTTTCCATCTTTAGTTTCATATGTATCATAAAAATGTGTTCCTGTGTCTAATCTAAAATGAAATAGAATTATGAAATGTACAATTTCTTAAAAAAAAATATTTTTTGTTATTACTATGTATTAACATATTGAAACAACTTACATATTTTTTCCTCTTGGTTGATCCCAAAGTCCTAATATATTTTTTGATTTATAAAACCAACTTCCTACATAAGCTGCTCCTTCGACCATAGAAGCATCGATCACTTGACCTTTCTTGCTTTGACTTCTCTCAAGCAAGGCCATTACAATACCAAATGCACACATTAAACCACCTCCAGCAAAGTCAGCAGCAAAATTTGATGGTGGTATAGGCTTTTCTTTGAATCTTCCAAAAAGAGACAACATACCTAAAATAATAAAATATTTAATTTTCACGTAGAATGTTTTTTAGTTTTTAATTAAAGATAATTTTTACATATGCAGTATTTAAAATAAATTCAGTGTGTAACCTGATAAGCCAAGGAAATTTATATCGTGACCAGCCATTTTAGAATAAGGACCATCTTGTCCATAACCAGTCAATCTGGCATAAATTAATTTTTCATTTGATTTCATAAGATCTACAGGTCCCAATTTTAATTTTTCCATTACACCTACAAATATTATAAATTTCATTAATCATTAACATTATTAAATATTTTATTTTAATTTTGTATAATAAATTAGTGGACTTTACCTTTTCTATAAGGATCTATTATAACATCACATTCATTACTTAATTTTTTAAAAATACTAACACCTTGTTCAGTCTTTAAATTTATAGCTATTGACCTTTTTCCATTGCCTAGAGAATCCATTTGTGCTGCATTTGGCTAAAATAGTTGATTAAGTGATTAAAAATTAATATTTCTAACTAAACATTTTTATTTATAAAATCAAAAGAATGTGACTTACTCTATCAACACGTATTACTGATGCTCCAAAATCTGCTAATAGCATACCACAAAAAGGAGCTGGAGCTAATCCAGCCAATTCTATTACTTTTATTCCTTTTAAAGCCATGGTTTCTTTTATATTATTAACTAATACACATATAAACACAATCTAAATAAGAAAATCTGAAAGATATAAAAATTTAAAAAATTTTAATCTATTGAAGTATTTCAAAAACGGAGTGACTATTCACACAAAAAATCTATGTAAATAAGTGGATTTAAGGACTCAGACACATGCATTTAGATTTACGTGTATACAAGCCTTACAAAAACGTATTTATGTGGATATTTGGATTTTCGGGTTATTGAAAAATGCTTATATTCACGTATTTACATGGATTTTTCGTGCGAATAGCCCCAGTCTTTAAAAAATGTTGTTTCCAAATGCAATTTATTGTTATATAAAGTAATAATTATGTGAATTTGAACAAATTAGGGATAAAATGGTAATAGTGTAAACAATAAACAATAACATTTCACGGTCAAACAAGTCTTTCGGGCATTCTGATGAATACGTCCTGTGTAAAAATGACAATAATTTTGAAAAATATCCAACAAGTGTATAAGTAAAGTCAAAGAATATGTCAAACATTTAATTTACCTTCACAGAAAAAAAAGATAAAACCTTGTGTGTGCCTTAGGCAAGTCTTATCATTTTCCGATTCAGTGCATCCAACTCCATGCACGTTATGTATATGTCACGGCAATTGCCGAGTCATTTGATCAGCTATTCGGTTTTCATTGCTAAAGACTAAAATAAAAAAGCATTGATATGTAAACATTCCGGCAGTCGAGTAGAATACTTGCAGCAGACTCTCTGTCATCATCCGTTAAGCAACGGCTCGCATTGTGCTTTACTCCAGACCTCGTAACGTCTGCTTTTCACTGCATCCGAGAATCGGTGCACTTCAACGCCATATTAGTTCAGTTCGCCAAGAATTGTCGCTGCATGGATCGGTTATTCGCCATAATTGGCTCACAACAATGCGAATGCTTGCCGCGAAATCGGAGCCGAGCTCAGATGGCGTTGTAGCTGGAGCGTTTAGAGCGGTCTTACAAAAAATGATTCTTGATATCTTACAAATTTCGAATAAAAATAAAAGTTTCATTGACTAAAAAATGTACAGGTGAGAGTTTCTCCATTTTTAAACTGAAAAAAAAAAAAACGTAAATTAGTATAAGAATGAATCGAAAGATAAAACTATAAAGCCAAGCGCCGCTTGAACCAGGGAAACTCTACATCTCTGGTAGAACCTATGCTTTTCTGACGCTCGCAGCGCCCCTGCAGGAGGGTCTCGCCAAATCCTCGTCACTCGTTCGTTCGGAATTCGCAATTTCTGCAGCGGAAATTCACCAAAGGCAGACGGAACGACAACGTCGTGTCTATAGCGTGTGCCTGTGTGATTCGCCATTTCGCGTTCACGTTCGCACACTCGCCAAGTATAAGTAATAGAGAAGCTGCGCCCGCACTCCGCAGAGACAAGGCAAGGCATCCACGCGAGAGTGTGTGTTATTGTCGCGCGCACACCAACTCGGACCGGGGGTGCCGTATTTGTCGGGGCACGGCCGATTTTTCCAACGTCGCTCAGTCACTCTGTGCGCGCGCGCCTGACCAGTCGCCCTCTCGAAGTCCGACCACACCGAGATCGTCGCTCGGCCTCAGTGACTCAGTCCACCGTCAAACTCCGAGATAGCAACGAGACCGAGAAGTGAGGAGTATAGTCGGCGCGAAAAGGCGTTCGAGGACACACATACACGCCCTCCTGCCCCCCCCCCCTTCGTCGTCACGGCCGTGTGCGAGAGAACACACTCAAAGGGAGAGCCGAGAGAACAGAGAGACTGCGCGGGAGAGCCATTTTTTTCCGTCGACGATTTCCCGAGGCGTCGCCATATATCGTATATAGGCATTAGGCGCCATATAGCCGCACGTGAGCGCGTCGAGGCAAGGCCCAGGCGCAGCTGTGTGTGGACCGGGCGCTGCGAGCGGCACGGCAACCGAGCGAGGCTGCAGCCCGTAGTGCGAACTATGCGCTAGAGGTGCTGGCACGCGACGACGGAATGCAGCTGGCGAAGTAAAGGGCGATTCGAAATAAACGAGAGCACATCGGCCGTACAGCGGAGCGCCTCGCAACGCCACGAGAGCCCAGGGGACTCGCCTCCTCATCATAGTCAACGGTCGAGTCGACGGAGCGCCCCACCGCGCGCACGCACACACACACACACATACACACACACCGGCTTATCGATCAAGGAGGAGGTGCTCGTCGCACACGCCGAGGGACTAAAGCACGCGCTTCTTCACTCGCTCCCCCCCGTGCCGACCTCGCAACGGACGGGCGCTTGCACATTTTGCGCAATAACATAGCAGCCGAGCCGAGACGTCGTTAGTGTTGCCGATAGCGCTGGAGCCGACGTTTAAAATGGCCCCCGAAATGATAAACAAGAACCGGATGATGGTGTTCAAGAACAAAGGGAAGGACCAGGATGTGAGTATATATCGCACTGTGATCTTTCATATTTTGCGCTGCAGAGCGTAGTTTGCTTGTCTTGTACTTGTTTTTTTTTTTTTTTTTTTTTTAATTGGTATACAGAGAGGAAGTAAGTACGAGGTGAGTCGCATGAGAGCCAGGTGCCTGCTGTGTCGGAGGGGGCCGTTGGCGAAGGGCCGCAGCTCGTGCCTCTCTCGGCCGACGGTTTCCAAGGCGTGCGTGACTCTTTAGATGTGAGCGCGAGCGAGATGGAAATATGCGAAGGAACGAAAGACAGATCGAAAGAGAAAGAGCGAGAAAGAGAGCAGGTGGAAGTCCAGAGACGAGTGCGAGAGAGAGGGATGATTGCTCGACGCTACGCCGAGGCGTGCGAGGCTTGGGACAGCGGGAGAGAGAAAGAGTGAGAAAGAGAGAGAGAGAGAGAGGGGGAGGAGATGGAGATGGAGAATATTTCAGCACGGATGCTCGTTACGGCACGCATCTTCCGCTGCTAGACGTTTCTTTCTCCCTCTCTTTCTGTCTCCGTTGCTATCTCTCTCCCTCTCTCTCTTTCAGCACGACCCGACCACGTTTACGAGGCTCTATAGCCCCCGGAACCTTGGCTTTCTTTTTGCCACCGTGTACACCTTTCCCCTGGCCGGGTGTGCTAGATATATACGCTTACGCTTCGACGTACTCGTCGAGAGCCGTATTTTGCGCACTTGCGCCGATGGAGTATGCTCGAATAGCTTTTTTGAATTTCGATCCGCTAAAGGATGGCGCGTAGGTGCGTATATAGGTATTGTATTGTAGGTATATATGCACCTACACGCTTGTGGGATCAATTTTTTTTCTGATTTTCATGGGTTCAATTAAGTATCACTGTCCTTGGACTTGTTCGTTTGGATGTAATGAGCTTTTTGCAACTCTGACTGGAGGTTTTGATTGCACCTGTAGAGATGGATGTGTTGGAGGAAAGGCAGATGATTCGCAGATGAATCATCAGAAATTTAATTTGGTTGTGAGTTGGAAATGATGCGATATACATGATGAAAATATATGTGTAATATTTCATTGAATATGCTTTGTTCAGAAACATTATGAGATTGTAAGACTGGAGAAGAAGAATTATGGTATATTTTTTTTTTTTTTAAATCTGAAAAGTTCAAATGGGGTTGAATGTATTTTGAAATTGGGTTGAATCTATTATGAATTATGACTGAGTGTATTAACTCCTTGCGTGTGGTTGGCGTGGATCGTCATGAGCAAGTGAGCTTGAAATATGGATCTGCATATATGCGTAAAAAATCCATTGAACAGTGTTTTCTACTCATTTTCAGCCCACGTAGCTAATTTTGCTCCCACACCCAAGGGGTTAAAGATGTACAGTCTTTTAAAAGGTTAGCTTGATTCAAAAAGTATTATTATTCATGAAACTTCAACCATGTGTAAGACTTTTATACTATTACATTATATTCTCTATAGTTATTCTTTAAATATATATGTGCATCATGTTCCACTCTGTAATACAATTGATAAATAATTTGATAATTCACGGATGTCATTATCACTATATTTTTATTTGATCGTGATAACAGCTACAATACTACTACTTTAACATCATCTTCCACACATTCATTCTCACTGGACTTTTCTTTTTTAACAAATAATAAAAATACCTGCTTTTATTGCAACATATGGTGCAACTTAAACACATATAATTTAAAGGATGTAATTACAAGTCTGTTGAATCATCATATTTTTTATTTTTAGGAAATGAGAAGAAGAAGAAATGAAGTGACTGTTGAATTGAGAAAAAACAAGAGAGAGGAAACTCTCCAAAAGAAAAGAAATGTTCCTTACACAGATTCAACGGGTATGATTATTAAGATAACTTTGCTAAAATACAAATTAATAACTGGAAATTTTGCATTTATCGAGTCTTTTTTCCAGATGAAGATGACATTGACAAGCAATTGGCAAAGACCAATCTACAGGATTTGGTTATAAGGGCTGGCAGTTCAGATCAAGCTGAACAATTGCAAGCTGTTCAATCAGCTAGGAAGTTGTTGTCATCAGATCGCAATCCACCTATAGATCCTCTCATAGATAGTGGAATTTTGCCAATTTTAGTAAGATGTCTGGAGCAACATGACAAGTAGGTTCTTACTTAAATTTAAATTTCAATTCATAAATTCAATTTATTTGATTCATTGCAATCAAAGTAATTTTTATTTTTGTTTTCTAGCCCATCACTGCAATTTGAAGCTGCCTGGGCCTTAACAAACATTGCAAGTGGAACTTCACAACAGACAAATGCAGTGGTTCAGGCAGGAGCAGTTCCACTTTTCCTTCATTTATTACTTTCAAGTCAACAAAATGTATGTGAACAAGCTGTTTGGGCTTTAGGTAACTAAAAAATTATTTATATTTAACTGAATAATAATAATAAATTACTTAATTCTAATTGTAAATTATTATTTCTCTTTAGGTAACATTATTGGTGATGGACCTGCTTTAAGAGACTACGTCATACAACTTGGTGTTGTACCACCACTCTTAACGTTTATTAAGCCAGATATTCCTCTCACGTTTCTCCGTAATGTAACGTGGGTAATCGTTAATTTATGTAGAAATAAAGATCCACCACCACATGTTCAAACAATACGAGAAATCTTACCTGCACTCAATGAACTAATTCATCACGCGGATATGAATGTAAGTATAGCTAATTTTGAAAAATCCGTATCTACATTTATCTTTCACATTTTGTTTAAATTTACATTGGACTGGTTTCAGATCCTCGTAGATACAGTATGGGCATTGAGTTACCTGACGGACGGTGGTAACGAACAAATTCAGATGGTTATCGACAGTGGTGTTGTACCTCGCCTAATCCCTCTTCTGTCACACAAAGAAGTCAAAGTTCAAACAGCTGCCCTTAGAGCTGTTGGTAACATTGTTACTGGTACAGACGAACAAACACAAATTGTATTAAACTGTGACGCCCTGTCGCATTTCCCTAATCTGTTAACACATCCAAAAGAAAAAATCTGCAAAGAAGCAGTATGGTTCCTCTCGAACGTAACAGCCGGTAATATCCAGCAAGTACAGACAGTGATAGACGCAAAATTGTTACCTTTGATTATTCGTAATTTACAGAAGGTTTGAATCTGAAAAAAAATTAAGTTTGAAAGAGAAATAAGCTATATATTTTAGAAAAAACTAATGTTTCATTAATTCTTTTAGGGAGAATTCCAGACGCAAAAGGAAGCAGCCTGGGCAATAAGTAATTTGACGATAAGTGGAAATAAAGAACAAGTTGCAAAACTCATTGAAGAAGGAGTTGTTGCTCCTTTCTGTGACTTACTTCAATGTAAAGACACTCAGGTTGTGCAAGTGGTACTTGATGGAATCAACAACATGCTTAAAATGGCTGGACCTCAGGTGGAAGTATTAGCTAATATGATTGAAGAATGTGCAGGCTTGGATAAAATTGAAGCATTACAAAGTCATGAAAATGTTGAAATTTATAAATTAGCTTACGACATCATCGAGCAATACTTTTCAGATGAGGTGAGTTCACCTTCCAAAGGAAAATATATAAACCGTTTGGATTTTTAATGAGCGTCACCTAAATGTTTTTTAATTTTTTCAGACTGATGATGGAAACTTAGTACCGCCAATCGCAGATGGAACGTTTGAATTTGACCCAACGGCAAATATGCCAAGTGACGGATTCAAATTCTGAGTGATCCTTCAGGTTCCCTGTCCGATTGTGCCGTCCCCTGACAAACTCCAGCCTGCTGGAGCCGTTCTGCTTTCCCTCGTCCTATCATTTTTTCACATCTTATTGCTCCGGTCGACGCGCAGATAAACGTGATATATGATGCGCTGGAACTGAACCAAGAAATTTTATTGAAAAATAATGGACCCAACAAAATGCAAAGTATGTAAAATGAACTTGGCCTTAGTGTGGGCTGTTATTGAAAGAAATGAAACAAATAAAGGGGGGCCGAGATTGACTTTCGACGAACCGTGTGAGCGAGAAGACCAGAGGAATAAGTCAACGACGACTCAAATCGACTGTGTTTTTGTTCTTCAATCTTTTTACGACGTTCGGTTTACTATTTGTAATGTTTACATCGTGAAACAAGTCTAACAAAGATGCTAATTCAATTGAACAGACATTAAAAGTAAATAATCTTTTTTGAGCATTTCAAATGAGAAAGTTGATCATTGTTTTGAACAGAACACGCGTGCTTATTAAATTTTGTCATGCTGGACGAGAGAGCAAAGCATGGTATTTATTTCTTGGTCGGAAGAAATTTTTAATTTTAATTCTTGTACGGGCCGCCGAGTCTTGGTTCATACGTTATATTGATTCTCCATTCGTATATTTTAGGCACGTTAAATTTATATTTTCGATTTTTATTAAAATTGAGAGACACTCTTTATTAGCGTAATTAATAACTACGAGCGTTCTGTAAGAAAGAGAGCAGCAACTATAAAATGTAGCGTACATTAGATACCGTGGCTGTAACGATCAAGTTTCTTATTCTATCTCAAATTAACAATGTATATTTTTTCTTCAAATACATTGACGAATCAAAATGTGTGGTTTCTTTGACTAATTATTGTTTCAATCTATTCATTCAAAAGGTTAATAAAAAGAAGATCTTCAGTAAAATTTTTGTAACGAAACTTTATTAAAGAACATTAATAATATAAACTACTTGAATATTTTATTCATCTTCTTTGTACATAATTGTTGGATCATTGAAGTTATGTATATCATCAACAAAGTATTCTTCCGGTAATTCTTCATCTTCATTACTCGGGAAATAAGTTGGGAAATGCGGAGTTTGCTCTAGAGCTTTGCAGTTTCTTAAAGGTAGTAATGTATCATAAATTTGCACCAAACTGTTTGTTTCTCCTGCCGTTCCTTGTCCCATAACCCAAATTACATTGTATTTTCTATTAATTCGAAGGATCTACAATTGACAAAATAAATCAGTTGTAATTTTGTTGACAGAAGCTAGAAAACATTAATAAGAATTATTCTTACTCGCAATCCGCGTAATATGCGATAAGCATTTCCCATATGACCCGGCATTTTTGTTCCTGGCATTACTCTGGCTTTGTTTCCTCCTGAACCAATGTTTCCTGGTCTTCTGTGTGTTTTTGTAACACCATGGCTAGCAGGCATACCTGAGAAACCCCACCTTTTCATTACACCTTGGAATCCACGATCTATCCTATTTACAAAAAATATTAATGTTCACAATTTTTGCTGATCATTAATTAAATGTATTTTGGTTTTAATGTAACACTCACGTTTTTCCTCTTATATCAACATATTGTCCTACTTGGAAATGTGTAGCGTACAATGGTGTACCAGGTTGCAGGGCTGCTTCTGGCGAAATGTGGAACCTTGCTAATAAGCGTTTTGGCATTACACCTGCTTCATTAAACAATCCACAGTACTCTTTGGTAAACTAAATGAATCATAAAATATATCTATAAATTCTGTATTTCTGTTAATTTTTTAAAGACCATAAATTTAGAAATACCAATTGTGGATCACAACTATCAGCTCCTACTATTAAGCAGCCATTAGTTCCTGGTCGTGGATTCTTTCTTTTTGTAATCATAGGCTTATATTCTTCCGGAGGTGTATATTTTATAATGTGGTTATCTGCAATCTTTTATAAACAAATATTTTTATAAGTTTTTAATAATTGCAAGAAATAATTGTATATTAAAATTACCTGAAACATTGTGGTAAGAATTTTTTTTCCATCTTTCATCCACATTGGAACAATACCAATTTTTCTAGCAATAACTCCAACTCTTTTGAAATGTGGTTGCCATTCGACATTTGATTCAATCGTCTTCATTTTTAGTGGGGAAGATGTACCAAGTTGCTGGTGAGGATACTTGTCTCTAATAACTTGTTTTATAAATTCAATATTTTCTTGAGTTATATTTTCATTGTTAGACTACAAAATATATGAAAAATTAATAAAATGCAATAATTTTAATTACTTAAATATTAATAGTAATACAAACCACTCGTGTTTGTTTTGCAAACCATGGAGGAAATCTTTTTCTTGGTGGTGGATTTAGCCTTCCTCGATTAGGTAAAGTATAAGTTTCTTGTCTGCGATATAAAAGTAAATTATTAATTTTATCAATTATAAATCTCAATTTTAATATACAAGTACTTACAATGGCTTAAGTAGATTTTTCCCTGGTCGCAATCCATGGTACAAATTTAAAAGAGTAGTCATTGCTTTGAAAAATATTTAAAAAATAAGTTAAATAATACTCATCACGTTCCAAATGAAAAGGTTGTGTTTTGTTGCAGGAAAGCGTGCCTGCGTGTGTCGACGGTTGTTTCAGACTGCCTCTCCTCATGATTGCAGGCCAAAGCGAAAGCATGCAGGAAAAAATTCACTTATTATACCGACGGGCATTCAGGCGCTACTTTACCGACAGTAGCGAAACGCCATACAAACAAAGTGCCGCCGAGTGACGGCACAATGCTGAGGTGGGTAAATGACGTGAATTTAAGTTTTTTACACGACACGTGTACCAAATGTAATTTATGTCGTAAATGTCGTGAATGTGTCGTAAATGTCGTAAATTTCAAATTTCAAATAAAAATTTTATTTTAACTCGTAATATTAATAAAACTAATTTAAATTAAAAAACGTATGCAATCTTAAGCTAATTAAATTATACTTACATATGTGGGATTCTACGGAAATAGACAAACAACGGGGGTATTAAAAATAAAAAAAAAAAATTGGAAAGCACACCTAC
>JAWWEN010000009.1:11561995-11576104 GCA_035582955.1 Sycophila texana | reverse complement strand
TAAAGCTCGGGCAGCAAACCTCACCCGCGGGAATAATCGCCTATTTTACTCCCTTGGTGCATAAATAACTATTTTATTATTGCTCTGGCAGGTAAAACTTTTTAACGTTAAAAAAATTTTGTTCGATAATAATGGTTTCTTGATTTTTTATTTTTTTCTTACTTCAATAAGTTTTTATTTATTCATTGAAGAATATCGTCATCAATTATGATTAAATAATTGGTGCCGTTATTGGACAATCCATGAAAGATTAATCTATACGTTAAAATAATCGAATTACAAATATAAGATAAAAATTAAGAAAATTTTAAAAGAAAGTTTCATTTTTAATTATTTTAATGCAGACGCCATCCATCCAATCTGCCTACCTGTGGACGATGCGTTAACAAAATACAATTTTGTGAACCACTATCTCTTTTTAGTAGGATGGGGAAGCACATCCACCAGTAATCTTTCATCTTACCGTAAATTAAAATGAAATAAAAGTTCAATGTTCTAATGAATTCTTACGCACTTTTTGCAGACGGTCCTTACAGCGATGTACTTCTCGAAACTCAAGTCCCCGTAGTTGATAATCAAGACTGTGCAACAGCTTATCGAAACCACAAACATACTGTCGTTGATAACCGAATTCTATGCGCTGGCTTTATGGAAGGTGGTAAAGATTCATGTGAGGTATTTAAAAAAAAAAATTAAACAAAGGAAAGTGATTTATTAATATAATTATCTGATTATCTAATTTAATTTTTTTAATAGGGTGACAGCGGTGGTCCGTTGATATACCCGCGAAAACAGATATATTACGTCGTGGGTGTAGTTTCAGGTGGATCTGAAAATTGCGCCGAGCCCGGTATTCCTGGATTGTATACTCGAGTGACGTCGTTTTTGGACTTCATTTTATCTAACATGAATTAACTAATTAACTACTTGGGTCGATTAATTATAAATTCAATCATTAACTACATTAAAAAACTACCAAAATAAAATTATTGATATAAAAGTTCTTGCAGTATATAATTTATTCCTTCACAAAAGTTATTAAAAAAGAAGACTTAATTCAACGTAGCGACCCCTCTTCATTCTTTCTGTTTTCTAATAAATTCAGTAACTAAAAAGGAAGTGGATACATAGTGAATTGGATGCTCATAGGTAATAAATCATGACAAAAATTTTTAAGAATTTTATTTAGTTATAATGATTTCATCCGATACAATGATTCACTGTGGTATACCTTCGTATCACGAAACGCCGCGTAAACTTTCACCGTCACCGACGACCACTTCTCGAGCACTATCCGCTAAAAAAAAAAGAGGAAGAAAGAGAAACGAAAAGAAGACCGATCGATTGATCACATTCGTAGGTTTGATTGGCGTCGTGTCGTCGGCGCTCGGTTCGAGTTCTCTTTGTGTGGCGCTTCCTTAATCGAGTTTCTTTTTTATTTATTCAACTCAGTTTTACAATTCAGAAGTGAGAAAACGTAAATGCAAAAAACTTTTCGGCAGACAGGAGTCGAATAATAGTATATAGTCTCGAGATTATTTTCACCTCAATTTGTTTATGTTTCATCTCGATTATCGTAATTTTCTCTTTTTTTTTATTCTCTTTACTTTTATCCGTTGCACAAAGAGCGGCGACGTTCTATTTTAATCCTTCTCCTAAAACTCCGTGACAAAAAGTTTGGGCGAGAGAAGGTTTCGTAAGGGAGAAGAGGCAATGCTTTCAAAAATCGCTGGGTATATGAATATAGTTTAAATTTTATACCGCGCTTAATTCACGAATATTAAATGTCTCGTTTTCTTTATTTCCTTTTCTTTCTTATTTAGTTTTATTTATCTTAAGTTCGTTCTCTCAACTTGCACCTTTTTTCTTTGTTTCTTTGTTTGTTTAAAGTTTCGATAAAGAGTTTAGAGCTTTTGCCTAAGGGACGACCGAGGATGCGCTTTCAGCGACCCCCAGGCGATCTTTTTTTTTCTCGTATACTAGCTGTGCCACAATGCACTTGTACTTGTCGCTACGGAGATCGGCGTTCGGGCCAGCGGTTCACTCTTCGCTATCCGCGGACTTTCGCTTCGTTAAAAAAAGAAGAAAAAAAAAATGTGTTTAATTTTTGTTAAAATTTAGCGCAACACTTGCATATTGTTAAATACAATTAAAAAATAGATCGATCGATCGTCCAAACATCTGTGGAATTTTTAAGCTTCCGTCGGTCGTTAAAACAAGAACAAATAAAAAGAACAAAAAAATTGTGGTAATCAGGAATATTGGCGATGGACGAAAAGAGTCAATCGTTGGCCTTACTACAATCCACTCGCGACGTTTATTTATTAACAATAGAGTTAACCACCTAATCGCACCTTTGCTTCATTTTTTCACTTTTTTTAAATTTTTTTTTATACAATAAAAGGGATATCATCCTTCTACGCGCTACTTAATAATTATAGTAATGATCAGAATTAATAATAATAGCAATAATAATAATCATAATAATATTGCGCCATTTTTCATAATCATTCAATTTTTCTATAATAGCACGATCTTTTTTTTTCTCAATATTTCACTTCATATAAAAATTAATTTCTCGCGTTAGCGTGGAACGGATTCGAGTGTATTTCATTCATATTCTTGGTACAAAATAGTTTTGACTTACCGCGAAAATTAGCTCGTTGCGCACTTTGTTAATATATGTTTATAATATCAATGACGAATAAAAATCATAGTAGCAATAAAAATTGTAATAATTAATAGATCAATAATGTTAATAATCACAATAGAGTGGTAATAACATAATAAATGGCAATCGTAACTGAATCAATAACCGTGATGATATAAGTAATATATATTTATCATCGTTACAATGATGTTCCTTAAACGATTTACGCAATTTTTTTTCTAGAGACTATCCTCTTCATTATATTTTTTTTTTCATATGTATAGCTATATAATATAATATTTTCATGTTGAAAAATCGTATACATCAGTTGTGTCTTGTCGCAGGACCATTGCTTCGCTAAACTTCGCTCTTAAAGTTCAATACTTTTTTTTTTAAATCTGTTTTTTTTTAATCTTCGATCATGAAAGTTTTCCTCCAAAACGGCTCTTCCCCTTTCTTCTGACTTTTTTTTTCATTCTTACGTAATACAGTTACTCGATCAATATTCAATTTTTTTTTATATAAGAAAAAGTCTACCGAGGAAGCACCGAAACCAGGAGTATCATCTAACCTCTGCTTTAGTTTACGTTTTTTTCTTATTCTTATTTATTTAACGAGCCATGAAAAACCTTATAAAAGATTTAAAAAACAATTTCTCGTATATATTCCTCCTGCGTAATTACTCTTCTTTTGTGGAAGCATATGCGAGTCATTTTGATAAAGTTTCGTCGTTCTTTTACAACAATAGTCCGTCTACGAGGTTCGTGCGAAGGGTTGAAAAAGGGGTAGCGAATGTTGCTCTGTGGTTTCGGGCCGTCCGTCGTTTCATTCATATTCTTTTTTTTAAATCTTGTATACGTGAGCTTACGTTTTAAATGTATATCGAGTTTAGTTCGTATTACTCGTCCGCTCATTTTAGGGCCGACGAGCTTGGGATCACAGCTCTCCTCTCCTAAGGATTTTAAGGCGACAGCTCCTGAAAACAAACGTCAAGTTCCAGCGTAAAGTTCGGCGGATTTTTTATTTTCTATTATTATCGTCGACCTGTTTTTATTGTTCTTTTTCCAACGAGGTCTTCGTTTTTCTCTTTTTATGTGTTACATGCAATTATGCCGATTCACTGGTAATTTTTTTTTACACTTAACAATCGGGTACAGTGAATGAATTAAAAATTTGTTGTACAAGCGATGAAAAATAGCATTTCATATTTTATTGGTTTACATGTTATTCAAAAATTATCAACATCCCCCCCTTTCATCAGAGAAAGAATCACGCACCTGATAAGATCCGCACTTTAACAATTAACGTCGTTTAAATTCTCCATACAATGTCGAGTTTTTCTAAAAATAAAATTTAAAAAAAGAAACATGCGCCTTCTTTCTCCGCGAAAATTTTCCAATGGAAAAATAAATCCGCGATCTCGAACCACCAATGATTGCGCGATATCGCGGTATTCGTCAATTTGTCGCAGCTATCGTGTCGCCGTTTTACGCAGCGCCGGCCAAGTTACACAAAATTTTACCCGTCGAAAAACTGACGCGGTGCCTTCCTTTCGCCGTTTTATTTGCTCTGGCCGTAAAACAACAGAATTGCTCTTCTTTCTCACTTTGCACGCGACGTACTGCAAGCGAAAAACAATTTTTCACGGCAGTACAACAAAAAATGGGTACGCGGGAAATAACTGAATATATTGAATAACAATCATAAAGTCAAGGAATTAAAAAAAAACGCATGGAAAATCCAGCGAGCAATTACAAGAACTCAAATTTCAATGACCTCAAGGTATTGCTACACGTACTTTCAATAACGCCGTATCCGTTTAATTTTTTTCAACGAAAATTTCCGCCAAACGAATGCGGAGCGGAGACTTCGAAAAGAGTATCGAATCGCAAAGCGCAATTGACAGTCGATAAAGGCGTATCAGCGCAGCACGTAACGCAGCTGTAGACGGCAGAAAAAGAAAAGTTAAAACGACAACGCGCGGCAAACACAATCAAAGTTCGATTTCCTTTAACGTATTCGCGCGAGACGAGCAGACGGAGGCTACATATTTCATATCGCGCTCGACGTTACCTCGCCTCGCCTAACATGCAACGAGAGGAAAAGAATTACTTAATAATAAAAAAAAAAAAATATACATGTGTATATTATAAAAGTACCATTGACAAACGTATACAATCAGAAGCAAAATTATGAGAGTGAGCAAAGTAAAAGTGATCGACTAAACATATAATACCTATAGCGTTACAGTTACACAATTAAAATTAAAAAAAGTACAATAATTAACATAATAAAATAGAGTAGCGAATATTTGAGAGTAGCGATTAGAGATGAGAGCGTTTTTATTTTTTAAAAAAATGAGATAGTGTCTACAGAAAGATTTCGAAACAAAAAAAGAAAGAACATAGGTAAGACACGAGCGACGAAGCAATGGGACGCTCGTACATCGTTTAGCGGCAAACTAGCGTAATTGCGATAGTAACTAATCCGTACGCGATGCTCTTCCTGCTGCGGGAAGTCACCGTTTCTCGACGTCGTCACCTTCGTGGCGTCTCTTAGAAGAAAAATAAAAAATAAAAAAAAAAAAATACAACGAGTCGCGTTTATACCTCGCTCGAAGGACCTCCGCCGAATTTTTTAGCGCTCGCCGCTTGAACCTCGGAATTAAGTGTCGCAGCTGTACAAACGAAGATCGAGGTTCAACGCGCAATGTTCGGGGCTCCCGATAAAAATTTATAAAAAAAAAGCATTGAAACGTTCATTTTGTATAATTATAAATTCGTAAAAATTCAGTCGAATTGTAAAATCTTTGAATGAGAAAACTTCTAAACTCTCTCTAGGTCCGATATTTCGGCAGCCCCGAGCAACAATTTAAAAAAAAAAATATAATATACTGTAATAATATCAATAATAATAATAAAAATAATAATAATTAATTATAACGATAATAATAATAATACCATGCACATTAATGTATAATCCAGTACAAGTACACAAACTCTCGTTACAAAAAAAAAAAAAGAAGACTTGAGGCCAGTTAAAAATATATGCACACATCGACGAGTAATGCACCGTTAGATGCGTCGCATTATACACATAATATACGCGAGCTGCTTTTACAATTATTCAGAGGCGCGATGGACACAGAAGTTAAATTAAATGTACAATAGCAAATCTACATGTATTATCGACGCGAAACGTAGTGTCTCAAAAGAACTGAGGAAGAGAGAAATTAGGAGATAATATAGTGACCGAAGCGCAGTAGTCGAGGAGTAGCGTTTCCCATCGTCGAGCGTCCATACGATGGAGATGAGGCGAGTCTCGCGCGCGTAGGGCTTAGATTTAGACACGCGGCTTGCTGTTGCTTTCCCGATCGGAGTCCGAGTCGGCGGAATCGCCGCCGCCGTGGTGCAGCGGAGGGAACTCCGGCACAGACTCACGGCCCTGCTGCATCCAGCCCCCAGCCATTGCCTTGCCCTGCGCAACCATTTTTTTCTGTCTTTCTTCCAATATCTTTCCTCTATAATATATACTTTACTAGCTAAGTGGTACGCGTCTGTTTCAAGAGCGATTGTTTATTTATTTGTTGTAAAATTAAAAAAAATTTTGAACTTAACATTCGTATTAAAGACTTTGATATTTTAACAACAAAATTAAAGACAGATTCTTACAACGATTAGTAGATTGTTAAATTAGACTCTCTATCTTTTTTTTTTTTTAATACAATGAATAATTTTTATAAATATTTTAAAATTTAAGATCACTCTTCAAACAACGCACGCCCTTTTATAACGCTTCAACTTGCAAACTTCCAGTCAACTTCAAGTCATTAATCCTATCTACGGATAATCTCTATAAGGTGAACGCTTTTCTCATCTAATTCAAACAAGGAGTAACAGTTTAAAGACGTATTCAAAGTATACCCGCACCCTTAAAATCGCAAGTAATTAAGGAACTTTATATTAGAAAAACTCTGCATAACTTGAATTTTAAACCATGAATTTTGATAGCTCATTAAAAATCTTATTCAAAAAAGTTCCTTATTACTTGCTCCAAAAACTTTATTCTTCGATAAACCAACAGCGGCCAGAACAGTTTATTCCCGACACGAGCAAAACGGAGCAACGTAAACGTACTGCACACATACTACAGTGTAAAGAAAAAAAAAGAACATTGACAAAGTACAAGAAGAGTTAACATGCATCAACGTAAATAACATCATGCTATCGCCGGTGAAAAAAAAAAAAAAAAAAAAAAAAGTTAAACGCTACAGGGCTCAGAGAACGCATAGAGTCATCCCCGACTACTCGGCTCCCTAGCGCTTGGGTTCTTCACTGCTAAATTCTACGCTTTTTATTTTAAACTCTATTAGAAAGAAAAACTTTCGTTATCAAATTCTTATTGCACACTTATTTAAGACGCCTATTAAGCTTAAGACTATAAGTATCTTGAACGGCGCTCGCGGCTAATGAGAAAAGTTCCTTTTTTCCAACGAATGAACCCTCGATTAGAGCACAGATGTTCGAGAGGATGCGAAATTCGAGCGACCCTTTTTCTCCAGTCGCTTTTATTTCATCCCTTTGTATCTATCACCTTGGAATTAAAAATGAATTTGAAAAATAAACGAAATAAGGCTCCGTTTCGCATACTCCGAATGAAGCTCCGGCTCAGCTCGAATCTATTGCACTTTTATCGAGTCGCGAACGCGCCCCCGCGAATCGCCCGAAATCGAGACACGGAGTTGTTCGTCCTCCGCGCTTCCTCCGCTTTATAATTTTGTTTGTTTGTTTATCTCCTGTTAATCGATTTTAACAAACATCACGCAGTCTAGTCAACTTGTGCTTGTTGCAACGGACGTGAGATTCCGTGTGAGCGTGTCTGTGTGTGTCTGACACGGAGAGTTCGGCTTCATCTCATAGGCCTGGATGACACTTTTGCGACTTTATTCCTGAGTCGCGTCACTGGAAAAAGCACAACACGAGGACCGTTTTATTAGACTCATCATTAATTTTTAAGCCTTGTGATCTCAGAATATAAAAACAGCTTTTGTGAGTTTAATCTTAGGTGGTATCATTATAAAAAATTGATGTCTTTTTAACATTTAACAAATAATTAATAATAGAATTTTAAAGAATAAACTGAAAGTTTGAAATTAAATTTAAAATTTGAATATCTTCAGATTCTTCTTGAAAATCTGTTAATTACAAATGAACAGTAGGGAATGTTTGAAATTTAGATTACAATTTTTCTTAATAATCATAGTTAGAATTTAAAGTTTCAGCTTAAAATACAAGAAATGTGAGCTTCATGTTAAGAGAAATGGTTAGACATCCACCAGGAAATAATTTATTTGTAGAAGTGCTGAAGGTGTTAAGGAACTGTGCTTGCGACAAAGTGACATCAATGTGTCGCACATAACAAACTTGTCTAACAAATTAAAGCTTTCATAAATTTAGATTACTCTTACTCTTTGCTGCTTCGCAAAGCTAGATATTACTTTTCTGCTTTATTTAACTCCTGCTTTATTCTGATTAATCCAATTTTGTATTCCATGCTAATGTAAAAATCCACAAATAAAAGATTCTGCAACCTCGTTGCAACAAACACAGTTCGTGAATTGTTAATCTCCGTGTACTCAGTGGCAGCGTAATACCAGACAGCAGTTAAAGAGTGGCGACGGCGAAATGCGCAGGTAAATATTCATTAGGTCTGATTAAGTCAATAGTTAAACAACTCCGTGTGTTAGATTTTCTGTGTGATCAGTAGAGAAGCCGGTAGGTTAGGCGATCAGTAAAGTTGGTTAGTCTTATACTGCAGCGAGTGAAACGACCGTCGCATACATATTAATCCTTACGCAGTTACGCACCTCCTTCGCAAAAAAATATACACTTTAACAAAAGCAAAGCGCAGCCGGAGAAAGATTCAAACGCCTCGTAATAAGATAAAAATCGCGTATTAATCTCAGGCGCAACGATTCTCAAGAAAAAAAGAAAAAAAGAATTCCTCTGAAAAAGTGGATTGAACACAATTAAAAGCAGACGATAAATTTCGACATCGCATTCTACATCCAGACGCTCGCTCGTTTTAACGGCCTTAATTAATTTCCCTCCATCCGAAGAAGAACCGCCAAACTCCATTGTCTTCGCCTCGAACCGGCCCGCCGCTCCAAAAGCGGATCCCCTCGTGCACCCGCAAAGTAAAAAAAAAATCCATCCCGAGACTGCCCGTAAATAAGTCGGCGATAAGGGGATCGATAGCGAAGGAGTCGTGCGCGCCGCGAAGTCGTTACACCTGCACTACGCAGTCCATTGCCGCTGGCCGAGAAGGGTAAGAAAAGAGAGAGAGAGAGAGAGAGAGAGAGAGGGAGGTGCGACTTCGCGGCCAACTCAATGCATACTAAGCGGGCCCGCTAACGGCGCCGCGAAAAAGCACCCGCGCTCTCGTGCTACCCGGCCATTCCTCGCCCGTGACTCTCTTTCTCTCTCTTCCTCTCACCCCGAGCTAGTCAAATATACACACGTAACGCGCGAGGCCGTCTTTTACGAGCGGCGCCGACTCGCGAGCCTCGAATGCTCGCCCCGACCCTATGGCCTCCGGCTGATTACCAAAGTTGTTGCCTACGGTGTTTGTTTGAAAATTCGCGCGGGGATTAACTGTGTTATGCATACATTTTTCATTCCTCCTGAGAGACGCCGCTGCGAGCGTTAATGAAGCCTTCTTTTATGTACAATTTTTAAAAATTCGCTCGGACGAACGCAGTTTTAAATTAAATGATACTTTTTTTGACAGAATAATTTACAGTGCACGGTCGATACAGCTGTAATAATTCACATAAATTTTATGAATAATAAAACAGATACAAAACGTATATAAATTCGCCGCAAATTATTACATTTACAGATATATGTTTTTAAATGACACATTTCAGCCTTTAAACGCGCGCTACATAAAAATGCAAAATTTTTTCAACTCGGTCGCAGCTCGCTTAACATAATTCCTGCGAATGCTACAACGCGTAAGAGCATGCAATCCGAGCGACATTTACAATATCCTTATCACAACGGCGCGAGTAACACAAGGCTACGCGAGCGACTACAATTAATCGCGATAAGAATTTCCCAGCGTCACGAAAGAAGTCGCGTTTAATCCGGCAGTCATGGCGTCGCTCGAGTCACGTAAAACGGCCCGCCACTTTCCCCCACGTTATGAGTGCACGTATGTCGGGCGCGCGTTAATACAAGCCCGGCGCGCGACCGGGATAATTGCGTACGTGAAAAACTCGCGGTGACGAGGTGATCGCGGACCCGTCCCTCGTCACCTCCCCGTTTATTGCATTGCCGCGACGATTTTCTTTCAGACCTTCCGGTCGCAAACGGCTCAACAAAGTTTCAGGAAACAGCTCCGTGAGCGAGGAGAATTCGATACAATTCGAAGTTCTGTTTTTTTTTTTTTTTTTTTTTATGTATAGGTGTATATATACGTCGAGGTGCCTCGTTGCAACGGACGAGCGAGGAAGGCAATTTCATCGGAATCGTTGGCGAGTGGCGAAGTATTCAGCGAAAATAAAAGTCGATGCCGAGTGGTCGCGTTCGACCGGAAGTGGCCAAAGCGAAGCGAGAGTTAGCATGCAGGCAACTACGCAAGCTTTAATACAAATTCGATGTAAACCAATAAAAAAAGAAGTGCTTAAAAGTGCAGCGTGCCTATAGTTTTCAGTTTCAGCGAAGAAAAGTTTTTTGAAGCGTTCGGATCTCGCACGTAAATCCGCTTTATGTTCACAAAATTTCATTTTGCAGCAATAAATCTTGATGGACAATGTGTTTCCTTCAAATAAACGTTTCTTCAAGTGCGCAAGTGCTTCGTGCATATAAAAAAAACTATTGTAAGGTAAGAAAAGGCCAGCTCTACCGTGTCTACTCATCGTCGTAGTCATGGCTGCGCTGGCGATCCCTCTGGTAATTTACCTGGTGCATCGGATCGTAGCCCATCGAGCCGTCGTTGTAGGGCTGAGAGCCATAGTCGCTGCCGTTGATGCCCATGCCGTAGCCGGCCATGTCTTGTGGTCCGCCGGGTGGCGCCGGCGACATCATCGGCGTCGGAGTCCCCTGACTCGCGCCGCCCATACTGTACGGCGAGGCTCCTGCAAAAGCTGCTGTAGAAACAATCGCGGTGCTTACAACATTTCGAGGAGGTGTTTTTGACTTTTTTCAGATGCTTTCTTTACTTTTCACAATAAAGAAAGAAGATTATGTTCCATTTGATCTGCATAAAATCGGAATCGATTCATAAATAGTAAAATATTTAACAATAAAAGTGTAGTACAAAATTAGTACATTTACATAGTTTTTTTTTTGAGACTTCAACATTTTTTTATCTACAAAGATATGAACAGTTACCTAATGAAATGACTAAACATAATCTTCTCTGAGACAAACACTCCTCGACGAAGACAGAACTTCCAAGTGATAATTTTTTTAATTTTTCGCGCAAAAATATGCTGTTACCAATCGATACGATAATGCCTACGTCAATTTAATATGTACAATTTCAAAAACTCCACTCGGAAATTCGCACTTCCTCGTGGAAGCTTTTTTTTCCATACCCGTCGATGGTCGCCAGCAGATAAGGAACAACGAACGCGTCGTCTCGTGCGCGTAGCGCGTAATTGCTCGACCTCCCTCTCGACGTTTCTGCTTTTTATAAGAAAACCGAGAAAATACGAGCTAATAAACAAGTTGAGGCCCGGGCGCAGTGCCGTGCAAGGCTCGGAAAACAAGTCGAGCGAAGATAGGAGCGCGTATCGCTCATTTTATTCTCGCCCCAAAGTGATTTATTGACAGGCCAATAACAGCGCACGGCGGAGCAAAGTAACAATGTGAAGTAACTCACGGCTTTAATGATTTACAGTAATAAGAAACTAGCGCGCGCTACGATTTCCTCTCTACGGCCGACCATCCCCTTCGCGGACGGATAATTGCGCGAGACGGGATAAACGACGTCGAGCGACTCCCGTCGCCGTTCGCGAGGCTATTTCAAATGGACAAGCGCGGCTGGTCGCGAAATTACGAGAATGCCGTGGACACTGGGTCACGAAACTCACCAGCTGCCTTCTTAGCGGCGTACAAGTTCGCCTCTTCCTGCGCCTTGCCAATGTTCTTTTTGTAACGTATCCTCTTATTGCCGAACCAGTTAGACACCTACAATGGATAAACAATGGATTTAGTCTTTAGTTGCTTTTTTTAGCCGAGTAGAAATAAATTTCTACGTATAAAGACGAATAGATTTTACCTGGCTAACTGTAATGCCACACTTTCGGGCAAGTTCCTCCTTCGCTTCTTCGCTGGGGTATGGGTTGCTTAGGTGTGAGTAGAAGTACTCGTTCAGGATTTCTGAGGCTTGTTTGCTGAAGTTTCTTCGCTTGCGCCTGAAAAGGGAAACGTTAATTATTTAATACTCTCGATCGGGAGTATTCGCTGTAATAAATTAAAGGTAAAAATATTACCTGGCATCGAGGAACCGACTTCTCAAAATCATGACGGCCTCGCACGTCGATTGCTTAAGCTGCATCTGGATGCTGGAGAACTTTTTGTGGATGATTTGAACCATTCGTTCGATTTCCTTGGGCGTGATCGGTCTGGTGCGGCTCTGTTCCTTCAGCAAGTTCATCACGTGGTTCGTAAACTCGTTGCAGGCCTGTAACAAGATGAAGCAATTAGTAACGAGGCACATTTTTTTAAGCCGCCGCGTTAGTTTTTTTTTTTTTTTTTCAGAGCAAGTCGTAAATTATTTTTCGGCCTGTAGTTCAGAGTAACGGCAGTTACTAACCGGTTAATTAACCGTAACGAAAATTTTAAAGAACTTTCTCCATTTTGGAATCGAGCCATGTATTAAATTATTCGGGACGAGTTAGAGTACGACAAAGTAAAGCAATTGCCGCGGTTTTCTAAATGTCGAAAATTCAACGACATTTTAATTATCCACCGCAGTGCTTCGAGGCTCCTCAATTCATGACATTAAAAAAAAGAAACTGTTAATGCGCACGAACTGCAAAAAATATATATAAATTCGCCCTCCTTTTTGCGGCTCATGGAAAAAGAGAGAGAGTGATGACGTAAATTTAATCTTCACACGAGCACCTCGCGAATTCAGCTAAAAGCAAACTCCGACGGCGTAAGCTCACTCCCACATTCAAACTTGGCCACTCGAGCCATTGTCCCCCGGAAACTTCGTTCTCGGATTAAAATTCAGCGCCACTTTCTACGAAATAAACAAGCCCTTCGCGCCCGGACTGACGACGAAGGAAAAAAAATCATCCGAAAACACCCGAAAAAACCGAGGTGGGGAGAGGCGATCTCTCTCTCTCTCTCTCTCGGCCAAAGCAACTCGGAGAAAGGGAGACAGAGAGAATCAGCCGAGAGAAAGGGAGTAGGCGAGCGCAGAGAAAAGGAGCGCCGAGCTGGCTGGAATAATGCATTATTCCCGGTGTGTGGCTGGGCGGTTTTAAGGGAAGGACTTTGCTCGATATCAGTATTCGAGAGAGAAGGCGAGAGACGCCCGGGGGGTAGAGCTTTTCCTGAGGGAAGAGCGCCGGGAGGTGGGGGCGGCGGGTTTGCAATTTCGGAATGGATTCCCGCTCTCTCCCTCTTTCGGCGGAGGGTGGCAGGAGGGGGTGCAGGGGATCAGCCGACTGGCGGCGGCGTACGGCGGGGGAATGGGGGGAGGCTTTAGGGATGGGAAACACGCTCACTCCCGACCTCCATCTTTATTTTGCTTTTCGAGAGCCAGAGGCAGGACGAAAATAGAAGGAGGAGACACGCGGAGGATGCGCGACGCGAGCTGAAAAATTTAAGCAGGACGCGCCTTACTTCGCAGCCCCGGCTACCTTTATGATGTGTCCCATCCCGACTTCGTACTTTTTTAGAACATTTTTTTTTTTAAGTAATCCAGTGTTACTCCTCTTCTTTCTCGCTTTTCAATGAAATTTGGGTAGGGTACATTACGGGACGTTTGCGAGAAAACATATTTTATAGCATACTTTTTTGAGAGTTGTTGCAATGTTGGAGTGCTCGGTACACATATTGTTTTTTTATTTTTTTTTTTTGCTCTGAATAATACTGTACACAAGCGGCTTATGGCTGTGTTAACTGCGACATATTTTCGTAGAATTTATTTATTTATTCATTCAAGCATCGCGAGTAAAGCAAACGTGTAAAGCTCGACGAACATAAATTTTTCGTGTTTACTTCGACGAATATTGTAGCGCTTAAAAAAAAATGTTTTTCAAACAAATAATTTTACTCCGCGCCGTAAACTATGAAAAAAAAGCCCGAAATAAAAGAAAATCGAAGCAAAATTTAATGTACGTATAGAATACACGTATAGAAACACTTTTCCCCAGAAAAAACCTTTGAACATAAAACAAATGTTTGTTTATGAGAGCCTACAATACTACTATAAAC
>JAWWEN010000009.1:11509174-11522011 GCA_035582955.1 Sycophila texana | reverse complement strand
AAACATTTCATTAAATATTTTTTGAGAATCAGCGAGTTGAACGCAGTTTGCTGCGTGCCCCCCCGGTGCGCCCCACTCTAAATACGACACCAAACACCGAAGCCACCTTAATAATTTGACACAAATCACTTAAAATTTTGAATTGTTTAAATTTTTTTGAAAAATCTTATTTTGCGAAAGTAAAAGTAAGAAAGACGTTTCGGGAGCATGTAGATTGTACAAAGCATTGAAGCTCGGACCATGCGCTGGAGTTGGAGTGCATTATGGGGCATTAAATAAGGAGCGCGCATGATATACACGAAATAATGAATGACAGTAAAAATTTAATGTCCGTAACTCTTGTTTCTTCACGCTGGCTATCTCGAAAATAAGTTTACTTTTTCCGCGGAAAGACGTTTACGACCCTAATAAATCTCCCAATGATACTATGCATTGAAGCGTTCCGCGTTAACAATTTACGTGCAAAACATCCAAAGCGCGTTTCGCAAAAGCGCCTTTACCGGCTAATTACCACGAAAACATTTCGAACGCGAGGCTATTCTACACTTCACGAAAAAAAAAAGGAAAAAAATTGAGAGACCACCCGTAACTCTTCAGTTTAAAAGGCGATTCCAGAGAGAGAAGCAAATCGAATCGTAATTTCCGATACTCGAGGAAATATCGGGAAAGAGCGCGGGAGGGCTCTCGTCGGTTTCTCCGGCGGGGGATAATTCATCGGAGTAAAAAGAGTTCTATCGGTTTCTCGTGGGAGGGAAGACCAGGGGGGGGGGCACTTACGAGGGGCATCTTGATGCTGCAGTTGGTTTTGAAGAGGAGATAGCCGGTCATCGTGCCAATGAAATACGGACCGGCGCGCAGCCACGGCTTGTCGTACAGTTCGTCGAACAGGGCGAACGGCTCCTGAATCCTGCGGAAAAAGAGGACAAAAAGTCTCAGCTTTTTAATCGGCTTTGTCGAGTTTTCGCGTGGCGAATGCTCCGGGATTTACAAATTGACGTGCTTCACCTGCACCGAATCGCAACTCGGCCCTCTCTGTTCGTGAACATTTTCTAGTCTCAAATGAAGTGTTTCAAATGAATGACGACCGCTCTTAGGCACACTGCTTTGCGTTTTTTCATGTTTACCTCATATAATTGAAAGATAATCTGTCTACACATCTAAATGTGTCATTCGATACTATTAAAACGCATGCTTTTGGTATTGGGCCAGGTATGCATTGATGAAGGATATAACAAAAAAAAAATAAACTCAAGCGTTGCATCATATTTCATAAAATATTGTAGATTTTAAAATTTATACATTTTTTCTTTTTATATCCATAATATTCGCTGATATTTTCATCAGTTTAGAAGAATTTTTTAAAGAATGAAATTAAAAATTAATTAATCACGGTAAATGAGAATGAAGTACTTCAAGATAATTTGCCATAAAATCAAGTTTCTTCTTAAACGTTCCACTTTCATCAATAATGATTTTAATCCAAGCTTCATCATCGCATAATGCCCAAGAAGAGATTAATAATTACCGCGGACATGATGGAAGCTTAAAAATTTCACGAGAATTCCGGTATTTTCATCAAAATTAATCAGACGATACCTATTTTTGATTTTCGATAAAAATTTTCATCGAGAGCGTCCTTCGCGCAGCCGAGTAAGAAGCCTTCTATTTTATAAAATTTAAAAGCCATGCATGTACAAAAATAACTTTAAAAGCCTGCGCACACAGACCTCGACATCAGCGGGACTTTCTAAAAAAATCGCCCCCTCGAAAATTGAGTCCCGCGAGATGCCAAAGGCCATTTACGAGCAATATAACCGTCCGCATTACAAAGCGACCGCGAAGTTATAAGCGCGGCGCGATGTCGGGGCGTGCGGGCGAATATAAAAAGCTCCGTTACGAGCGGAACACGCCTCGCGGCTAATCCGTTTAATGCAGCAATAAAGCGGCCCGGCGGCGATGTATCACCGAAGGAGGAGGCCGCCGAGCCGAAACCGCTGATTAAACGAAAACGCGGGCATTAGCGCGCGGTTGCCGAGGTTGCACTTTCCGCGGGCCGAGGCCCGGTAATAGCCCGGTAATCGAATCGGAGGGCCCGGCGATGAACGCGCCGCTCGGGTTTCGCAACGGAAAAAGTCGGATGCTGGACGCGCGCCCGCCTCGGCCGTTAGATAAGCGCCGGTGCGGGTTGTGCAAGCGCCGAATTATGTCACGCGCGGCTCACCTGGCTATGTAATCGTTCCTGTAGGCAATGGCGAAGGTGGTGAACCAGGAAGACACCATGAGCAGGAGGACCGCCGCCACGACCGCCCGGAAGTAGCGCACCGAGAGCAGCAGCAGGAAAATGCCGAGGACGTAGAACTGCATGTCGTTCGCCATGTACCAGCTCCACAGCATGCACTGCACAAATCCCCAATCAGTTTTTCCGTTTCGAATTTAATTACTCATCACGTGTACTTTATTTTTCACTTTTTCTTGGAGGAAGATAAGATCGTCGCCTTTAACGAAGAAAAGCACATTTAACAAAATAAAAGCCTATATTTGAAGTTGCTGCCACTTTTAACACACTAGACGAAAGTAAACTCTTCTAGAACCTGATAATCTGATAATTTTATCAGCTTTTGGAAGAATTTATTTTACTTTGGTGCTCGAAAAAAAAGCAAATTAAAATAGGCCTTTTTTTAAAAATGCTTTTCTTTGTTAGGGGCGATGAGATAGTGTGTGCATTGTAAATTAGAGGGGGAGAGGATCGATTATCAATGTTGTATCCGAATAAAGATTTTTCGACGGTTGTCCTCGATTTTGCGGCGAGTTGCGTGTGCGCGAAAGTGTCCTCGGCACGACGCCGATGTTTTATTCACGCGACGATATTTATCTCGAGCGAAGGCAGTCTGCTTCGGTTCGAAGGAGCTTCTTTAATCTTTAACAGTGAATTAAAAGCGTAACCGCAGCCCATCAGAGAGGTGGTTCGTAATTTTATCGGGGGGGGGGGGGGGGAACACGTTATCTGGTAACACTGGAGTTTATTTCGAGCGTTGAAAGGAGGAAAACATCCACCGCGAAAACCGAGCGACCTCGTAGCTTAAACGGCGGCGACGGTTGGCGGCCTCTTAAAGTTCGTGGATCAACGACCCTCCGGACGCTTGCGTTTGCTTCCGTTCGAGGTCGTTTCTTTTGGGCTTTTCGTGTTTGCGATTATTCTTCTAATTATTGTCCGTCCACGCGAGAGCCCGGGAGGACTTTTCAGGCCGGTGCAACGAGGTGACAGTGCAATTAGTATGGAGATATGAATTCCCAGATGATTCCGACGGAATTAACGTGGATCGAGGTGGCATACGTGTCGCATTGAAAATTGAACGGAGCGCGTGATTGCCAACGGTTTGCACTGCATAATTCACAGACTGATTCGCGATTAACGCACGAGACGTCCGATTTTAATAACATCAAACGCGCCAGTGCCGAATGGACGATGCCGCGCAATTTTCATACTCTGCGGTACATTATATTCAATGCTTTATTAAGCAGTTACTGTTTAATTTTCATTGCCGAAAGAGACTAAATTACTCGTTAATAGTTCATTTTTCTTCCTCATTAAAATTCCTTATTAAAAAAAATAAAAAATGTAGGCACATTCTTTACCGTCGATTTTATTTGAAAACATCGTATTTCACCCACATAATTTCTCTTTTTAGCTCAAAGCGATATTAAAGTTCGTCCGTGAAGCAGCGAGCTTATATTATGTGCTCTCGCATGGCTCGTCGTCATATAAAACGGAAAGAATAAAGCGCATGCAGGCGCGTTAGCACGCATAAAGGGACATTACCATTTCAGTGCGTGGATAGAGGGAGTTCACGTAGAGGGCGTTCCTCCACCAGAACTGCTCGCACGTGTCGTGATCGATGATCTGGGGCGAGAAGACCGTGACGGACATGGCGTACTTCATGGCGATCACGTTGAGGCCCAGGACGAAGAGGTACGACGGAGTCAGCCTTCGTGAACAAAAAAAAACAAAACACGCACCGTGAGCCCAACAAAGAGGCGAGAGGACGTGTACAAGCACACGTGCAGGTACGCACTACCAACTCACCTGGCGAATCTGTAGAGGATCATGTTAACGAACTGTCTGAGGCTGGCGCGGACGAAGTTGCCCTTATCGCCGGGCTTGGAGCTCCCCATCGACCGGTAGAACAGGATGGTCACCAGCAGGCCGCTGCAAGAGGCGAGCACAGAAAATTACGGGAAAATTAGAGAGGAGGAGGAGGAGGGGAGGGGCACCGCGTGCGGTTATCGAGCGGCTTCGCGTACGTAAGGGGCATCCCCCTTTGGGGAATCGCCGTGGGAACCCTTGCAGATTCAATTTGCAGCGCCGCGGCGATAACGAGGCGAACGTACCCGGCAGAGAGACTCTCTTTTTCAATTTCGCTCGCGGTCATTCCGGGGGAAGGGCGCCTTGCTCCGCGGCCAGCTCGTTTATTTGCTCAAACGCGCGTGCATCGCGATTGTCCAATAATCGCCGGCCGATATAGCTCGCACCCACCCTACAGCGCCCGGTGATAACGCCCGGGTAAATAGACCGATTGATTATATAACCGTAATTCGATATCGAATCCGATCGCACATATAGGCTCGCCACGTAATTTGGAATTTCCTTCCGGACCGGTCGGATGAAAAAGAAAGCTTTTAATAGCTCACAGCGCTGTGCGCGTATCGGCGCTCTTAATTCCTTCAATTCTTTTTTTTTTTCTTGTTTTTTTTTTTTACGTCATCGTTTCGGGCATTGAAGAGAAGGAAGGAAGAAACGCGTCGACTCGCGGAAGGGGGGAAA
Organism: Sycophila texana; assembly: GCA_035582955.1. Lineage (NCBI taxonomy): Eukaryota > Metazoa > Arthropoda > Insecta > Hymenoptera > Eurytomidae > Sycophila > Sycophila texana. Next base: position 11,517,189 of record JAWWEN010000009.1, on the reverse strand, counting down.
AAAAGAAGTAGCCGGCCGATAAATCCACGCGCTCGCGAGTAGTTGCGCCGGTGCGCACGTCAAAAGTGCAATTAAACGGCGTAACGAGGTTGGCCGCCGCCGCATGACTCCTTCCTCGTTAGGCCGCTAATTGTATAATTAATAACAAAACTCGCGCGACTGATCCTTTTTTCGAAAGCGGCCTTTTGCGTAATACGCGCTTACCGCACGCGCGCCATAATCGATCCCGCCCCCGAGGCTTGCGACCGAGTCCGTGCCCGCATTGTTTCGCGGGAATTGCGCAGACGAAGATTCCGGCCGAATTCATCCGAAGTATAGCAGCGACAAATTTTCGCATTGCATTGCGCGCCTCGCGGTTCAGATATAGTACTTTTCGTAATGATAAGCGAGTCATTATAGTACAACCGGCAAAAATTTACTGCCCCGATTAGCTTGCGTCAGTGGCTCGTTTGTCTTACTTTTACGTATAATAGAACCATTGTAACGGCTGATTTATCGGAACGTTTAAAATTTTTATCGGCGCCGACTCTACTGTACCTAATGTTTTATTAGTCACGAGGATTCAATTAATTATGGTCTTCTGCTTTGATGGAATATATTTTTTTTTTAATTTATTTGAAGTAAAGCCCGTTACTGACATGCTTTAAAATAACGTTCCGTTCACGCAGGATCGAAGTACTAGTAGAATTGTCCGTCTTTAAACAAAAAGATTATATTTTTCATTTATTTTGAAGAAAGTGAGGACGAAAAGAAAATGAAGAGATAACCGTCACCTTTAGACCGTGGCACAAAAAGCCTTTATATTTCAATCAGCTGGGGAAAATCTGGCATCGGAGCAAAACGAGCGTAAAGAGCGTTTACCCTGTTAAGCGCATTGCGCAACATAATACTATACCTGATGAAGAAAAACGTGTCGACGGAGAAGGTGGCGTTGCTGATGGTCTGGAACATGAAGTTCCTCTCGGTGACAGTCCGCAGGATCTTGTTCTCTGCGAGGTGCATGCGGCAAAAGAGAAAGGCAGCGTCATTGGCGAGTTATCAGTGAAAGTGCGTGCGCGAGCGAGCTGCAACGTTTGCACGCTACCTATCGCAAGGGGTCACCGACGCTAAAATCAAAGGAGGCACTGCGGAATTTCATCGCGACCTTTGATTTCCTCGTTATCCTCGTACGTCGATTTTTTTTCTTTTTCTTTTCTCTTTAAACCTTGAGGAGGAAAATCGAAGGCATGAATAATGTGTAAATTATTTAACGATCGAACGAATTATTTTACGGCGGATCGATGACGTGGATGTTAAAGATCGTAAAGTCGTGGCTTTCGAGAGCAGTTACGACTTGGTGAAATAATGCTTGATGTATTTTCCGGGAGATGCAACGCCGCATGCATTGCGCGATGCAATGGCGAATATTTTAATCGAAAGTTCGTTGAAAGTTATATGGCGATGTGTAAACATTACTCGTGAAAGGAGATATTTTAAGAGCTTGTTTTCGAAGGCATAACTCGGTTAAAATTAGTTCGTTTACAGGAAGCTGCGAGATCCTTAAGTGCTTTATTCATATTTCATGATGGCTTCCGAAGCAAGAGTGTACATATCTACTCAACTCGACCTCCGACTAATTATTAATTATTATTCTTTGACAATATAAATCACTGGCACCTTTACATAAAAAAGCTTTTGTTACTTAAAAAAAAAAATCACGCAGTCTTAAAACGAGGAGCTACATTAAAAAAAAAGGCTACATAAATTGTTTAAAAAAATTCTTAAGAGCATGATTGATGAACATCATAAAAATTATCCAAGCTTACGCAAACCTGGCCCAAATAACGTCTTCTCATCTCCTGCACCGGAATAAACTGTATGCCTCACTGCGCAGAGCCTCGAAATCGTTATCCTCGTTGGGAAACCGGTGCGAGCGCAATTTTGCGCGAAAAAGGAATAAACAAGGAATGGGCCGAGGAAAAGGAAAGTACCTGCGATCGAGAAGACCTGGAGATAAGTGTGCACCATGACGACCCAGCCGAGGGATAGTACCCGCAGGCCGTGCAGGCAAGTCAGGCTACTTTTCGTCGCCGGCTCGGTGCTTACGATTTTGCTTCCGTTGGCCAGCGGGCTGAAGGCCAGCAGACAGCTCACCAGAATGCCTGCGTCAAAAAGCGTGCGATTACGTATCTCGTGAACAATTCGTTTTTTATGTAACGGTAATGAAATCGAAGTGTGCTTCGCAAGCTTAATTTTTGTTATATACCCTTTTTATAAACTGTAATTAAAAATTAAATAAAAGGCCGTACATTTGCGATAAATTTCAATTTTGATATCCTTTTAATCTATTTTAGGACACGATCTACTTTGATGATTCAAAGTGAAGTATAACATTCTCATTAAAACTTTTTCAATTTTTACGTCATTTAACCGGAAATTTATCTATCAAATTTAACGAATCAAATTGCTTTTTTAAATGGTTCACAACATCCTGCCGTCGTTTTTTTTTTTTTTTTAAAGAGAGGATAGTTTTACGGTCATTGTGAAAGGCATTTTCTTGAGATCCATTGAAGACTGTTCCTTCTTAATGAATACAGCGTTTCTTTCCTTCTTATACATAATAGAACCACGGTTTCGTAATGCTATTGTATATTGCATGAAAGCTTTCCGCAACAAATTGCTTTTTTACGCTCGATTTCTATTTAATTATGAATTTTTTTTTATTAATAGTAACAAAATCTATATTTAATTAAATCAAAAAATTAAATCGTTATTCAATTCTTATTGAATAGACGAGTAGACCTAGTCTTCTATGAAGTAATAAAAAATCTTCTACGAAATAAAAAAAAAAGTATTATAGGTACACATTATAAAATAAGCGTCTGCTTTTCTTTGAAAATCATCACAAGTCGACCATCCCGTTAACATATCTCAATTCGTGAATTTCTGAACCCACTTTTTTTATACTATACTACAAGGGCTTATCGATAGTACTGTAAATGAAGGTTATGGCACATAGGGCAATTCGTTGATTATTTAAAAAAAAAATTAACCTATTCATGGTAAAAAAATATAATCACTGAAACAAGACCTCTCTCTTGTAGAGGCGGAGGTTCCTCCTTGCGCGCCGTATTTCCCTTCTTGGGTGCACCCTTCTCGATCTTTTCGATGAGTTCCTTGTTATTGTCCGGTAGTGCAGTAATGCGCTGCTGTTCCTCCAGGTTCTTGTTCACGTACTCGGCCCGTCGATCGTTGTTATTCGAGGCGCTCAGGGACTCGACGTCCCGGGAATTGCAGCTGGTCTGCGACCCCCACGCGCCTGTCCTGTACACCCCAATGCGGTACTCGCAGATCGTCGAACAGATCATCAGGCACAGCGTTATGCCGCTTATCGTCCTAAAATATGAATTCAATGTTACTTATTATTTATTAGGTGAATTTATTATTTCATTAGGTGTAATCCGTGTACAATTGCAATGAAATATTTTATTGCAGCAGGGCGATCGTAGATCGATTTAGAAATTTTGGTACTATTATCATTTTACGAGTATAATATTTTACTCGACTATCGCGAATCCAGTTTAATGTAAAAATATTGCGCAATGACTATTATTTCATTTCAAAGAATCGACCGTTACAATTTTTTTTTTTTTTTTTTTTTTAACAGAAAGTAAAAGACAGTTCATTAGACAAAATATCTTTTCGATTTATATTAATTTTATTTATAGTACTGCAGTACAACTGAATAACTCGCTGAAGTATTTACAACTGATAAAACTGTTCGTAATTCGTTTTGAGCCGCTAATTAGAAAATTACGTAGATCCATATTTGCTTTGTGATTCACTGGACGATGCTGGCGTATTATCCAACCTTACGTCGCCGATACAATAGAAAGCTAATTACGAATTAAGTAACTGCATTTTTTTGCAACTGCGCTGGCGCAACATCGCCTCGTTTAAATCGTTCGCGCTGCCGGATAGCCGTCAAAAACTAATTGACTATAACTACTTAAAAATAGCGACTCGAAGCAATTTATTTGTTTTCTCTCCGCAAACAGCGAGCGAAAAATCCTGTAATTGAGAATAATTAATGACCGTGAAAAATTAATCACCGCGTGATGACGCCACCCCTTTCAAAACCCGAGAATTTCGTTGACGCTTTAAAAGGCAATGGAATAAACAAAAGCGGAGGAGACCGTCCATTCATTTCTGAAAACCGGCGCGTATAGCGCGGACAGTGTCTTGCAACAATGGCCCGACTGTCGGCCGCCGCAAAAGAAAAAAAAAATTACAAGAATTGCACGCACACTCGAGCCCGCAGGACGTTCGCTTTATTCGGCGGCCGTTTAAAAATGTACAAACGTCCGCGTGCGACGATAATTTTTCTCGCCTCCCACGTTTGACCTATATGCGCGCACATCGATCTGATCCATGCGTTTTTTTAGTTGGCGGGAAACGGCCGTGGCACTCGCTTTCAATTAGCGCGAACGGCGAAAAAGCGCCGGACCGCGCGGAAGGATTACCGAGGGGATGAAGGCGAGCCGTGACGCTCGGCTCGGGAAGTGGCGACGTTTTTACGCGTGTTTTTGACTTTCGGATTGCACGCCGGTTTTTTTCCCCTCTTCCGTTGACGAATTTATGTAAAGTAAAAGGCTCGCTCGATCGTGGAATTGGGTCAGGCTATAGATGTTCAGAGGTTTCAAGCACGGGATGTGCGAATTGACTAGTCGTGGAGAATGTTTTTTTAGCCTCCCGTCACTTTTTTTTATCAGTTATCGACGAAACTTTTGAGAGGGATTCTGAATACCGATGTGAAATACTTATTAAATTCGGATATCTCAATACTTTGATATTTAATAGACTGTCTAAATTAATAAATGTCAAAATTTGTTTTGACAAAAAAAAAAAAAAAAAAGAATAAAAAAACAGTGTTTTTATAAAATTTAAAAGACTATTCTAGCAAAATTAGTTTTACAGTATCTAAATCCGAAAAATTCGAAAAAAAAAATAGTAAATTTTATTAAAAAGTAATGTCACATCGAGGACATTAAAAGTGACTGCTGCAATTTATTTTTATCAAAGAATTTATCTCCGTGTAAATCCATGCTAAAACTTATCAGCGAGTGCAAATATAATTCACTCTCATCCACAAGGAGCATTAAACTTAATCTCCAAAAATTTTTTACGGCCGCGTAACTCAAACACTAATCACGATACTCGTACAAAAAAAAAAATAATAATAATAATAAAACAGGCAACATATCTATCACGTTGCAAAATCCCTGCTGCAGATAGATATACGTATACAGTGATTCCGCACTCGCGCGGACACGCGAGCAGATATATATAGGAGACATCGCGTGGGTGTGCGCGTGTACGGAGGGACAGGTGAGAGAGTGCGGCGGTGCGTGAGATATATATCGCACGCGTCATGATAACAAACACATTTGATTATTCAGCGACGCTATAGGCCGTAAGGGGTGGGGGCGGCTCGTTACACCGGCGCAGCCGGTGCCGACTCTTTGGCGATTAATTCGCGCGCGTGTATATCTGGCCGCGCGATTCGCTCGGCCTCAAATATTGAATGAGCCTGACGAGCCAGTGTCGTAATCGTGCGCGCCTATAGAATTTACTTTTAAATTATGCGACACCGAATTTAACGGCCGGCGGGGTCTGGGTGATAACTGGATAATGATTGGCTGCGATCCAGCCTGTAGATAATGCCCGCTTGAATATTTTATATCGGTGGTTGGAGGAAAATTTTCCTTTTTACAATTTTTTGCGATAATTATTATTATTTCTTTTTTTGAACGAGTAAATTATTTGCCGCTTTTTCCGAGCTTTTTCTGTCAATGACACTGGCAATTTAATTTCAAGTGATAAACGAATTTATCGACATTCCGTATTTTATGTACTGAATATTACATTACATCATAAACGGTGATTTACGATAGTGTGCGCAGTAAACAGTGCGACGTCGAACTATTGACAGAACAGATCGTATAGGAAGTTGCGCACCCCCATTAGCAACCGATACGCGTTTGAAATCGTAAACCAAGAATCGATCAGTACAAGTAGATCACTAACAATAAGCGAATACGGCCTCGCCGCTCGTCCGTTTAAAAACTTCTGCCCGTAAAAATGTATTTATCGTACGAACACTCTCGAGGCTGTAGTTCTAGAAATAGCCCAGAAACACTTAGCCGTGATGAGCCGTAAAAAAATTCTCGCTTCGTGCCTTTACCAAGTTTCCGAAGAGGCATTCATCTCGGCGAGATTCAAGATAAACGAGCCGGGAGATAAAGATCCCCTTCCCCCCGTCTTCTCGGCTTTAACGCCGCGTGAGAATTTTCGCCCGATCATCGCAATATAAATTTTCAATTCCCCGCGGGGGCGCGCGCGCGCGCGAATTTCACATCAGACTCCGCGAGCTCGTGATCTCGCTCGATGCGCGCTCATTGGCCCCTGCTCGCTTCCGGTAAATCCGTTCCGCCGGGGCCGTTTTGTATAACGCACCGCGCGGTCAGCTCGATCGGGTATAAAAAAAAAAAAAAAAAAACGATTCGACAAAGGGTCGTCCGTTTCCGAGTGTCTTGGATGTGCCGTAAAGAGCAGTTGATGACCGTGAAGAGTACGAGCTTGCAAAGCATTGCGTCGTTTAATTTTTTTTTCTGTCCGTAAGGAGTAACCTGGTAATCGAATCCAAAGGATCGCAAACCTTTTCTATATGGTCTTAAAAATATTTTAGAGTCGTAAACTAGAATAGTTAGTTATCGTAAAAAATCTATTATGCTTTTTATATAAGTCACATTAATCTCAACTTCCTGTTCAATATATTGGAGATAAATTTTAGAATTGAGAGAACGAATAAATCGATCTCTGAACTATATAGTCTTTCTACCTTCCGTACAAAAAAAAAAGTAACATACGGTCTGTATTATCGATCTCTAAACTTTTCGTCCCTTAAAAAAAGGAAACGTTCGAGCGTCCATATTCTACCCTCTAACGTCTGCACATACCTTTTTTCGCCATTAAGCATTAAGCGAAATCTCGACTACACGGCATCGGAGACGTGCGGCGGATAGGGAAGAAAGAATGAGTAACTCGCGTTAGAGAAGTAGAGAGAGGAACGCGACTGCAGTGAGTCGACAAGATCGATAAGTCGACAAATCGAGCGGAAAGCGCAGCCCCCTGGCGAGCGCCTTTTGGGAAAACACGACCCGATAATCCATCGCATCCGATCCAAGTTAGACAATCCCCTCCGAAAGTACGTCGGTCCCACTCCACTGCTAAATTATCCCAATTTTTAGCAAAGCACCACGGTGATCACTGCAAGCACCTCACTCCGGAATATCCCCCCCACTATTCGTTATGTCGAGTGCCGTTAATTAATGGCAATAAGCGGTTCTCCTCTCTGTTCCCTCTAATGGAAAGCTCACGTTCATTTTATCGCCGAAAATATGATAAAACGACGGAGAGTAACGTTCCTAAAAAACGGCGTGATGATCGGGGTTTCGGCGTTTGTTCTGAGTGAATGAGGGTGTAAAAAAGTTCGATTTCCGTTTTTATCGAGATCCTCGCGAACTTCCGCTTCGAGAAATTCGCGAGAAATACCTTCAAAGAGCTTTCGAACTTCCGACCTACGTCATTTTTCCTTTTTTTCTCATCCCGCGAGCTTTAATTAAATTAAAGGAAAGCAAAAAAAAAAAGGACGAAAGGAAAAGCCGGTGCTTGACGACTTTTTACGGTTGTTCCGTCGGCGTAAGTTCCTAAGTTTCAGGTCTTTTTGCGAGATTTCGTTCACGCCAAGTGAGCGAAGCGTATTAAGATTGAAGCGGCCGAGTTTGGACAACGCCCAAATGGACGGGAGTCCTGACGAGAGTTTTGACCCGTGTACAACTGGCCGAGAGTTGTTTTCCGTGGGAAAACTTTTGATACGGTAATCAAATGAACTTGTAACTCCACTGAAAAAAATATTTAGGAAAAATTACAATAATTATAGAAAAAATTACAATAATTTATAGTAGCGATGGGAC